>CM021103.1:218338701-218430548 GCA_007115665.2 Sequoiadendron giganteum
CTCAACTCTTAGGCCCTTAAACACTCAACCCTAAACCCTCGACCCTCAACCCTAACCCTTTAAACCCTAAACTATTAAACCCTTTACCCTCTACCCTCCACCCTCTAACCTCTACCATCAACCCAATACTCTCTACCCTAAACCCTAATCCCTCAACCCTTAATCTCTCAGCCCCTATAACCTCTACCCTATATATTGGACCCTCAACCCTAATCCCTCGACCCTATACCTTAAACCCTCAATCTTCAACCCTCAACCCTTAAACCCTCTACCCTTTACCCTGCTCAGCTAAACCTCAACCTCAGAGATTCTCAACCCTCAACCCTTAATCCCTCAACCCTCAATCCTTAAACCCTAAACCCTCTACCCCTTACATTGGACCTTGAACCTAATCCTTCAACCATATACCCTCAAAACTATACCCTAAACCCTCTACCCTCAACCAAGTAAGCCCTTAACCCTAAACCCTTAACCCCAAACCCTTCAACCCTAAACACTTAAACCTTAAACCTTCTACCCTATACCCTCAACCAAATACCCTCTACCATCAAACCTATTCCATCAACCCTCAAACCTTAAACCCTAATACCCTAGAAACCATCAACCCTATAGGTCCTCCATCCTAATCCCTCAACCCTATACCCTCAACCCCTATCACTTTCTCTCTATCTATACATCTCACCTCTCCCTCCTTCCCTTCCTCCCACCCTCTCTAATTGTCTCTATCTACCGTCTCCCTCTTTCTACATACCTCTCATTCAATCAATCCCTACCACCCTCTCTCACTCCCTCTCTCTCACACTCCCTCTCACTACCTATCTCTCAAGTCTCTCCCTCTCACACTCTCAAGTCTCTCCCTTTCGCACCCTACCTACATAACCCTCTCTTTCTCTTTGTCTCTCTCTCTCTCTCTCTCCCTCTCCCTCAATTCTCCCTCTCCCACCCCCCTCTCTCTCGCCTCTCTCTCTCTCCCTCCCTCTATCCCTCCCACCCTACCTAGCTAAGTCCCCCTCAATCCAACCCCTTCTCTCCCACTCCCTCTCTCTTAAACTCTCACTTCGACCCCCTCTCCATCTCTCTAGACTCTCTCTAAATTCTCCCTTCATCTAAAGACATACATAAATGCATACATACAAGCATAATACATTTGTACATATAATCTTACATCCATACAAGCATACATACATACATGTACATAAAAATATATCAGCATACATTAATATATTAGCATTTAACATAAAGTAAGACATAACGCGAGCGCATGTTATGTGCTAGTAGACATGTTCCCCGTAGAAGCAAAAACCATGTCAAAAGTGAGATATAACGCGAGCGCGTTATAACGCGCTCGCGTTATAACGTGCTGTGTTATATCTTGCTTTGGGAATTACTGAACTTTAAGCTTGGTATTGCCTTGGAATTCCAACCCAAAGGCTTGGAGGGCATTCCCAACAACCAGAGACATGTTTTTAAAAAATCCACCATATTTCTCATAATTGAGTTCATGCTCACTGTCAGGATTGCACGTGGTTCAATATCGAAAAAATCGAGCACATGGGTAATGTTGGGTTATCTCTTAGCTATCCAACAATGTAATTTTTTTCACTTTCTGAAAATGTTAAGTCTTTCATCCATAATTTATTTTATCTGTATGTCTTTTTTTTGCCAAAAAGCAGTGTTTGGTATTTTTTTCGTTATAAATTAACCGTTCATCAATTTTTCAAATAAATTACATTTTTAGAAACTAGACTCCATTCTACAAAATTAAAAAATTAAAAAAAAAAACAAATCAATTAGTTTCCAAAATTTGTAGGGGTAGCACGGCCAAAATTCTATTTTCAGGATATGTCCACTTCGCAAATTAGTAAAAAATCAAATATTCATTAAAAAATTATTAGAAAAATCGTGCATCAACAACATACTGTTAGCTAACTTCTGACTGTTGCGATTTTAAAAATACTAAAAAAAAGTTCATCGTACGAGGGTCGTACAAGAGTTGCTACGTTATGTTTTTCTAACAAAAACAACACCAATTTGTGTGCGTCCCTCATTTGAACCCCTTAATCTCAATCATTTTCAAAATAAATTAGTATTTTAGAAAGTAGACTCAGAGCACTTGAATCCTTCTTTTTGTTCCATCTCAAAATTTTGAGTCTAAGTATTCTCAATTTCACATCCAAGGTCAGTATTTCTTGATTTTAGAAAAAAGTTGTGCACTTAAGTCCCCTTTTTGGGAACCATCTTGGTGCACTTACCCATGTGTCCTTTGGCGTGAAGATTGTTCACTCCCTTGTTATAAAAGGGAATTCAAGGGCATTTTCAAAGTATCTTGAAAATTTTGTAAGTAGAGAAATTTTGTATATCAGTTTGTATATGTATGGTTTAGGTATTGTTAGGAAAGGATGCCAATGTTATTAGTAATTTTGTGTAATGGTAATAGAATTTAGAGCCCAATACAATAAAAAAATTTGCAAGAAAAATTTCTCCTACATGTACTTATCTTCAACATTTATGAATAAAATTGATCAAGGATCTATTTTTGTTCATTTTTGTAGTCTTTCCTATGTATGAATTGTTGAACACCCGAAATACTGAGAGGTGGGTAAATCAGTATTCTCTTAAACCATTCAAACATTAAACATCTAATCACCAAAGAATATTCAACTATAATAAAGAAAGAAAACATGAAACATTAACAACACATAACACATGAACACACAAATTTTTACATGGAAAACCCAAAATGGGAAAAACCATGATGAGGATTAGCTCATAATATATTATAACTAGCTATAGTATATTTACAAAAGTGCTCACTACAAGTGGACTCACTATCCAACTAGACTCACTTCCCATAGAGAAAAATATAGAAGACAGATGGTGGCTCACAACCTATTTTGAATTGTTACAATTATATCTTTCATATGCATGAAATATAGTTCCAATGAAGCTCAATAAACTGACTTTAAAAACTTCATCTAAATTAGATCTAACACTCTACTTTCCTCTACATTCACAACACTTCAATCTTCTACTCAACATTCACAAGTTAAATTCACACCGGTCTGATAATATTTGCTTGTAGGGTCTTCGAATTACACATTATATATTCATTTCACCCATAAAAACACCAAAAACATATGACATATATATCTACATCAAAACTAACATCAATTACATATCAGGCTAATTATATGTAACATCCAATATATAGCTTGTCAACTCAAAACTCCCATACATATCTTACTCCAAGATTCAAAACTCAAAAAAAATTAAAAAGGTCAGCATGAACCTATAATAGATCCCACATAAGACTACAACACTTATTTAACCTTTGCATAAGTTCAAAATTTTTAGGTCGGCATGACATAAGACCTAATAGAAAAAACATTCAATTGTGTATCCACATCTTGACACGTGGACATCAAAATTCAATGCCAACTAGAATTCATACTCTATTGCCATTTGGAAACTTATTCTTAAAATAACAAAGTGAAAGACTCATTTATAGAGGAGTGCAGACTATCCCACACAACTACACTACACAGAGAATACCTATAATTTTCTCTTGGGGTGAACTCTATTACTCATATATTTTAAACCACTTGTCAAAACATGATGAAATCTTGGAATTAGATACAACTAAAATCTAGTAAAATATTGCTAGAAGCGTAGAGTGAAACCTTCATTTGCGGACTAGTGTGGACCTAAAAATTGACACATTGTTATACTAAATCAACAATATTAACACTTAGTCAATTTCCCAGACAACTTACTTTTCTAGATCAAACCATCTTGCAAAGTTGTCTTCCTCAACAACTCAAAAACTTCTTAGAATTGATAAAAATGGTTTGCAACTAAAATATTCACATAAGTTACAATGTTGACATCAATGAAAACACTATAGTGCATCATTATATACCTTCCATGCTCATGTTTCCAAACAAAATCATTAATGAAATTCTTCCAACATGAATGTTTATTTTATAGATTTTACTCAATAAGTAAATTAAATATTATTTATAATAAATGTTTTATGTTTTATGTATTACAGGGATTTGTAAGAATAATTATTTGCAAAATTTTGAGCGATGGTAATGTAATGCATTATCATCAATCTTTAATGTTATAATCTATATGTTTTGGGATTAAGGTGTCTCAACCTTTGGGTCATAGCATTAATTTTGGAATAAATATTTGTGCAAATATTGATATATATTGATTTTCCAACTATAATAGTTGTTATAAAACATTGTGGGACCTGTCAGAAAGAGATTTATTCTACATACAAGTTGCAGAGCTCAACGAAATGTCACTTGTCACCTATGTGCTTATTTAATGAGTTGTAGCTTGTGCATACATCATGGAAGTGTGTCATAGTTCTACAAGTGTCACTTGGGCACTCATTTGGAGAGAGGAGTTTGTAAAAACTTCACAAAGTTGCATGGTGGTGACATGTGGCAAAATTTTTTGAGTTAACTATGGCATGTTGCTATAGTTGAGGAAGTTGGCACCCAAATTGGAAAGTCACAGTTGGAATTTTCTATTTATAATTAGAGTTGTTCAGGGATGAAGTTTCTATTCCTAGTTGAGTCAAAATTGGAATGTGCATACTAGATTTTTGATAGGTGCTTTTTTCCATGTGCACATTGCATGATTTTTCATGTGGTACCTTTCTTGTTGCATGTTCATGCATGGGTATGGGTTTGAGGAAACTTATATCCTGTGCATTGTAGAATCTATATATATAGGTGTTATGCTAGAGGATTTGTGAGAGAAGCGTTCTTTTGTACGGGTTATGCTACCATAATTTCTCTAGAAGAGAAATATGTAATCTTTAATATAAATTGGAGATGTAATCTCCATGATAAGGCTATAAGTTTGCAATTTTATTGTAACTGGTTTTGCTACTGATAATATAATGTTTCTATGCTTTGGAGTGTGGGAATTTTTACCCAAAAGGGTTTTCCCCACATATATGTATGTTTTATTTCTTCTATCTATTCCTATCATTATTAATTGTTAATTAACATGTCATTATGTTGTTGAAATATTTAATGATCTGAATAAGTATTTTCTTTTCTCTAAGGATTAATGGGTGAAATTAAAAATGTGTTTGTTTCCACTATAAGATATAGTTGTATTTACTTGTATCACAAGAAAATAAAGGATACTGGATGTGCATAGGATTCTCGGATGCCATTCTGAGATCAAAATTTCCCTTCAATGTTATATCTATGGTTTTCAATTATGTTTCACTTTACTCCATGGCCTAGGATTAAGGCACCAATCTGAAGCAACAAATCTTATTACAATCTTCAAGATCAATAAAATTCAATGAACAATTTATCTTTTAAGCAATATTTATTGCATTGTATTATTTATTAGATGTTATGTTTTAAAAGCATAAACTCCAAGAATCTAGCTCATTCAAAGTGTTTATCTGTAATTCATAATTAATGAGAGAGAACATATCTATTTAAAAATATATCTGAAGAAAATGAAAAAGAATCTTAAGTGATATTATATAGGATCATCCTCCTAGGTTGTATAGAGCCTGAAGTGTAGAGGAGAGAATTGAAAAATCCTTCTCTTGTTCATTGGCTAGCCCCTTGGGACAATTAAGTATGAGAATTTTTTTTCCTTTAGATTATCTTGAGAATCACCTAGGATATTAAAAAACACCAACAAGTCTATTTCATATTGAGGTTGTTATTTCCAAACATATATTAAATTGTGTTCTCGTAGACAATGGATCAATTCTTAACATTTGTATACTTTATCTAGAGAAACATTTGGGTTATATAATATAAACCTTGGGATCCCAGGCTATCACTATCAAGGCCTATGATAACTTGGAGAGAGATTCAACTAGTATGACCCTCGTTGTAGCATACCCTATGGCATATCCTATATTTGGACCTTCAATACAATATCTTGCTTAGTTGACCATGACTCTATACCATACAAGACATACTGTCCACTTCCTATTAATGCCTTAAGTCTCCATAAAATAGTCTAGAACTTACTATTCCAACTTCATCCTACATTTTATTCTTCTTGGACATAATTTTGCTTCGTCATGAAATTGTATAAAAGAGGAAAAATCGTAGATGCCTAATATTTTCCTAGTACAACCTTTTCTAGGTTAATTAAATGGTTAATTTATTTTTTAATTCACCTCACCTAATGTACCTAATGTAATTAAATAATTGTCCCTTTTTCCTTTGCATACATAATTTAATAATTTGATTATTCAATTATCCTATTTTCCACCTCACATGGTTGAAATTATTAAATAATTTTACTATTGAAATATGACTACATTCCCTCCACCAAATTCCAAGAATAAAGGGGTCCTAAATGTACTTTTCCTGCATATCCTTAAGGTTGTAACAACTTATTATTTTTAGTAAATGTATCCTAGCCCATCATTTTAAAATAGAAACCATCATGACCCTTCAATCTCTCCTCAATCCTAGGAATGCCTTCTTATTCATCATCTACTATTGATATTCTTATCACACATGTACCATCTATTGTCCTCCAAAAGAAAAATATAAATTGGTACACCATCTATGCATTTCAATATATTTTATGCTAAATATGCACTATTAAAATAGGTAATTTTATGCACAAGCATCCACATCCCAAATCATTGGAGCAAATAAAACTTGTAAATGGAGATTTATGGTAATATTTATTTTATTTCCTTTATTTAAACTTCTTTTGCACACTTTGTTTTAGGTTTCTTCTAGTTTAGGATAGGAGGCTTGTATTTCAATGTGTTTCTTGCATTTTTAAACAATGGATTACAAGACTTGATACATAAACTTAGCTCAAAATGATCATGGGGTGGTAGAATCCAAATTTTTTTCATGAATAAAATCAATTGTTCGTTAGATCTATAGGATTTTCCCTACATTTATGAAGGCTTCTCTTTAGTTAGTTGATTTTCTTCCTTGGCATGGTGATATAGTATGGATGAGAGAATATTGAGAGCTATGTTGCCATAAAAGATCTTGATAAAGAGATGTTCTAAGAGCTATAAATCCTAATATTGAGGTAGATATTAGCTCAAGGATGTCAAGGGGGTATTCAAAAAAGAAGAAAACTTGAAATTTGTCCTAATGAATGAGATATTTGTTTTCCCCATAATCCACAACACTTGATAAGAGAGATACTTTATCCTAATAATTTTTCACCTTGTTCCAATGAATACTTCTACCTTAGAAACTATGTTAAAACATTATATTACATACAAATTGACTAAAGAAAATGTGCTACATATAGATGTATCACAAAAAGAGAACAAGCTAACTTTAAAACTTGTGTCATCTTCTTTAAGCCTTTGAAAATGTGTTTGAGATAAAAGGAAACCTTTGTAACATAAATAAGTTTACTACCACCATTGCCATTAGATTTCATGATTATTGTAGACCAATTGATCTTTTAAATTAGATCCCTCGATATCAAATTGAATTAATTAATTTTCTTATATTGTTAGGACCATTTTATAAGCTAATGTCCATGTATAAACATAGAATTTAAATATTTTGGTGTTAGGACTTTTCATAAATTGTTAGGATTACTAAAGTACACAATCAATTTTATTTGCACAAATACCAAATTTATATAATTAACTAAAATCAATAACAATACTTTCACATTCTTATACCAAACTTTGCATTCACAAAATTAATCAAATTTAAACAACTTTAATCAAATAATTTAAACCATAATTTATCCTACTAAATTAATCAAACATAAGAAAAAAGTTAAATTTCATAACATCTTTATTGCTACTTACAACTCAAAATTTAGATTTTCACATATTTAAACCATGTCTAATAAATTAGAAAAAATATGTTAATTATAATTTAGACACATCACAAACATCTATCAATTCTAAAGCCCGTTTATAACATGTATTTAATATCTAGTCTTGATTAATCTATTCTATTTATCTCCTTGTAAAATATCCCATATTCCCTTAAATTAATTTAAAACTTAACTAACCTAAAGAACGCTATATTCCATAATCATATGGACCTCAATTATTGAATTCAAAGTAGTGAACTTACCAAATCTGAGCAATTAAAAATTTGGGTGAACTAAGTACATAGAACTAAATCGTTTCCCTAATCAAATTAATTGTTATTGATTGAATAATAATACATTAACTTATTTAGGCTAAGTGAAAGTTATTTCATTGTATTTGCTCATTATCATCAAAGTAAAATATCTGCCGAGAATTTTGACTTGAAAGCTTTAATTTATATAAAACAAAAGTTTTCACTACATAACAATGAAATTTATTTATCGTATTCATATGAAGATAGCTTTCCAAATCAATGTAGTATTTTTGTCACTCCTAACAAGGAAGTTTTCCCAAGTCAGTCAATTGAATAAGTCTCGTTAAGGTATTATATTGGTTTTAAATTTAATTTTGATATCTAATGTATTTGTGATGTCTTCCGTTCATTGCATTTGAAAATCAATGAAGAAATATTTTTTTTTATAGATTATACTTTAAAAAATTGTGTTTTTTAATGTAATGTTTTAAAGAATAGTTTTTAATATTAATTTTAATATCTCATATATTTGTGATGCCTTTCGTTCAATACATTTGATTATCAATGAAGAAATACATTTTATTATGATTATATTTTAAAAAATGTGTTATCTAATGTAATGTTCTAAAGAATAATTTTTAATATTAATTTTGATATATGATGTATTTGTGATGCCTCTCATTCAATGCATTTGAATATCAATGAAGAAATACATTTTATTATGGATTATACTTTAAAAAATGTGTCTTCTAATGTAATGTTATAAAGAATATATTTTAATATTTTTCAAATGAGAAGAATATAAATGCATTTAGCTTAGTTTTTTGATGATATATATTTTATTATAATTAGTATATAATGATTGAATTTAGTTTATTTATATTTTATTTGTAGTTTTGATATTGTGACATACATAATTTCAATTATATTTTATGTTTGAATATGATTGTGTACACGATTGATGTATGAGAGGCATGATTCTATCTTACTAACTACAATTTCAACCTCTATTTTTATGAATTTGTGCAATAATCCATCAAACATTTTTTTTATTGAGGGACTTGGTGTTAAGAAATACCTTAATAAAGAGTTTGTTATTGGTTAGTAAAAATCATTTTAAATTCTTTGATGTCAATGAATCCCAATGATGTAAATTATACAAGTTTATGGACACAAAAATATAGTGTATAAATAATGCCTAGATGTTTTAGTATCTATGAATGTCAATGCAATCTTTAGAGCTCTACTTGATAATGCTTTTGAGGAGATCATTATTTTTTATGATTCAATGATTTAGCAAAGATAACTATTATTCTAGGGATTTTCCTAAATATAGAATACTAGGCATTTATTTTAAATTACTTATTGCACAAAACAATATGAAATGGTTGGAATTTTCAAAAGGGTCATGTTGAGAAGGTGCAAAAATATATTTTAATTTGGAGGACACAACCATGAGGAAAATGCTATCCTTGCAATAGAAATACACCTAAAATCTAGCCTATCATGTGGGAATGGAACCAATTTGGGTTATGATAGGTTGTACAAGGGTTGGTCACTAGATTGGTGTGATCTTATAGCAAAATAAGTTTAAATTGAGCACCAAGACATTATATTTACAACCAAGCTCAAAGTAAGTCTAAAATAAATTATGAAAGGGAAAAAATATGGATTTTTATTTAATAGATTTTAACCCCACTTTATATGAATATGAAATACCTAAATCAAACATACTAATTGAATGAATATAGTAATGTAAAATATGACAACAATTTCAAAAAGGATGTATAAATGGATGATTCCTTACACATCTATGTTGGATGTTGGGTTGTGTTGCTGATATGTGGTTGTCATTGATGTCAACACTATTAGCATTGAATCTGCTTAAGGTTGTATATGTCGAGGATATTGAGAAAATTGTAATAAATATAGTACAACCAACTAGTGGAGCTGAGAAGGTCAGAATGTTGTAAAGCTCTGTGTGTTGAAGATCTAAAGGTACACTTCAAAAGGTTTGTTGCTGAAGCTTTCTAGTATGTTGTCCGAAAATTTCAGAGGTTCGCATAAAGATTTGTGGAAGTTATGAAGATCTGTGTGCCTATAGTTACTCGGTTTCTGTAGATGGTGTTCTTGGTTGAAGCGGATGAAATTCTAGTAATTTCATGTGTTGCGCATGTACCTGTGATGTTCATGGATGAGTTTAGATCGTGCTTTATCCTTGTTGTACGTCCGCATTGATTGAAGTGTTCATAATCGTAGATTCTTCCAATGTATGCCCAAGTGTTGCAGATCCATGAGGATTAATATTTTATTGTTTGGCATGTTTGGAGGTGTGTGTTTGGGTCCTCACTATGTTGTGACTGAATTGTGTTGGTGTGCATTGTAATTTATTCATGTATCAAGGCTGACAACTGTAATTCATTCTTTATTTGTGACCAACTGAGTAGTGGTTGTAAATCTGTTTAGTGGGTATATATATGAGATTGTTTTCCTCATTTAGAGAGAAGTGATCAAGTGTACAAGTGCGAATAAAGTTCAAATCATTCAGAGCAGAGTGTGGAAGAGTCTGAGTAGAGGGTGGAAGAGTTTGAAGAATTTTTTGTGTGCCTAACTAGAACTGTAATCAGGCTTTTGTAGAAGTTATTTTCTTAGTTCAACTTCATCAGATGGATTTAATCTGATTATTGTATGTAAGGAAATGAGCCTTCCCTTTGAGAAATGTGCTCTAGGTAGTGCACCTGAATGCAAGTGCATTCCCTTTTTATTCTTCATTATACTTATAACAGGGTATAATCTTGTGGACTAACATCCACCGTGGTTTTTCCCCTAACAGGGTTTCCACATATAAAATCTTGGTGTTCATGTGCCTCTGATGTGTTGTTGATTTAATGCTTGCACTATTAATTATCAGATCTATGATATAAGGTTGATTAATGTTGTATAAGTTTGATTTTGGTAACAATTGATTCACCCCCCTCCCCCTCTTAGTTGTCTATCCTTGTTTTTCCAACAATTGGTATCAGAGCCAGTTCGTTTGAAATAAGCTTAACAACTTGAGGTGATCTGAGATGGCATCATTTAAAAAGGATAGTCATAGATTTGATGGTACAAACTACTCTCTATGGAAATTCAGGATGGAATGTCATTTAAGGTGCATTGGTGAACCTTTCTGGAAGATGACACAAATTGCATATACTATTCCTCAGAATGGTCCCTCCTCTGAAGATGAGATCAAGCAAGTAGAAATTAATACCAGGGTAGTAGAAATACTGGTGAGTGCTTTGATAGATTCATAGATGACAAATGTGATAGGATTGAAGACTATATACCAGATTTGGAAAAAGTTGGAAACATTGTATGAAGGAGATGCACTAGTGAAAAGTGCTAAGCTACAAAGTCTAAAAGGAAAATGGGAGAGCTTGAAGATGAGTAAAGATGAGAACATCTTTTCCTTCTCACATAGGATAAATGAATTGGTGATGAACATTATATGTGTCAGTGGAAACTTGGATGATAATGAAATTGTGGCTAAGATACTTAGATCTGTGCCCCCTTCTTACAAGACAAAATTTCGTTCTATTGAAGAACTTGGGATAATGACAAATATTACAAAAGACATGTTGATTGGAAAACTTGTTGCATTTGAATTGAGTGAATTCAGTGAGTCTTCTCCTAAGACTGAATCTGCTTTCAAGGCTATTGTATCCGAAAAAAAGAGATATGATTTAGGAGAGAGTTCCCAGAGAACATTCAGGTATGAAGATGAGATGAAGTGAATTGAAGATGAAGAAAATGAATTGGAAGAACTAAAAGCATTGATTGTGAAGAAAGAATCAAGAGGTCATTTTAAGTACAAAGGAAATTTACTGATTAAATGTTTTTCTTGTAGTAAGATAGGTCATTTTTCATCTAGATGTCCTGAAAGAGTTTCAAAGTATAAACTTGAGAACACTAGATTTCAAAGAAAGTGATATTATGTTGAAGAAGGTGTAACTGATGAAGAATCTGATAAAGAAACTGTAAATGAAGATGAATGGGTATTTATTGCTATCAAAGAAAATGGTCAGGTGTCCACTGAATCTGCTAGTAATGTGAATGTTGAGAAAGCTCTTGCAACCAAAGTTGAAGGGAAAGATGAGTGGGTGATTGTCAACGGATACTCACATCATATGACTGGTGACAAAAGAAAATTTGTAAGCTTGGAAAAATATGATGGTAGTGTTGTGAGGTTCAGAGACAACACTTCTGGTGTGATTCGTGGTAGAGGCACTATTTATTTTGGTGGTAAGCACAATACCCATGATGTTGTTTATGTAGAAGGCTTAAAGAATAACCTATTGAGTGTTGGATAGATGGTACACAAAGGTTACAATCTGCAGTTCAAGAATGGTAAGGGTGAAATATTGGGAAGTTCAGGAAATATGATTGCTTCAGGAACAAAGACAAAAGGTAATATCTTTCAATTGAGTGCTACTAGTGAAAGTTGTTTGATTGATCAAATTGATGTAAGATGGTTATGGCATAGGAGGTTGTGTCATGTAAAATTTGATAACATTTTCAATATAAGCTCTACTCAAGCAGTTAGAGATCTACCTAATTTAGTGAAGCCTACTAACACTATGTACCAAGAATGTCAGATGGGAAAGAAAACAAGAAATTCTTTCCGGATAAAACAATTTAATTCTAATGGAGTACTCGATTTGATACATACTGATCTATGTGGTCCTTCCAGAATTAGAAGCCTACTAGGTGAAAGGTATTTTATGTTGCTCATTGATGATTAGTCTAGAATGATATGTGTCGTTTTCTTGAGAGAAAAACATGAAGTATTAGAAAATTTCAAAAGTTTTAAAGCTATGGCAGAGAATGAGACAGGTCAAAGGATAAAATGTCTAAGGTCAGATAGAGGTAGTGAGTTTACTTCACGGGAATTCAATTCTTTTTGTGAAGAACATGGAATCCAAAGACAACTATCTGCTCCCTAGACCCCTCAACATAATGGATTTGTTGAAAGAAAGAACATAACCATTCTAGACACTGCTAGAACCATGATGTTGGAAGAAAATGTTCCTCATTTTTACTAGAGAGAAGTTTTAAGTACTGTTGTGTACACCATTAACAAGGTGAATGTCAACAGTAATTCTGGTAAGACACCTTTTGAGCTATGGTTTGGTTATAAGCCTATTGTCAAGAATTTTAAAATCTTTGGAAGCAAATGCTACATCAAGAGAGATGATGATATAGGTAAGTTTGATGCTAGAAGTGATGAAGGAATCTTTTTAGGATACTCTACTAAAAGCAAAGCTTACTGGTGCTTTAATAAAAGGCTGAAGAAAATGGTTGAAAGTGCAAATGTCAAGGTTGATGAAGATATTACTAAATCATTCAGATCTAGTTTCTATGATTTAGATGATCAACATGATGGTACTAACAATGAAATTAATGTTCGGGCACAAAATCAACTTCAAATTATTTCTGTGAACCAAGGGAATCAAGAAGCGGAAAATAGTAGAAGTGCAAAAGAAAGAACACAAGAACAAGAGGTAAGAGAAAATATCAAAACTCCTAAGTATGTAAGACGAAATTTTTCTGATAGCCAGATCATAGGAGACAAGAGAAAAGGTGTGCAAACTAGAACAATATTTCTAGAAGAATATTGTCTAATCTCTAAAGTTGAGCCTAGAAATATCAATGAAGAATGTAAGGATGAGAATCGGATGGAAGCCATGAAAGAAGAATTGTTGCAGATACAAAAAAATGATACATGGGATCTTGTTCCTAGATCTCAGAACAAAAATCTGATTGGAACAAAGTGGGTGTTCTAGAATAAGCTGAATGAACAAGGTGATGTGGTCATAAACAAAGCAAGATTAGTTCACAAAGGCTACTCACAGATGGAAGGTATTTATTTTGAAGAAACTTTTGCTCTTGTTTCTAGAATTGAAGTTGTTAGATTACTTCTTGCTTATGCTACTTTCAAGAATTACAAAGTTTATCAGATGGATGTAAAGTCAACATTTCTGAATGGTGAACTAGAAGAAGAAGTTTATGTTGAACAACTAGATGGATTTTAGTTGACTGATGAAAAGGACATGGTATGTCGATTGAAGAAATCTCTTTATGGACTAAAGCAAGCTCCTAGAGCTTGGTATGCTAGATTGGATAAATACTTGTTGAAACTTGGATTCAATAAAGGTATTGCTGACAACAATCTGTATTTCAAGCTCGATCAAAACAAAGAACCGATCATTGAAGTCTTTTTTGATGATATTATTTTTGAAGGTGATGATGATTTGTGTATGAAGTTTTCCGATGAAATGAAAAGTTAATTTTAAATTTCAATGATAGGAGAGCTAAAATTATTTTTTAGGATTGAAAATTACTCAGTTAAATGATGGAATCTATGTATCTCAGTCTAAGTATGTGAAAGAGTTATTGAACAAGTTTTGCATGGAAGATTCAAAACCAGTTGGTACACCTATGGTGACCGGATGCAAACTTACACAGAAAGATGATTCTCCTAAAGAAAATCAAACAAGATAAAGTTCAATGATTGGTGGATTACTCTATTTGACTCAGACCAGGCCAAATATAATGAATGTTGTGTGCATGGTTGCTAGATTTCAAGCTGATCCTAAAGAGTCCCATGTGACTGTTGTAAAAAGAATATTTAGATATCTAAAAGGGACAGTTGATCTTGGTCTTTGGTATCCTAAGGATGATGATCTTACTCTAAGTTCTTTTACTGATGTTGATTGGGTAGGAGATGTAGATGACCGAAAGAGTACCAGTGGTGGTGCATTCTTCTTAGGTAAGAAGTTGGTATCCTGGTTAAGAAAAAATCAGAACTCAGTTTCATTATCTACTATTGAAGTAGAGTACATTGCTGCTAGAAACAGTTGTACCCAAGTATTGTGGATGAAGCAAATGTTGAGAGATGTCAGAATTGAGTATGAAGAACCTGTTGCCATATTTTGTGACAATTCAAGTGCCATTAACATTTCTAAGAATCCAATGTTGCATTCAAATACAAAGCATATATCCATCAAGTATCACTTCTTGAGAGATAAATTAAGTGACAAAGAAGTTAGATTGGAGTACATACCTACCAAAGAGAAAATTGAAGATATCTTTACCAAGCCATTGCCTAAGGATATTTTTTAGTACCTCAAAGGAAAGTTAAGGGTGATTTCCCCTCTTGATCAGGACTAAGATGTAGGTATTACTATCAGTCCATGAATTCATAGCCATATCTCATTCCAGATTGACGTTGTGGTGGCTACTACTCAGGGGGAGTAGTCAGATGATTCAAATTTGTGATAAAAAAATGTGTACCTTTTCCATTGATGTCAAAGGGGGAGAGAAACAATGTGAAAAATGTGGGAAAGAAAAGAAATGAAGGAAATGGGAATTAGTGCACAATCACAGGGGGAGATTGTTGGATGTTGTGGTTGTGTTGCTTATATGTGGTTATCATTGATGTCAACACTATTAGCATTGAATCTTCTTAAGGCTGTATATGTCAAGGATATTGAGAAAATTATAATAAATATAGTACAGGGAGCCAATGGAGCTGAGAAGGTGAGAATGTTGTAAATATTTGTGTGTTGAAGATCTGAAGGTGCGCTTCAAAGGGTTTTCTACTAAAGCTTTCTAGTATGTTTTATGAAAGTTTCAAAGGTTCAAATAAAGATTTGTGGAAGTTATGAAGATCTGTATGCCTACAGTTACTTAGTTTTTATAGATGGTGTTCTTGGTTGAAGCAAATGATTTTTTTGTAATTTCATGTGTTGTGTATGTACCTGTGACATTCATGCATGAGTCTAGATCGTGCTCTATCCTTGCTATACATCTACATTGATTGAAGTGTTCCTAATTGGAGATTCTTACGATGTGTGCTCGAGTGTTCATTTTCTTGGCTGACATTATGGTGTTAGTGTGTTGCGGATCCATGAGGATTAATATTTTATTGTTTGGAGGTGTTTGTTTGGGTCCTCACTATGTTGTGACTGACTTGTGTTGGTGCACATTGTAATTTATTCATGTATCAAGGCCGACAGTTTTAATTCATTCTTTATTTGTGGCCGATTGAATGGTGGTTGTAAATCTGTGTAGCGGATATATATATGAGATTGTTTTCCTCATTTAGAGAAAAGTGTAAAAGTGTAAAAGTGATGTACAAGTGCGAATAAAGGTCAAATCATTCAAAGCAGAGTGTGGAAGAGTTTGAGCAGAGGGTGGAAGAGTTTGAAGATTTTTTTGTACACCTAACTGGAACTGTAATCAGACTTTTGTAAAAGCTATTTTCTCAGTTCAACTTCATCAGATGGATTTAATCTAATTACTGTATGTAAGGCAGTGAGCCTTCACTTTGAGCAGTGTGCTCTAGGCAGTGCACTTGAATGCAAGTACATTTCCTTTTTATTCTTCATTATACTTCTAACAGGGTATAATCTTGTGGACTAACATCCATCATGGTTTTTCCCCTAATAGGGTTTCCACATATAAAATCTTGGTGTTCATGTGTCTTTGATGTGTTGTTGATTTAATGCTTGCATTGTTAATTGTCAGATATGTGATATAAGGTTGATTAATGTTGTATAAGATTTATTTTGGTAACAACTAATTACCCCCCCCCCCCCCCTCTTAGTTGTCTATCCTTGTTTTCCCAACAATCTCTTCATGTTGTTTTTATAGCTAAATACTGAAACAAACACATAGAAATATAGCATTAAATTCATAATTTAACAATTTATAGATAATTAATATTGAAATGAAATGTGTACAATCAAACATCATGTTTAGTATGAAGTTGAGTGTAAGAATTGGAACCATATTTATTCTTCTCCTAATCTCTCTCCTCTTGGTGATGAAGAGATTTTGGTGATAGAAGAGCCAATTAATGAGAGTTATGAGAATCCTAGTTGTTTCTCTCCTCTTACCTCTCTTAACAAACAAGACAACACAACCATAAGGGATCATGAAAATAACATTTTTCCTTATCCTAGTATCTCTCCTCGTTATGAAGAAGATACTTTGCTATTAGAAAGTACAATTGATAAAAGTCACGAGTCTCTTAGTTGTCCCCCTTCTCCTAGGGAACCCCTTATTAAAAAAGACAATTCAACCATCGATCATTCTCCTACTTTTGATGAAGTCCTTTTAGAAGAACCCACCTTTGAATGTCATGATCATTTGGCTTGTTGTACTCCTAAAAAATATCCTCCTAGGGAGAATATCCTAGTGCAAAAACATCTGAACATTGCCACATATCCTTCAAACACTACACCTTCCCTAGGTGAAGATAATCAAGTGACATTCAAATCCCCTTCACTAACAAATCATACAAATAAAGACACGATTATTGAGGTTATGATGACACACGTGGGATCTCCTTTAATTAGTGAGCCTCCTAAGTCACTTCCCACTAGTAAATCACACAAAAAACTAAGAGATATCTTGAAATCTATCATGCAATCTGTAAGTGGTGAATTAGGTGTAAAGCATAAAACACTTCTTAATAAGACATTATATCAAAGACAAAGATGAATGAATCATATCACAGCAATAATCAATTGAAAGTGTCATATTATTCTCTATCTTCAAAGATTTATTAAATCAAAATTGCTCTTAGATTGTTAAGCACTACGATTGTTAAATTGACTATCTGAAGAACGAGATGATACTAATGCAATGAAATGGAGCTAAAAGATAATACTAGATGATAAATGAATTAAACTAGCATGACATGGACATGAAATAGATAATTGTAGCTACAAGAGGCAGCCATTGATGTGAAAGCTTGATTGCTGGATTTTGGATGCTTGATTGCTTGATGCTTGAATTCCTGTAGAGTAAGAGTGCAAAAGTTAGATTATCTGGATCCTTTTCTTGGTTCAATGAGGTTGTATTTATAGATTTCCTGGCTATAGAAATGCACAAGGAAATCTTTGAGAGGCTTGGATTCAATTTGGAGGATTGAATGGTGGGAGATGGAGGAGATTGAGAGAAAAATGGAGATTGTCTCTACCCATGAAAACACTAGGCAAGAGAAGAGGAAAGATTAATGGAGGAGGATTGAGAGAAGATTTTGGAATTTGTCTCTAATTTGTCTCCAAAACTTCCCGTGAAGTTTCAAAGCATTAATTGTGACATATTTTAGATATAGATTAGACATAGGATATCTAATTCATTTTTGAGAGAATATAGATGGAATATTCCTTGTGCTTTAATTCAAATATTTTGATTTATTTAAATTGGCAAAAGAGGGATAAATAATTTAATAAAATGAACTATAGGATAGTTGTTTATTAAATTAAACAGAAAAAAATGGCAATTAATTAATAAAGCGTTTAATCTTTATTTAATTAAGATGAGATATTAGAAGAATTTAAATGCGGTGTGAATGTGAACTATTTAAATAAATATTTCTGTTTATTCAAACAGTAGAGGAAATTAGGATAATTAATCAAATAAATTGTATTTAATTAATAGGATGCTCCAGACCAATTTTAGGTGTATACATTTTGCCCTTCTTCGAAGTGATGTGTTTACGCATTGCTTCAAAGACAATTTTGCTGCTACTGCCAAGATCGATGATATAAAAAAAAAAAAATTCGTGTGCCCCAGACATGCCCCCGAATTTTGATTTTTTCAAATGATTTGATTATAATATGCCCCCTCGGGAGATAAATTAATGATTTGATGATTTTTAGAATTTTTTCGAATTTTTTTATGATTTTCTGATGATTTGATGAAGAAATATTTTATCTCCTGACAAATGATAAAGAAATCTAGCCCGTAGATGAGTTTCAATTAATTTCCTGGATTAAATTAATCAAAAGATAATAAAAATCCACCAAAAACTCCTTTCCAAAAATTATATATAGTTCAAAAAGGTCATTTTCCAATTCATTTTCACTATTTGATTTCAAAAACCTTTGTGATAGAGATTTTTTTGCCAGCTAGAGCAAGATGCCTATCCCCTACGACACTCACCAATTCGAGCATGTTCGACGTCACCAATGGCCGGCCACGTATGGACCTCTTAACCTCCTCGTTATTTGTGCATTTTTTTTTTTTATGCATTTAATAGTTTAGGCGTGTTTTAGCTTGTTTTAGCACTTTCAAGCCGCACTATAGCGCTTCCAGTAGGTAGTTTGGCACTTTGAGTTTTAGTGCTTGCATTAAAAACTCTAGTGCTTCCATAGGGTAATGTAGCACTTTCAGTGATTTAGTGCTTAGGAGTTAAGAATTAGCGCTTTGATGCCGGATTTTAGCGCTTTGAGACTTTTAGCGCTTTGATTCGGTGGATTAGCGCTTCTGGTAAAGTGGTGCTTTGATGCACTATTGTAGCGCTTCGATGCGAAAAAGTAGTGCTTCGGGACTTTTAGCGCTTCGAAAGCCTGTTTTAGCACTTCGAAGTGCTGAAATAGCACTTTCGAGATTTAGCGCTTTTAACTGATAAAGTAGCACTTTTGGGATTTAGCACTTTGGAAGCCTATTTTAGCGCTTCTATGTTAGAATTGAAGATTTTGACTTAGTGAACCCTGATTTTGTCAATTATGATCATGTCCATTCTTCAGAGTGGTATGATTGATAATCCAAATTCTTGATGTTGGATTTGGATGATGTAAATAAGACTAACTCTCATGATTGGCAAGAAGAAATCCTATTCTTGATGATCCTCATGATAGGCGAGGAAATGATTCAATATCTAATAAATCTCATGATAGGCGAGATCTAGATAATGTTTTGATGAACCTCATGATAGGTGAGGTTTGATGTTCGCCTATGAATTTTGATCAAAAATTCATACCAATTTGTGATAGATTTGATAATAGAATGACTTTTAATTTCTTGACATAGTTCACTGATTTGTGGATTTTTTCATTATGATGATAGGAGGATTTGGGTACTCTCTAGATGCGAGAGAGGTTTCCACAGATGACAGACTTGATACCTCATCTGACACCAGATGAGCTTCAGGTGATAGGTTGATGCGGCCTTACTAGCTTGCTTGATATGCCCTAGATTAGGATTATCGAGGTCTATTGACTGCATTGACTGAGAAGTGGCATAGTGACCACAACACCTTTCACCTACCTACTAGCGAGATGATGGTCACACCTGAGGATGTGTGGCGTATTTTGCATATTTTGTTTATGGGTGAGATCATCGTATATGATTCCCATGGGATCGGCGGTAGAGATGCTCTTCGTAGAGTGTTTCAGGATCAGGACATTGCGGGTCCGAGTGTTCGGTGGAGGAGGATCACCGACTCTTACGCGACACTACCAGCAGTGCTAGCTGGATTCATTGGAGGTTTCCTTTGCCCTGATCGTAGGTCAAAGGCATTTCTCATTGGCTGGGGCAGGACACTGGAGAGCATGATGGTACATGGTACTAGATATGCATGGGGGATGTGCATGCTAGCACATCTTTATCACGATCTACACTCGGTTGTGTACCTTAGAGCTAGGAGCTTATCAGGAGGGATGACCTTGTTACAAGTGTGGGCATGGGAGCATTTTGCTATGCTCAACCATTTCCAGTTGTAGACAAACCAACCGGTAGACCCTATGTTTTTTGATATAGCAGTCGATTCACACAGGCCCGTATGGGAAAGTTAGAGCACTGGAGGCGGGTTTTCGACGATACAGAGATAGTTACTTGGTGCCCATACCTCAACTGTGAGTAGTGGGATGAGGATGATGTAGTGTTGGGGTTCCTTTGTGATTCCATGTATCTCATCGGTCGTACACCATTTATTCTAGAGAGATTACTGCTACACCGAGTGTACAGGCAGTATGGCATTGTGCAGTGTATGCCACAGTGGGTAGCTCATTATGCCAGATGAAAAATGGATATTCCTAATTAGGGGCCCCGTTTATCATACGATGTTGTAGTAGAGGGATACAGGGCACTGTAGCCATCAGCCTGGGATATGCGGAGGGATATTGTAGAGGCACCCATTACTGAGGAGTATGCTACATTTTTGGCGTTGGTGCCACATCCTCATATTACAATCCCCGATGAGCCAACACCGCTACCAGCAGAGGAGGATGTGGCAGAGGGTTCCACTAAGAGCGAGGGTGATACTCCGATAGACAGTAGCACGAAGACTAGTAGTGGTGACAACAACAGTGATGACAGCGATGGTGGAAGTGGAGGTGACAGAGGGGCAGGGCTAGCCATTAGTAGTGCTCCATCATCCAACAGGCATCACAAGAGGTGAGCAGTGATAGTGCCAGTAGTAGATCAACAAAGACAGATAGCAGGTCTCTAGGCATAGATTCAGACGCTACAGGGGTAGTTGGTTCAGGCTCAGGGTTTGCTCGTTTAGACCTAGACTCAGATGCAGGCCCAAGCACAGGCTCATGCTCAGGCTCTATCGTAGGTTCAGGGATAGTTGACCACCGTACAGATGCAGGTGGCCACTTTGATAGCCAAGAGAGACAGTGCTCGGCAGATTGTCGAGAGTGCATAGGAGACAACGGAGACTCTCCAAAGAGTGGCCGTTGGCACCTCCATAGGAGATTACATGAGAGAGGTTCTGCTGGCTGGCCGAGAGGTAGAGTTCTATAGAGGTAGATACCATGATGCAGTGCCTCCTGAGCATAGGGTCAGTTATGCCCCATCGAGATCTAGGCAGACACAGCCTCCATGGAGAGATCCCAGAGATCTTGGTTCCTTTGGGGGTGGTGGTGGTGGTCCTTTTGGTGGTGGTACAGGTCCTATTGGGCCCGCACACTCTGGCAGTAGCAGATCGTAGATGCTATTGTGATCCTTTATGATGTATATTACGATATAGCTCATTGTTGATGATGTATTTTTAGACCAGACTTCATTATATACTTAACACTTGGTATATATATATATGAGATGCAGTTGATGTGATATGATTATGGTTTATGATTTCTATGTGATGGATGCATTTATTATGTGATGTTTATATGAATGATTTTATTTCAAATGTGATGATGTAATGATTCTATGATAAATGTATGTGTAGAATAGATGATATATGGATGTATGATGTGATGTGATAATGATAACAAAAATGATGTTTCTATAATGATAATGTGATCAAAATGTGATAATATGTATGGATGGATGGATAAATGCTTTTTATTTTATGTAATGATCTTATGATGAATTATCTTTGATGGGTGTAATGATAATAATGACGTTATTTTATTTATTAAATGTATGGATGGTAAATGATGTATGCATATGATGCTGGATAGATGATAATATAATAAATGTTTTTATGGTAAAATGAACATAATGTACCCATGGTACCATTTAATTCATAGTTTATTTGATGTATGAATGATGAAATGATGATACTAAATGATGCGATGATGACTCCTACATGTTTTTGATGATTTTTGGATTTTATGTCAAGTATACTCAGTCTTATTTGTAGATTAGATAATCATTGATTGGAATCCTTTATGCAACAAATACTCTACAAATAATGAATATGATGAATGCGATCTAATTTTAACATGCAACTATATGCAAAATAATTGTCATTTTAACAGTATCTTTGTGCCTTTTTGTCATCATAGAGCTTTATTGGATGTTGAAGTGAATACAAGCATCAATGGTATGTGTTAGACCAATGACAACCTGAGTACTTCTTTCATGATTTTTGATGTTACAATCGAACACAAGCATCTAGGTATGATTTAACCGAGATGACCTGAGCATTCGTTGCGTAAATAGGCAGTGGTTAATAATTTTAATGTGTGAATTCTGAATGTCATCGGTGATACATTTGCATAGCACATCTCTCGACAATTCATACATTGATATGATTAACGTATAGACAACAGATAATAAAAACATCATTCTTTTTCCTTGTTCCTCTAGTTGAATTCATCATTGAGTAACTCCAAAGTAATGATAATCAAAAGTACAATTTATCCATTGTTGGCTTAGAGTGTTTCATTCATTATTCAGATTTTAGATCATCCATCCTGATTTTGACATGTTTTTTGATTTTTGAGATTTTTGACTAGAAAAAAGACCTAACCTACTAACTTATCCTAGGGGTCTCGGGGGTTGATCAAAGATTAGCCTTGCCTACATTACATATGCAGAGACCACGTAGTTTGACTGACACAGACCTATGTTTTTGGATGTTGCTTTTTCAGACTTACTTTTTTTGACATGTTTTTGGTTTTTTGATACGATATGGATGGTTGATGCTTTTCTGATGATGATTGATATTGTACGTTGATCTTTGTTTTCAGTTTTTTTGTTATACTGTTGTTTTCCCTTTGTTGAAATCGATGTTTTTGCTGCCCCTAGTGATATCCAGATGTTGCCTCCAAGCTTTGGAGTGATACTTGACTATTTGGAAATTATTTTGATATGGATGCAAAGATAGCAAGATGACTGACATGATATGAACCGATACTGACTGTCAGACTAATGATCCTGATATATATCAAAATAGATGGGAAAACTGATCTAAGAATCACATACGACGCTTGTTTCTAGGTTTTCCTCATATGCTTTGATTACACTCTTCGTGTTTTTGTATTTTTCTCATTTTTTCTTTCTTTTTGTAATTTTTTTTTTTTTTGTATTTTTGTGTTGCCAAGATGCCTGTTTGCCAGGTTTTCATCAAGGAAACAATTTTTAGAAGTTTTACTCGTGCACTAGGAAATTTAAGCATAGAATTTTTGGAGATGAATACTGTTGATAGGTTCATCAAACAAATCCCCTTCTGATTTTGATAGCTGATATGCTCCTGATCCATATACTGATGTGACGACAAAAGGACCAAGCCAGTTAGGCCCAAATTTCCCTTTCTTCTCTATGTCCTACTGATTCCTAGGGTTTTCTTTTAATACCAAGTCACCAACCTGAAAGACCCTTGGTTTTACCTTGTGGTTGTAACTTCTTGACATCCTTTGTTGATAAGCCGTTAGGTGATTAACAGCTTGCTGACGACGCTCATCCAACAACTTCAGTTCCTACAGTCTAGATACCCTATAGTCTTCATCTGAGATGATACCTCTGAGTGATACCTGAAGGGATGGAATTTCTACTTCAATGGGCAATATGGCTTCAAACCCATATACCAAGGCATATGGTGTAGCTCCTGTTGGTGTTTTGATACTTGTTCTGTAGGCCCATAGTGCAGGGTTGAGTTGAACATGCCAATTATGTCCAACATCGTTAACCATCTTTTTGAGAATTTTGAGTATTGTTTTGTTTGAGGCCTCTGCTTGGCCATTCCCTTGAAAATAGTACGGTGTTGAAAACCGATGTTGGATATGAAATTTATAACATAGCTCTTGGACATCTTGATTCTTGAAAGGTCATCCATTATCAGTGATAATGGATTGAGGGATTCCATACCGACATATTATGTAGTTCAAGATGAAAGAGGAAATCTGCTTCCTAGTGATGGTAGTAAGAGGTACTACTTCAATCCATTTTGTGAAATATTCCATAGCTGTGATAATGAACTTATGTCCATTAGATGAAGATGGATTGATTTTTCCTACCAGATCTAGGCCCCATTGACAAAAAGGCCATGTTGATGTGAAGGGATGTAGTTTTTGTGCTGGTGCATGCATCAAATTGTTGTGAATCTGACACTTTTGGCATTTCTTGACAAACCGATAGGATTCTTTCTCCATGCATGGCCAATAATATCCCAAACGGAGGAGTTTCTTAGCTAGAGTTATCCCACTTGAGTGAGTGCCACAAATACCCTCGTGAACCTCTCGTAGGGCCATTTCAGACTCGTTGTGTTCTATACATCAGAGTAAAGTACCATCAAGACCTCGATGATAAAGTATGTCAGCAATTAAAGTATGTCATGCGGATTGGCAAATGAAATTTTATTTTTGGTTCCTAGATAGATCAGGAGGAAGGACATCATTTTTCAGGTAAGCATAGGTTGATTCATAAATGGAGATTTATGTGGTTTTGATATGGTAGATGGTAGCAGATTCTGGATTATAATGGGAAGGACATGATACTTGTTCTACCATAAAATCATAACAAACACGCTTCTCAAGCAATTGTAGTAATGAAGTGATTGTAGCCATAGCGTCCGCAGCTTTGTTCTCAGCTCTTGGAATTTGATCAAACTTGATACTGACAAAGGATTGTTTCAGATTATCTATTTGTTGCTTGTAGGGTATCACCTTTTCATCTTTTGTCTAATACTCGTCATTTACTTGATAAATGACTAGTTGAGAATCCCCATATACCTGTAAGTGTGTGATCTTCCACTGAATGGCTATTTTGACCCCAATGATTAATGCTTCATATTCTACCACATTATTTGTACACTGAAACATTAATCTATATTATTTTGGAATGGTGTGTCCTTGTGGAGAAATGAACAAGGTTCCTGCTCCTGATCCTCGTTGTGTATATGATCCATCAAAATATAATACCCATTGTTGGGGTATTATTGTCAGAATGTCTGCATCTTGAAACTCCATTATCATTGGTTGATCATCTGGTAGAGGAGCCTCTACTAATTGTTTAGTGATTTACTGTCCCTTGATTGCCTTTCTTTCTACATACTGAATGTCAAATTCACTTAATAGCATGACCCACTTCGCCAGTCTACCTGTTAAGGCAGCTTTACTTAGTAGATATTTCAAAGAGTCGATCTTTGCAATTAACCTGATTGTATGGGTTAGCATGTAGTGTCTCAGCTATTGAGTAGCAAACACTACTACTAAGAAGGAATTTTCTATGAATGTATAGTTTATTTCATATCCATTAAAGTTCTACTGATGTCGTAGATGGCGTGCTCTTTCCCTTCATAATCCTCTTGCGCTAATAGTGCCCCCAATGAGATATATGTCATAGCAATATACAATATGAGAGGACTTCCTTCTGTTGGTGGCATGAGAATGGGTGGTGACATTAGATATTGCTTGATTTGATTGAATGTTGTTTCACACCCCTCATCCCACTTGAAAACTATATTCTTATGTAATAGATGATTGAAAGGATGACTTTTATCCACCGGCTAGGAGATGAATCTTCTAATCGATTGGAGCCTTCCCTGTAGTGATATGAGTTGACTTATATTCTTAGGAGGTGGCATCTCCATTATTGCCTTGAATTTTGCTAGATCCACCCGAATGCCCTTTTCTGAGACAATGTATCCTAGCAGTTTTGCTGATGTGACCCCAAAGACACACTTCTTTGGGTTTAACCTAACATTGAATTTCTCCATCCGTGTGAAGATTTTGTCTAGGACATACAGATGTCCTTCCCTTGTAGTAGATTTTTCCAAGATTTCATCCACGTAATCCTCCATGAATGTGTGCATCATATCATGGAAGATTGTCGTCATTGCTCTTTGATAAGTGGCTCCTGCATTCTTTAGACCAAATGGCATGACGTTATAGCATAAGGTTCCCCATGGACATGTGAAAGTCATATTTTCTTGATCTTCTGGAGCTATTCTTATTTGATTGTATCCCGAGAAACCATCCATTATTGATAACATGGCATGCCCTTCCGTTAAGTCCACGATGATGTCTATATTTGGTAGTGGAAAATCATCCTTCGGGCATGCTTTATTTAGGTCCCTGAAATCCATGCAGATTCTGATGATGTTGTCTGGCTTTGAAATAGGTACTATGTTTGATATCCACTCGGCATAGTCTATAGACCTTATGAATTTAGCATCCAACAATTTTTTTAACTCTGTTTTTACCATAAATGCGATATGAGGATGCATTTTTCTTAATTTTTCCTTAACAAGCTTGATTCCTGTTGGCAAAGACAAATGATGCATAAGCAGATTTGGATCTAAGCCTGGCATATCAGAATATGACCAAGCGAATTTGATGCTTCTTTCTTTAAAGAAATTGATAAATGCTGGTCTCTCTTGATCAGTCATTGATTCTGCTAGATGTAGAACCTTTGCCTTCTCTTCTGTGCCAATGTCCACTGATCATGTAGGTTCGACCAGAACTGATGATCGCTCATGATAATGTTATGGGAGAGTGTCAAATCTTTCATCCTTGAGTGCCTTGGAAATGTTTTCACCGTTGGATGCGTTCTTTATTTTTACTTTTTCCAGATCTAATGCTGCCATAGAATGGTTTTCACCATTAGATCTATTTTCCCTGATTTCAATTTTGCAACTAGAAGATTTGACACCCTCCTGCTAAGTCGTATTGTTATGAGTATTATAGATAGAATTTGTATCAGGTTCGGTATGACATAGGAAATGCACGATGGCATCATCATTTGCAAATTTTGGTATAGTCAAAGGTTCGATAGGTTCCCAATCAATAAGTTCTGGATGGATTAATGGCATGATATCATCAGATTGATTTAGGTCAAAGGAAGTAAGGGTGAGGACAGCAATATCGTCGTAATTGTCATTTATTGGAATATCGAGGTTCGTGATGGTACTTTCTTCAAGATAGTCTAGTCCACTTGAAGTCTGCTCGTCCCCACTCGAATCATCAATATTTAGTGACCCTTGCACGAGTGGTCTAGACCCAGAACATTGGCCCTCCTCACGGGTAGGTGCATATTTTTGAATTACATCAACTTGGATATCAATGAAAAATAGATCGGAATATAACGCCCACTCATATTCATTTGAGTTTGTTTCAGAGCCATCCCTAAACTGAAGGATATTTTCTACAGTTGTCTATGTTACCTCCTGCTTTTCTTCTTCAGAGTATCCTAGTCCTAGCTTCTCTTTTGTGTGGAGAGTGAGGGGTGTAATAGGCTCTGTGAGTCCATCCTTTCTTAATCCAATGGGTCCTTGTCCTTCATATCCCATTCTTTCTAAAATAGTTTTTCCTTTGCCATATTTATCGGTGTTGATGTTGACATTTTTGATATTGATTTATGATGTAGAAGGTTCCTCATCTTTGTATAGCCAATCTAGGATTGCTTTGTTGCTTGTTTCATCTTCTATTGTACCCTTTTTGACAAACCTTTTGTCAAGAGTTGTGATTGGTAATGATGTTTGAGATTTTATCAGAGATGGTTTACCATATGTCCTAGGAGATGGCATTAACTGTGATAGGTTAAGTGATTGCTCCATAGAATATGTTCCCATTCCTTTGTCCTTCAGTTGGACTTGCTGTTGGAATTTATGTGATAAAGAAGTTTGCTGATCTGGATTATCTATTGATTGAATTTCAACAGGACTTGTCTCTTTTTCTTTACCTTTCTTCTCTACCCATTTAGTAGTGATTCCTGGACGTTGTTCGTCCTTAGATGATGATGCTTCCCTGTTGTGTGGTATGAAGGTATCTTGAGAGATCCTAAGGGTATCACAATGTTGAGGATGATTGTAATCAGCAGATATAGTTACCTCTCGTCCATTCATTGGGAGCTTCAAACATTGATGATATGTTGAAGGTACAGCCTACATTTCATGGATCCATGGATGCCCTAAGAGAATGTTGTATGTTAATTCCTTCTCCAACACTTGACATGCTATATGTTTCATCATGGGCCCCACTTGAATGGGGAGCACAATCAAGCCTTTAGACGATCTTTCTTCCTCATCATATGCTTTGATAGTCATTTTTCTTCGAGAATCAATAGCATCATCTGAATATCCTAGTGCATGGATTAACTTGAGAGTGCAAATGTTCAGACCAGATCCCCATCTATTAAGACTCTCTTGACGCAGTGATTGTGGATTAAGACCTCAATATGGAGTGCAGTATTATGGGGATGGTTTAGCAAGATATCATCCTATTCGGAGAATGATAGACAATGTGGGGTAGTCAGATGTCCCACCATAGCTTGGAATTGACAAACATCCAGATTATTTGGTATGGTTGTGGCAACTAATGCTTGTTTGAGAACTTCCTTATGTGATGGTGACAATTTAAGGAGTTCCAGTATTGATATTTGTGAGGGGATGTTTTTCAATTGATCGACAATATTATAATGAGATTGAGGTGGAACTGCACGTTGAGATTCAACTCCTTTTAACACTACCTTGGCTTGCCCCCTAGTCAAGACGTTTGTCGGTTGATGTTCTTGATTCTCTTGGGGGATGTTTTGCAATTGATCAATAAAATTATAATGCAATGGAGGCAAAACTGCATGTGTGGAGCCAATTCCCTTTAATACTACCTTGGATTGTCCCCTAGTTATCACATTGGCTAGTTGATGTTCTTGATTTTCTCTGATTTTTAAGACATTTATTTGATTATCAGAGTTTTTCACGCTTGGGAGTAAATCCAAAGAGGTAATGTTGTTGTTTTCATTTTCATCAATGTTATCACTAATTGTATGATCATTTTTGACTTCAAATAGACAAAGGATTGTTTTGTCATAGATATGATTGATGTTCTTTCCTTTGTTGTTCGAAGAGGATGATGCTTCTTTGTCATAATTTGGAAAAGGATCCTTGAATGCGGAATGATCGTTATTATTTTGAGGTTCCTCTACATACACTTTTTTGTTGTCCACCAAATCTTGTACTGTGCGTTTCAACTCCATACAGTCATTTGTTTTGTGACCCTTGTTATTATGAAAGTTGCAATAATCAGCGTCATTCCACCATAATGGTTTGACTTTTGGATCCCAGAATCTAGCTTCCCATGCAGTGAGAAGGCCTCTAGTAACTAATTCTTTCATTGTTGATTCCATTGTTTGACCCAAAGGTGTGAACCTTCACTGATTTGATGGTTTTTGATATGACTGTGTTTTTATGATCTCATTGCTTTGTATGGTATTCGACTTGATATTTTGCTCATTGTTTTGATTCTTTGATGTGGACATGGTCAAGTTAAAAATTGGTTTAACATTTTGGGGATCATTTGTTGTCTCATTTGTGTTTCAATTCTTTTGCCAAAATTTTGGCTTCTCATCGCTTGAGTATTCATTGGAGGAGTTACTTGTGTTGTTTGTTTTATCATTGAAATGCTTGATAACTCCTCTCTTGACTAATGCCTCTTTGATTTTAAGACCATTTTCTATCACTTTCTCGAATGTTGGGGGACATTGTAGTTCCAGTCTATCACTCATTTCTTCCATCAAGTTTTCAATGAACAACTCCATGTTTTCTTCTTCAGGAATGGATCTAGGATATCTAGCGAACAAGCGTCGCCATCTTTCGAGAAAAGACAGGAACGTTTCTCCTTTGTTTTATTTTAGATTGTAAAGATCTTTGATTATAACATCGTGTTGGATGTTGAAGGAGTACTGACAGATAAATCTGTTGACGAGTTCCTCAAAAGTTTTGATACCTGGTTTTAATTTCAAAAACCATTCCATGCATGATCCACCCAAACTCCTTGGGAATAATCTCATTAAATAAGTTTCCTCTTGGGAAAACTCAAGACTCATTGTTTTAAATTCTCTGATATGATCTATTGGATCCGTTCTTCTATTATACTTATTGTATTTTGGGATCTCACAATGTCTAGGAAAAGGTATCAAGCCAACTGTTGCGTCGAAAGGATAAGGACAAATGTCATGTATCGCATATCTCTTGGTAGTCCCTTTCATCAAATCTTGTATCTATTGCTATAACATTTGCATATGTGATGTTAAAGCAGCAATTGGATCTATTATTTGCGTAGGTTGTAGTATCTCAGTCTCATTCATTCCTGGTGTTTCTTTCAAATGGTTTACATCAAAATCTTTTGGAAGTTTAGCCCCTGATTCAGCTAATATTAAAAAATATTTTTCCATGTCTTGTTCCAAAATATTTTCCATAAACTTATGGAATTTGGGATCTTGTTGAGTTGTTTAGATATCCTTGGAAGTTATTTCATTTTTATCATTTTGGTTCAGATTGTTCCAAGGATTTTCTTCTGCCATTTCCTGTGATTTTAAAATTTCTTTCTCTAAGAGTCTCTATTTCTGGTACCTAGTGAAGATTGGCATACAAATTTTTGCCCCTCTCTCCCAAAATGTTGATCTTATATGTTAAATAGTGTCAATTGTAAAATTTTAAACAAAGTCAAATAAGATGACTGATCTTATTGATGAGACAATGCTAAAAATCTGATTACTATACTTGGTTTCATGATGAAGGATGATAGTATCCTAATAATGAAACTTCAGTGTAGTAATTGATTGTGTATTTAATTTTGACACTTGTGATTTGCAAGATCTTGTTTCAGTTGATAAGTTTGGAAATTTGCATAAACCTTTCTGACTTTGGTTCCTAAACAGTGATTCTGATGAAAATAAAATTTGTGTTCTGGTGAAATAGTAGATAAAAGATAGACGGACTAACTGGTATGATTTTTGAACTCTCTATTTTGAAAGCGCTAAAATAGAGTACAAAAGCACTATTTCACAGAAGCGCTGGAACAGACTCCTGAAGCACTAAAACAGGTGACCGAAGCACTACTTTGACAGAAGCGCTGAAACAGTGCATGAAAGCACTGCAGAAATTGATGGAAGCACTACTTTGACAGAAGCACTGAAACAGTGCCCGAAAGCATTGGAAAATATGATGAAAGCGTTGTTTGATAGAAGCACTAAAATACCGACTATAAGCGCCGAAATAGTGCCCAAAAGCGCTATTTCACCAAAGCGCTAAAATAGTGACCAGAAGTGCTGAAACAGGTTTTCTAGAACGTTGAAAATAGGACTTTTATGACTCACTATTATAAAATCTGATCTGGCCTTGCGGCATACTGTATCAGGGATTGTGGAAGATAAGAAGGATGTATGCGTTGACTATGGTTGTGATATTGAGTGAGAACTCTTCTTTGAAAGAAGGCTCGTGAATAGAGTGGTTCTACTACGTAATTCAATGTGTGACCCCTAGCAAAATCATGATATCTGTGGATGAATGTTCTATGTTGTAAAAAGAGTTTTCGATTTTGATATAGAAAATGTTGTTTTCTCAATTTATTTCTATAACCGAGAGGTTTCTTGAGTTTTGTGACTTTGATTTTTCTTTTGAGAAACGTGGTGGACTTCCACTTTCGAAGCATGGGGTTTTCTGATCTAACTTGACTTTGTTGTTTTCAGGATGATCTTTAAATCTGATTTTAATGAATTTGTGAAAACACAGCAAGCAATTGTGAATAATTGTTTTAACTGAATAGATCGTGTATGTTCAAAAATCACGAATGATTCTTATTGATTTTGGTGGGTTGTTTTGACAATTGTACACAAATCAAACAGACTCACACTTAAGGACAAGTAGGTCATCATTATACTCACAACCCACATCTTGAATTACGTTGACTCACACAGCAGTGTCACCCCCTAGAGGGCGCCAATGTTTTTGTCGTTGTCAGGCATGTACTCAAAGTGACGGAAATGGATACCGAATCCCTTGAGCAAGCAGTCCTTGGTAATTATATGGTGAGTGTCTTGGAGATAGATTCTTCCCTCCCCTTGCACCATGAGTATGACAATGTATGTATACTGACTCGGCGAGATACTCCTCTATGGTTTTTAGAAAGGGTTTCCGTGCGATGCGGAAAATAGATAAACTCCCTCAGGAGACCTCCCAATCTTTAGAACAAATTTTTTGGGATGGTTATCTTGCTCACTATCATCAAGTTGGACTTTCATCAACAACTTGCATTTTTATTATAGTGAGTTGGAAAACCTGGCTTTGGTTGTTCCCACTTAGGTCATTCCCATAGGGTGAGTACTTTTTCCCACTACGGCGGGCCTGCTAAAGGATTTAATAAAGTGTAAATGACATGAAATAAAAGTGAATCTGGCACTTTGGTCACCCAGTTAAGGGGAGAGCATAAGCCTAATCACCACAAACATAGCATATAAGTTTGTTATGTTTTAAAAGCCCAAAAAGAAATTTTCTAATCTATGTGAAGGTGTTGCTTCACAAAAATCATGATGTTCTTTTTAACTTCTATTGTAAGAATGTGATGACTATCCTAGGATTGATAGATTTTCTTTAAGAAAAAAAAGAAAGTGCCTATCCTAGGATTGATATATTTTAGAAAACCTAAAGTGACTATCCTAGGATTTATAATTTTTAGTCCAACTATGAAAAAAATTAAAATTTGGCCGCGGCCGCGTCGGATCCAGATTGATTTTTAAAAAAGCGCTGGAATATTGCACCGAAGTGCTAAAACAGTTACTTGATGTGCTAAAACCCAAAAGCGCCAAAACAGGACACCGAAGCGCCGAAGTTTGCCATGGAAGCGCTAAATCACCCGATGCGCTAAAACAGTGACCGAAAGCGCCAAAATTGAAAACGCTGAAATTTTTACCAGAAGTGCTAAAACTTTTAATGAAAGTGCTACAAGAAAAACACGCCGAGAACCTGCATGATACTTTCCAAAAAAATTGCGAAATTGGGAAAAATTGGGGTTAAGGCCCCACGGTGGGCGCCAAATTGTAAGTGGTGAATTAGGTGTAAAGCACAAAACACTTCTTAATAATACATTATATCAAAGACAAAGCTGAATGAATCATATCAAAGCAATAATCAATTGAAAGCATCATAGTTTTCTCTATCTTCAAAGATTTATTAAATCAAAATTGCTCTCAGATTGTTAAGCACTACGATTGTTAAAATGACTATCTGAAGAGCGAGATGATACTAATGCAATGATATGGAGCTAAAAGACAATACTAGATGATAAATGAATTAAACTAGCATGACATGGACATGAAATAGATAATTGCAGCTACAAGAGGTAGCCATTGATGTGAAAGCTTGATTGCTGGATTTTGGATGCTTGATTGCTTGATGCTTGAATTCCTGCAGAGTAAGAGTGCCAAAGTTAGATTATTTGGATCCTTTTCTTGGTTCAATGAGGTTGTATTTATAAATTTCCTAGCTGTAGAAATGCATAGGGAAAGCTTTGAGAGGCTTGGATTCAATCTGGAGGATTGAATGGTGAGAGATGGAGGAGATTGAGAGAAAAATGGAGATTGTCTCTACCCATGAAAACACCAGGCAAGAGAAGAGGAAAGATTAATGGAGGAGGATTGAGAGAAGATTTTGGAATTTGTCTCTAATTTGTCTCCAAAACTTCCCGTGAAGTTTCAAAGCATTAATTGTTACATATTTTAGACATAGATTAGACATAGGATATCTAATTCATTTTTGAGAGAATATAGATGGAATATTCCTTGTGTTTTAATTCAAATATTTTGATTTATTTAAATTAGCAAAAGAGGGATAAATAATTTAATAAAACGAACTATAGGATAGTTGTTTATTAAATTAAACAGAAGAAAATGGCAATTAATCAATAAAGCATTTAATCTTTATTTAATTAATTTGAGATTGATGTGATAGAATAAAATAGGGATTAAATCAAACAAAGTATTTAATTTTTTTTATTTAATTAAGATGAGATATTTGAAGAATTTAAATGTGGTGTGAATGTGAACTATTTAAATAAATATTTATATTTATTCAAACAGTAGAGGAAATTAGGATAATTAATCAAATAAATCATATTTAATTAATAGGATGCTCCAGACCAATTTTAGGTGTATACATAATCTAATCATAAGAATGTTTTGCAGCTTCTAAGTTTTAACTTAGTGATTCAAACATATAGGGTATCACACATCACTCCTACACCATTACCCTTTTCTCAGCTTAGAGTCCCTAGTGTTGATGATCTTAAAAAGACTCTTGCTAATCTATGTGTATGGAAACTCATTCAAATATCACCTATATACAAGTGTCTATTTCAAGAATTGTTGCAAATATAGATGGATGAGATTCAATATTACATAAAATTGACTAATGTAAAATCCTCCTCTTTCCCATGCAAGTAACCCAATCTGAAATTACATTCCCTAAACATGAATTACCCTCACTTGAGATTCAAAACAAGAATGACCCCTAGATATAAAGGTGATCAATCATGAAACTTTAGTCAGACACACTCTCATAAACAATGGAGTAGAAATTAATTTTTGTAGCATGGACCTCCTAAACACACTTGGCATGGACAAAAATCTCATTCAACTTAATGATGTTCATATTCATGGCTTTGGCAATATTCATAGGCAACCACTATGGATGATCACATTACCTATTGAGGTTAGACCTGTAGTGTTTCCTAGCTCTATACATATTATGCAAGGACATCTTCCATACAATATTCTCCTAGGGAGACCATGTATTCATGCTATGAAAGGAGTCCCATCTACCCTTCACCATACAATGAAATTTGAGTACAATAACAAGATATAAATGGTGGATGTAGATGAGCGAAGCTATGAATAAACTAATCACCACATTTCCAACTCCCCTAATAATTTCATTCCTAGATCAAAACTTATCCAAGTTGATGCTAACCCTTCACCTACAACAAAACTCTTTCATGATAATTGGGGGTCATTAGATTCTACACCTCCTTTCAATAAAATTTCCAAAATCTCACCCTCTTGGTCCAAAGAGTCATATACAAATAATTCATTTTCACATACAAGTTCTAGTAATGATTGGGTTCTTACGCCTCCCTTTAAAGGAGAGTGTAAAATCTCGCAAGTTGAACCAAAACAACCCTATGTTTTATATGCTCAACTTGGTTCTACATCAACAAAATTACCCCATGGTGGTGATAGGGTCTATATAACTCCCATCCCTCATGAAGGAACAACACATAAAACTAAAAATTATTTGTGTTCTTGTACAAAAACCAATCCTTCTCAGAAGCACACAACCCCTTCATTTAACTTGGAAGATTGTTATGGTATTAGATACAATCTCCCTCCTACACATAGATACAATATACACATGACACAAACTAGCATATCATACTCTTTCAAGAGAGATTTAGGGTTACTTTCCTTCTCTCCATTTTCTTCAAACTTCAAACACCTCATGGAGTGTGGTGCTCTTCCTTGTGTTGAAGTACCTCATTCCTCTCATTGATACGTACCTTCATCCTATTTGGCTCACCTTTGTCCTGCACTAAGTGGGGGCAAGGGATTCAGTAGCCTTGTCCCCATATGTCACTTGTCGTTGTCTCTTCTGACTAGTCATTAACCTTTCATGAATGTATAAGGTCAAGCTTGGGATGTGGACGACATGCCTTAAGTTGACTCACATGTGACATACTATCCTTTTTCGTGATGTAGCCTCACTTGGAAACATATCACTTGTCACAAGGCTTTCCAAGTTGGCTCTCATGTCCTTTCTTTCTTCTTTCATTTTTCATTTCTCTACTTTAAAGTAATTGCTCACAAAATGGTGTGTAGCAATTCCTTTAAAGTGGGGGCAGACATTGGCATTATTTATTTAGCATTTACTTTTCCTTGTCCTTGGTTCCTAGTGTAGCCTTACTACTACATACGATGAGTCTCTCACTTTGTGGATGGCATTGGGTATAATGTCCTTCATGAAAGTGACCTATTTTATTATATTACATTCCTCTTAGTGGCTTGATGTGACACACTACATCCCCTAATTTGTCAAATTTGTATTCTTTGATTGGTCCTCTCTTGGAGACATTATACATAATGTTCCCTAAGTTAAAGACCTCGCATGGACTAAATAAGACTCCTTTGAACATCCATTTTTCATTTTACTCTTTTACATTTACATGTTTCATTTTCCATTTTGCATATATGGCCACCTTGAATAACACAACTTGCACTTTTTCATGAGCTCCAAGCATACACAACTTTTATTGGCTCATGAAGCACGAACCCTTATCTTTTGTGGCACCTTATCAAAGTTATCAGGAGGTATAACTTTGGTATGGTTGAGAGGGAAGCCCAACTAGCGGCACGACTTTCCCCATAGCCACCTGTGTGTGTGTGGATACATACCAGCCATATGTTTCTCACCTTTTGGGCCTTCTCACCTGATGGAAAACTGAAAGTCTCATCACCCTAGAGTGAGCACACTTTCTTTCAGACAAAAAATTTAGATCTGATCCACAACTAGCTAGACAAACAATCGAAGCTTGATTTGACTTTCCCTCTCTCTTCACTCTTTCACATCACTCCTTGTGTGATATTTTTTGCTTATGTTTGGTTTGCCATGGGTCCTGAGGGCTTGATCATCCCTCTTGATCATAGTCATCTCACCTTACTAGCATGAATACATTGGATCCTTCTCGATATTCATGTCTCGGCTACTTTGGTCTGAGTTTGAAGCAAGTTCATCCTCTCACTAAAGTGGGGGCTAAATGTGTCACCAAAAAGTGTAGCCTTAACACTTTTCACTCATTTGGGCCTTTTCACTTGGATTTTGGCCTAGTTTTGCTTTGATCTAATGTTGTAATGTGGCCAACACATTCACATTAGGCCTTGAACGCTTGTAAATCAATAGCAACCTAATGGTGTTTTACAAAGGTGTTGTGAAGTGTTGTAACACCTCTTCCCACTTTTCTGAGACTCTTTCAACACAATTCACCTAAACAACCCCTTTTTACCTCTTTCCAAGCATTGTTCCAAAGTGTTGTAAGGTGTTTTAATACATTTTTACTCTTTCCTAGGCTTGTCATCAACAAATTCACCCTTTCTTATGTTAAATTGGCCCCTTGATGTACTTTTAGGCCTGACTTAAGTGTGTTTTGGGAGACAATCCCATTAAACATCATTAAACATATTTTAATTCCTGACCACCACTTGAATTTGTCCAATTGGACTAGGTTGCCACCTTGGGTGACCTAGTCCCTTTTAGCATAAAATTCAAAATTAAAACAAATTTATAGCGGGATTTGGTCTCCAAAACCCTAAAGTCAGCCTATAATGTGTTATTTTCAAGGAAATTAGGGCATAACATGTATAAATAAGGTTTTTTATCCTCATTTTACCAATTCTTCTTCTTGTACACTATTCTCATTCCATCTTCACAAGCACTCAAGCAAACAATCTTCTCAAGCAAGCATTCAAGGATTTAGCATTTTTCACACATTGAATCCATTAGAGCTGGTTCTTGCATATGTTTAGACTTCTTCAACAAGGGCTTGGTGAGTGTTTACATTTACATTTTATTCAATCATCTTTCTTTTCCTATTTCATTTCATCATTTAGGGTTTGACTAAGGCAAACCCCTATTCTCTAACCCTAACCATTTTTCTCCTCTTTGCATGTGTGCTTTGTAGGTTTTTGTATGCATGTTTGTTAAAGAGAAAGGTGCTAAAAAGGTGTTGTCAACTCATCAAAGTCACTCTATTCAAAAAATCCCTAGTTGAAGCTTGGACACCTCTTTCAACCCATTTTCTATAGAATCTAAACTGGACACCTACCAAGAACTGAAGTGCAGATCGAGGGCTTCCACTTCCACTCTTAGATTTTTAGAGATTCAGAAGTGGACTACGTCACCAATAGTGGCGACCTATTCCCATTGAACCTGGTTTTCAAATGTTTTTGTAGATTTGTACACCCTTTTGCCAGAAACATATTCCGATAAAGTTTCATCGGAAGAGGACTAGGTTGCCCATTATGGTTTAAGTGTCCCAATAATCATTTTTAGTAGATTCCAAAAGATTCCAGAGCTCCTCTTCATCAACCTTTAGTTTCCAGGTGCACCACTTCTGCTACTTTAAGTTCTATTATGGTTTTCTTTCATTTTAGATCATTCTTAGGACATTGCATGTAGTTTACTTTTATATTAGTTTGCATTTCATTATTTTATTTCATTACATTGCAACACTTATACACACACATATACCCCTAATCTTGAATGAAGCACCAAGAATACTTAGTGTGAAAGAGGCCATTGTACCAACCAAGCTTCTAGGTGAAAAACCCTAGGAGCCTATTTGGGAATCCTCTTTCCCTAAATGCATGTTTTTGGTGGTTCACTTACTATCCCAAAGACTACATGAGTCACCATGGGCCCCAAGAAAACTAAGGTAACTACAAACAAATGAAAATAATATTTTTGGGTGATGCAAGATCTCCCTTACACCACTGGATGCTCTTGCATCAGTAGAGGTTGGAATTCTTTTCCCAAAATCCATTATCCTAGATCTTAAATGTGATAATTTGACATAAAGTATTTAATACAAAACCTAAATTCTATTTTTCTAGAAATATTCATGAACTAGTCACTTGATCAACACATGTACCATTACATTAATGGATAAAATAAGCAACGTGATCCTCACACTAGGAAATTAATGAGTTCTAACTAAGGTGATGATATAGGAATTTCTATTGAGAATTCTTTCAACCCAATGAACACCCTTAAATATAGTGAAATCACCATCATTTTAATTTTAAGGACTCTTGAATCTCAACATCAAGATAATATTTCATGACTAGCATTAGTGGAGTATATTTTTGTGAAGATCCTTCAAATTAATCTCCTAAAATAACGAATCCTCATCATTTGAATTTAAAATACTCTTGAATCCCAAAATCAAATTAATCTTTCATTGGTAGAACAAGTGGAGTATATTTTTTGTAAAGCTCCTCCATTTTAATCTATAATGTAGTCAAGATAGAGGGGTATTATCAAACAACCTGATAAAGAAACCCAAATAACTCTCATCACAATGGAATCAAAATGAAGCAAGTAAATCTATTTGATTTTATGAACTCTATAAATAAATACAATCTACTTCAAGATATTACGTACATCACATTAAAAATTTGGCCTTCTCTAGCTCTCATGCTCTCTCTAATGTAAAACCATCTACTCCTCTAATGGCTGACCCATCATGCATGTATTAATATCCCTTTATCCTTTGGTAAGTTAAGAAGTTGTACCAATTAAAATCCTAGTGGTTACAGTAATTGAATCATTTAAAAAAAAAGTGCAATAATAGGTTGAAAGTCCATAAAAGTAGTATAAAGTAGAAAAAGAGACCTTAGATGCAACAAGTAGATTAACTAGGATCAAATTATTTTATTTCCCTAGATTAGAACAAAAACCAACTAGGGTTTGATGATTGAATAACTGCCATAAGGGAGAGCCAATTTGATAGGGTTTGGTTCTTTTGAGTTGCAAAGAGAAAAATTTTGATGTGTATTTTAATAAGACTATTTGACATAAACCGTAAATCTAAAAGTGTAATTTATTGCATAGAAAAAAATGAAAACTGATGAAAGAGTTATAGATCTAGAAAATGGTGATAGAGAGGAACCTTGACATTAAATAATGGCCTTAATTTAAAGGTTGGGGGCATGGGAACCCTAGACCAAAAATGATTATTTTTAGGATTTTCAAAACTTTTATGATGTGTTATAGTCTGTTGTATATTTCTTGTGACTTACTAATGATAAAAATTTTGCATCCAACCCACACACATGAAATGAGAGATAAATATTGTGTTGTATAAGGTATTACCTAAGTCAAAACCAATTTTTGTGTTTCCATCTCCACAAAAAACAAATGGTCATGATCAAGAGGGCCTACCCTAGGTCAAGCAAAGGCTAAATAACAATCATAGACTAAAATAAAAAATGAAAACAAATAATACTACCTTAGGTATGAAACCCTTGTCAAAGTGATTCTCACACCACAAGTTTTCATCAAAGGTTACGTTGATGGTCAAAATAACACAACAACGTTAAACAAAATATTTCTATTATATTTCTCCTGAAAAAGATAACTAATATTAAATCACCTATCTTCCACGGTGTCGGTAGTTGGTTCTCAACTATGCCTTCATCACTCAGTAGTTCATGCAATTGTAATATCAAAGGGGCCTTTACTGGTAAACAAGATAATAAACTAATGAATTTGAAGTATTCTAACAAGGGGTTTTCAAATAAATAGAAAAAGATAGATCATAGTTTTGGAACAGTAAGATGTGAACAAACATTTCCTTAAATTCAGACATGTAATTTCTGTAATTAGCATTTCCTAATCAATCAAAAATTGTAGAATGAAATAATGCATAAAAACTCATGGAATTACTCTCATCCACAGTGCAAATTTAATAGACATACACACAATTCATTTTTCGCTTTTTAGAATTATTTTTTATAACAAACATCATAAGCTCATCACAAAATTAGCAGATCAATGAACACAAAGAAATTAGCATCCACATATAATGTAATAGATGGTTTTAAATTTGGTATCTTCTATTGATTCTCATCAATTAAGAGACATTTATAGAGAACAAAATCCAGTGGCGTACGAAAAACCATTGTCTAATCTTAGGCAACAAATTTGACTTCAATTTTTTGACCATTACAATGAGGATAATTTTCTAACTTATAGAAAGAATTAAAACACTAATTTCTCCTTTTAAAAATCATGATCCATCAATCGGGGCTCATATCCACAATTATAGGAGGCTCTTGCAGTTTAAACAAGATCCTTCACTTTGTTGAAACTGTTGAAATGTTGAAAAGTACGCATCATTCCCACTCAATCAAAATTAATTTGGTGTTGCTGTCAAAAACTTATATGGAGCTTATATCAATGGGATTCCAAGAAACTTGACTTTTGTTGACTAGACTCCCTTTCAAAAATAGAATATTGTTTCATTTACTTGGTTGTTTTGGTTGCTTTGACTACTTTGAAATATTCTTCAGTATTGTTAAAAATATGTTCCAAGGTCTCCTCCTTGATTCCATCTACCCATTCTTCCTTAAATATTTCCCTTTCAAACTCCTTGGTAGTGGCAACATACATATCTTGCAACTGACTAGCATCCCTAACAGCATCCCGTGCATAAAATCAGATTTCCATCAATCTATCTAGAAGAGTCCCTTCATCATTATCTCCCTCCTTTATCAATCCTTCTAATCAGCTATTCCATTGATCGTTTATTTCTTGATGGGAAATCAATCCTGGTCCTAATCTTGATGAAACCTCTTTATTTGTCAAATCAGCAACAATCCCCTTAAACAGTTTCACTTGATCAAATATATCCTGCTCAACCTAGAGAAAGATCCTTCTATGTTCCATGAGAACCTCTAATCAGAAGATCAATATATTCATGGACTTATCAACAAAACTGAAATCCTGATCCTCTAGGATACCATACTCAATTACATCTCCCTTGGGTAGCTTGTTTACAATCCTCAAATTTTGTTTGTTTTCTTCATACTTATCCTCTTCTTTCTTTAACTTCTGAGCATATTTCTTTGTAGTCTTGATTAGATCCCTACCTAGTTGTAACACTTATACCCCTCAGGGAAAATCTCCTCTATCTTTTCCTTAAGAACACCAACCCATTTATCCATCATTTGAGGTTTTCTTTTCATTTCACTTAGCTCATCAACTTCCTTATGACTCATTAACATGACTATTTCGGTTGGTGTTGGTTGTTCGACAGTAGATGTGGTCAGTTCCTTCAAAAAAAAAATCATATTCCCTACCTAATATTTGAGCTCATCCTTGGCTTGCTTATCTTTAATCATCCTTGATTTTTTTGTGGTGGCCATAATATCAATAAGGTTCATCTATTGAGTCCTTGTTTGTTTGCCTGAATTGGCATTGCTGATTTGAGAATCTGAAGCTTGTAAATCCCTATCATCCTTATCAACTAGGGGAGTTGCAATATCCACCAAAAAATCCCTATCATTAGTAACCTTTGTGGAATGAATGGCTCTTGGCTTCTTCTTTGGTTTTATCTTATCAACTTATTTCACCATATCATCCTAGCTCACTGGTTGAGCCTGAATTTGCTACCTTTTTTCTAGATTTAACTTTAACCATGTAGGATAGGTTGGCTGGGGTATTGCTTGTTGGGTTCTTGGAGGTGTTGATAAAGGAAGTGTAGGAAGAACTATATACACCATTTTATCAAAATAAGTCTTTTGGTGCTCATCCTTCTCTTTCATTAGCCTCTCTTGTTCCATATTTTCATTATAGGATTTTATTTCTTCTAACTTCTTCATCTTCAATTCCTTCTATAAAGACTCTTCCTCATATTTCTTTTGTTATTCCATATCCTTTGCATGGGATTCTTCTTCTCCTACTTTATCTTGTTCAACTTTCTTTTGTTCTTCTGCAGCTTCTTCTTCATGAGATAACTCCTCAAAAGCTTTATTTTGAACACTTTCTAACATTTCTTTTTGCTCCTCCTCTATCAGAACATCACTAATTTCAACATCATTCCAAAGGCTTCCTTCTTCAAATCTAGTGTCGTCTACTCCAGTATCCTCTTCAAGATATTCTTCATAATATCCTCTTCCTTCTTCACGTAAAGGAGTTTTCTCAGAGTTGGAGGGGATAGGTGATTCCATTATATTAATTACTAGGGCATCTTCTATAGTTGAAGGTACAATAGGAGGGGTATCCTTAGTTTGAAAAGGAATATTAGAAGGACCTTCATGGGTAGTTTCTTCTCTAGGGTACATGGTAGCCAAGGGTTTAACACCCAACTCAAAATAATTCCTATAATAGCGGCTTGGTAAGTGACTTCAACCTATTCTAAGGCTTATGTAACCTTATTCATTGTGATTTCTTCTGTAGTTGGGGCAGGTTCTTCTATTTGTGCAGTACCCTCCTTCAACCTATTGTATTTCCTTATTTCAATTGAAGAAGTGGGCTCACTACTAAAATCTTTCCTCTACCTTGACACCTTAACACTCAACTGGCTGGTACAAAGATTAATCCACTTTAGGATTCTCTCAGTGACCACTTGTGAAATTTTATTTGTGTGTGTTTCTTCTTTCTCCATCTAATTAATTAGATCCAAATATTTAGTAGCCACTTGATCAGTTTCATATTGAGGATCAAGAATAACCCCATCATCTAAAACACCCTCTGGTATATTTTCTTTAACTCCAAATTCCGTTATTTGTGGGATAGTTAGTATTTCATATCCTTTCTTTCTAACTTCAAACTCATCCTATAATTTAGTCCAGAAATCCTCAAGGAGTGGCTCATGATAGGGAAATAATGAAGCATACAGACCATTCATTTTCCCCTTCAGATCAAAATTCTTTCTTGAAGTACAAAATTTCAAATTCAATATCCCAATTGAATAGGGATTGTGTGGCAGCCAACTTTTTTTTTTCAAAAAACTTTACATTGAATTCTGCTACCTATCAAGAGCTCAATCAATATCCATCTATCACTACAACATCTCGGTAGCTTGAAATTATGTTTCTCAAAGCCAAATAGTCTAATATAAGTGGATTTGGGGTATTGGATAAGCCAACTTCCCCACTCTTAAATTAAATCCATGGCTCCTCTTGACAATCTAAAGCCAACATCCCCCGTGAGTTGATTGATAACTACATATAGGAATGCATCATTTACTCTTTTGAAGTGACTTTCTAACTTCTTAAGTTCCAATTGATCATAATGTTCCCAGACCTTTCTCTATTCTGGACCTTCTTCAAGTGATCCCATAGTATTTAACCAAGGAAACCTTCCCATTCACATTGCATAGTAGATTACTTAATATAAGACATGTAAAATTTATTGGTTTACTTTACTTTGATCATTTAATTGTGAATGTTATCGGACACCAACTGCCCCTAGTCCAAATGTTGGCATACCTCTAGAACCATTTGGATAAATGGGAACATCTAATTTTCAAATGCATGGGAATCCTCTTTCTCGAATGCTCTGGCCAACAATGTGATGATATCCCTACATGCTCAGTGAAATAAGATCTCTTGGGCTTAGGTGGTATTTTCTTTGCTGATTTATTTTCTGTTTTGAGCCACTTTTTATTGTTATATATTTTATTTCCTTATTCATTTTCTGCCCACCATAGTAATGCATTTTCTATAGACATGATCTTGAGGTTAGGGTGAAGGGGGAGGATCAAACACCAATCTTATCATTCCTAGAGTTAAGTCTATGATCTCATTTCCCCATGAAACAATACATTTTCTCTAAGTTGGATTATATGCTTGTGCAAAAACTAGTATTAATTGTGGGAATTGTAATATTCTAGGAAATGTGGCCACATGTGACAACCCATAATTTGCAACCCTTTTGACCCTTGGGCTAGCATCTTTGAAGAAGGTATCATCACAAAATTGTTCTAATTCAATGTGACTAACCACAGTGTCAGTGATTTTCATGACTTCTGACCCAAATTTTGATGGCACTAGAGACCCTTGATATTTATATTTCATTGTTAAGGGAATTTTATTTGATTTCAATCTCTTAGTCTTAGTTTCCTTTGACACTTCCTCAACACCAATTTCTTCCTCTAGATAAGACATTTGTTAATAAGTACAATAGTGGCATTCGTCAAACAAAGTAAACAAATGTGAGGAGTAACAACATCATAATAATTCATATTAAATCTTCATACATTCTAGGGAATTCCCATTTTTAAGTCAACTCTGTGTTTCTGGGTCTCAGGTTTGGGGTAGAACCAAGAAATTAACCATTTTAAGCTTAACATTGAACTTTGTCAGAAGTTGGGATTGAGGAATACTTTAAACATGATCATAATATAACATCCCTACCTTGCTATCGAACATCGAAATCGGGCTAAAAATTAGCACCTACACTTTGTATAAAGGAGTGGTTGAAGTCGAGATTGGGTTACCACTCGACATTGGTACTCTACAAAATGAGACTAGTTCAAGCTTGGATTGAGTTTCAATCCCAACAAGTGGTCAGAAGTCGCAATAAGGATAAAATTTTAAATTGGAAGATCAGTATGACTTGAGGGTTCAAATCATTTTGAAGATCTAATCCTAAAAGTAATGCAAGAATCAGAATCAAGTTGTCACTTAAAACTAGACCTTTCGAAACGTTAGTGGGTATGAGTCTTCTCTGATTTCCAATCCCAACAAGTTGTTGGAATTTTAATTAGGATGGAACTCAAGACTGGACTTTCAAAAAGTGAATGGGCTTGAGTATCGCTCCTAGTTCCAATCTTGATAAGATATTGAAAGTTAGAATCAGGTTAACACTCGACACCAAAGCTAAACTTTATGTCAAAAATTTGGTTTCCCTCTGAAGTCTGATTCTAATGGTAATGTGGGGATCAAAATTGGCACAAAATTTGGCACTTGATAAAAAAATTGAACAACATAATGTTGTGATCTGAACTCTAATCCCAATCATTGATCAAAAATTGGGGTTGGGACATTGTAAGGACCTTGACCTATGAGGTGGCAAAAAATTGAGGTTTGGCTCCAAAATCTGATCCCATAAAACATGTTGAGATCAAGATCATAATAATACCAACATGAAGGTGATCTAGTGAATTTTAAAACAAAATTCTCAAGCATATTTTTGGTATCGAGATCGGGGTAATTTTGAAACCCTAATAAAGACCGATTTAAAAAAACTTAAACATTTTTCCATTAATCTCAGAGATCAAATGCAGACAAGTGTAGGGTTTTGGCCAAAATTTGCAATGGTAAAAAATTTAACGATTTCATGAAATTTGAAACACAGTCAACGCGATGGTATGAAAACCCTAGCCAAACTAAGGCATGACGGGAACAAGAAAAACCCTATGCAAAAAACCTAGTCCAAAACAAAAAGAAATGAAAACAAAGGAAAAACCAAAAGAAAAGGGATGATGACAAACCAAAAGGTTCCACAAAAACAAGAAACAAGCACACACAGGGAGGAAATGAAGAAAATGATGAAGCAATGAGAAAGACAAACAAGAAAAACAAACACATGAAAATTATAAATGAAAGGAAAGTGAGAATAATAAAGCACCTATGTCAAGAATCGTGAAATCCAACAATGTCATGAAATCCCCAAATTTGAACGTCTTCAACCCCATGCTTTGCTCTAGCTCCTTCGTAAAAAATGTAAAACAATAAGAGTGAAATTTAAGACACAACGAGATTATAAACTAGTTCTCACATGCAAACTAATTACCATTAATGCATGGTAGTTTTGGAATCGGCATTGGGAAGTTACTCAGATGAATAACCAATGTGAAACACAAAAGAAAGTCGCAAGTCATGATTAGGGAGGAAGTTGGCACTGGAACTTTAAGTGAGTGCAATTTTTTTGAGAAAGTTCTGAAATTCAAACCTAAAAAACAAGAAGCAAGACAAACACGAGAATCGAGATCAGGATGGAACAAGGAACAAGAACTTTGGAAAGGTTCCTAGTTTTGATTCTAGTCTGATATCTGATTCTAAAACACAAAGAAAAACAAAGAGTCAAAAATCGAGTTTGGGATTAAAACTAGAACTAGAACTTTGGAAAGGTTCTCGGTTCCAATTTCATTCTGAAACCCGATTCCATATAAAAAAAAGAACACAAGGATAGAGAACAAGAATCGTGATTGGGTTGGAAATGGGAACTCACACTTTTCAAGGTGGAAGGTGACAGTTTCAATCCGAAACCCAAATCTAACAAGACAAAGCGCAAAGATTGGAATCAGGACGAAACCAGTAGTTGAGCCTATCAAAGGTGCCAAGTGCTAGTGTCACTTTGAAACCTAAACCCTACAGACAAAATAAAACAAGGCTTTGAAACAAAAAGATAACTTCCAAAGCCAAAAAAAACACACCAAAGGAAAAAAACAAACAAGGGGAACCCATTTTCATCAAAAATAAAATGGGGTGGTTATGTGAGGCATAGCAATTGGTGACTCAAGTAGGAAAATGATTTACTCATTTTAAGAATATTGAAGGATTCAGTTACCCTAGAAACTTTGGTTTATAACTATTTTAACTAGAGCATGATTGGTTGTATCAAACAATGTTGATTTAAACTCTCAAATTGTGGATCACTATAAGAACTTCAAATCTGAGTATGTGTGTTTGTGGTACATCCCCCTCCTTTAAAATACTTTAACTACCCTCGAGAAAATTGTATTCCCATTTAGGCTACATGAGGTGGGCCATTTTAGTTGTCATGCAATGATATCCTAGGCATTGTTCTACTGCCAGCTAAGCATCTATAGCTCCAATGGAGATACCTCTAGTTCTCTCAAAGAATTTCTCTACTACTTGTTGGGTCTCAAAAATGCTAGTTTGAATGAACCACGAGAGGTTGCCACACTCTCACTACGTTATTGGTCAACTAACAAGGCCAACCAATATGGTTGACCCTTTACTCTTAAGGCTCTACTAAACCTAGGAGGGTGCACCTATATGAGTAACACAGAGTTTGAATTTATGTTTCCTACTTGATCTAACTATCCACAAATGGAAATTTACCAGTGGAAAGATATGATCCTACTTTGGTATAAATTGTATATGCAATATCAAAGTATGAATTAATATGTTCAATTAAGAGATGTCAAATGAAATGAATAAAACTAATGTAATGTAAATAAGGGAGACCAGTGCCTTATTGGGTAAAATGGAGTCAAATGAAAGCTTTTAATGAATGGTTTCTATCTAGCAGGTCCTCTAATTGTTTGGCATATAACTATGAGTTTATAACTGGTATAAACATGTAAGAGTGTAATTGATAAACCCTACTTGAGGCAGAATATCAAATCTAATTATCTAATTCTTCTTACTGACCCAAATGACATTCCCAAATTACTGTAATTGATTGAAAGGAATTTTAATTCTTCTTTAAAGAATCCAATAACCAAATTACACAGAAACAACAAATGTGTACTGATAAATCGAATATATACTTGATACTTCAATTCAAACAACCAAGAAACATCATATTGGAGACAATCAAATAATCACAAGAATCCAACAAATAATTGATACTAGAATGAAGCCACTAAATCAACAGCGTTTCATTATCTCCTTCAAAATTCATACATGCAACATAGTCTCCTTGAATGTCATCATTTCTGAAAAATGTAATGCTTATAGTAGTATATCCTATTATAATTCTATCTTCTCCCCCTTTTCTTACATTTTTTTACAAGTACTTATACAATACATTCCAAAGGTCATGACCCTTTATTATGTTGTGCAATCGCTCGATATTCTGTTTATGGCCATTTACATTCTTCACAATTAAATAAAATATTTAATTAATTGCCTTGTCGGCAAAATCAAATATCTTTACATAGTTCAACTTTTGACTTTAATCTAATAGCTTTTATATTTCCATTGCCTCTATTTATTTCATTTCTCATGGATTTCTTTTATCTCTACCTCTCTACCACGGTCACTCTATTCACACCTTGTGGTATGGCGGTATTTTGACTTTTCAACGGTCTATGTTGTCATCGCCGATCACCATGACGGTTATCTTCATATGTACCGCACTACCGCGGTCTCCATTCCAACTAGCAGTGGTGTAGCGGTAATCACCTCGTTGTCTACCATATATTACTGCATTTACCGTGGTCTTTGACTTTCCCACCCGTGGTATCACGGTGTTTGACCGTCGCTCACTATCCATCCCATCTTACCGCTTTATCGTGGCCTGTTCGTTGCTTGTTCGCGGTATCATGGTGTAGCTGCTAACCATCCTTGCCAACTACTTTCTCCATCCACCGTGGTCATCGCGGTCTACAAGATGACCCCCTGCTGTACCGCAATGGCCCCTACCCTTACCATTTCCATGTTGTCATTGACCGTTTCATAAACCACTACCATGATACCGCAGCCAAACAAGACATAGTCGGCGGTAGAGCAGTAAAAGTGATAAACGGCCATGAATACATAAAGTGTAAAGGCGGGAAAGGTATATGGAAAAATAAAAGGCATATGATTATAGTTTAAACATTTAATTTTCTGATAAGGCAATATAATTAAATGTTTTAATTTATTGTTAGCAGAATGTGAACAGTTGTAATGGGTAGAATGAAGGGTCATGACCCTTGATTTGTACGATATAAATATTTGCAAAAATCTGAAGGATAGTGAGTAGTTAGGGAGTAGAGGATAGAAAGCAGTAGTTAGACTGTAGGAGGGAGATTTTACCCGAGAAGGGACTGGGATGGAAATAATGTACAAAATTTTCTTGAAGCAGAAAAAATGAAGACTAATGTTTTAAAATGGTCAATTTCTCTTTGGTGTTCAGTTGTTGTGTTACATCAATTTATACTCTTTATTTTGGTTGTCTCCAACTTGAGGTCTTTTAATTATTTAAATTAGCATATCAAGCATATTCCCCGATTTATCAAAATATATTCCATTTTGTGTGATTTGATTAATTGGTGTCTACAAGTCTGAATTAAATTCTCTTAATAGATCATAGTGGTTTTAAGATTTCTTTTGGATAGTTAAAGAAGAACTTGATAGAGAAACATTCCAGCACTGTTTATGCAAGTCATAGACTTAGTGAATTTTTATGCCAACCATAGAATTTTTAGAGTGTCTAACAACTAGAGTTAAGCCAATAAGAGGAAACACATATCATTTTGACTCCATTGCCCATGTGGATAGAAGGCACTGATTTGCCACAACCCAGAGATACAAATCCATATCAAACAATTTATTCAGAAAAACCTTTCATTTCTGCAGTAGGAGTAGTAGTTGTAGTAGTTTTATCTGTCCACTTCCCTTTGCCATTGTGGATAGATTGTTTCACCAGGAAATACATCTTAAATCTACAACATATAGATAGGTGCACCCGCCTAGGTTTTGCAAATCCTGAAGAGTAGAAGGTACAATTGCATCAATTGGCCTTGTTAGTTGGCCAAAAGCGTTGTGAGAGCTTGGCAACCTCTCGTGGTTCAAACCTGCGTTTTTGAGACCCAACAAATTGGCGACTCCGCTGGGGAATTACTCAGGAAGATTTTCAGCCTTTCCATTTATAGAGTCAACAAAGTTTCACATTTTTTTTTGGAGATTCTGTTGGGGGAAAACCAAAGCAATCCATTTCATTTTCCTACTTTTGAAACAGTAGGTGGTGACTCTGTTTTGATTTGATATATAATGCATAGATATTGTGGAGCGGTAACATTTTGTCAAGATGGCAGAAGAACAAAGAAGACACCAGACAAGGAAAGAATTAGAAGAAATGAAACAACAAGTGTTATATTGGGAACAAAAAGCCTACAATTGAAACAACAAATACTGCAATTCGGACTTGAATTCGACAATGAAGGTAATTTATGCTATTCACAGAAGAACACTTATACACCATAGCCATTACCTCAAATGAATCATCTTCCATTTCTTGAAAAAAGATCAATGATCTACCAAAACCCATATGGCCCTCCAAATTTTGTCCCAGTTATCGATAAACCATTTAACTTTAGTAATATCCAAGGCTACCCAAATCCTTACCCCTGCGATGAGATAGAACTGTTCATGCAGATCCCTAAGTTTCATGGAGAATGGAATGAATCAGCTTATGAGCATATGGAACAATTCTGGAACGTCATTATCAACTTTCAAGTTTATCCGGAGGATATCATTATGAATTTTTTTTCAAGATCTATGAGGGATAGTGCAAATGAATAGTTTAAAAATTTGCCTGTGCAAAGTATATCTTCATGGGAGGATCTAAAAGAAATATTCTTGAGCCAGTATGAGGACAGAGCTAATGAGTATTTACATAATCAAGAAGGAGGTCAAGGTCTCTTAGATGAAATTTTTGACATAAGGAGACACAAAGGATAATTTGCACACTCTTTACTTAACTGAATGATGAAAATCCATTTGAAAATACCTTATGATCTTCTGCCTAGTGATCTTGTACTCATTGAGCAATTCATGAGAATATATGACCCCGATCCAATTCATTGGTCTGAGTCATCGGGGCCGACTACTATTGGGGAGTTGGTGTTATGTATACACAGGCATGAGTATGCTAGCAATATCAAATTTGATGACATAAGTAATAGTATAGGTAAATATGGAGAAATTGATCAAATAATGCAGCCAATAGAGGATACATATGCAAGTGAAAATGATGACAATGTACGTGAGGAAGAAGAAGATGATGATGATATGAGTGGTCAATCATACATATTGGATGAGGATTATAATGATGAAGATGTTCTTGAAGATACACTTCATAAGGAATATGTTGGTGACAAAACTAGCAAAAATGAGCAAATTGAGCCCTCATTCTCAGACCAACACCATGATGGCACAATTAATGATAAGAAAAAATTCATGGGAGAAAGCTTGCATGAGGAGGATGAAGATATAGAAGATATCCCCTGCATAACAGATTGTGACAGTGTGTGTTATGAGGGATCCATTGAATACTCAAATTATGAAGATGAAATGGTGGATGTTGATCTACAATAGCATGATTGTTGTAGTTCATATGGAGATCAAGAAGTTGGAGAAATTGCAGGAGATTTGGTTGAAACATGTTCACTCAGCAGTGAGCAAGTTTCAGATTTGTTAACTCTTGAATACCAGAAGTGTGCACTTAAAGATGAGTCCAAAGTTTTGGCTCCATCCTACATTTGTTTTGACAGTGAAAGTAACAATTCATGTGATCCCATGTGCATCTATCACAGTGATGAGGATTTCTTTGAAGCTGATCAAAAGTCTGTTTGTGTCCAAAAGGAGGTATGTGGTTTAAATCATTTTTGCCTGCAAAAGGAAGATATTGGTTTACATGTAATTGATGATGAGTGCCCAACATTTGTTGATTCAAGTATGTATGAGGACCACTGTATGAATCAAAAGTGTGTGTCAGTGCCAGTTGGTGATAGGAAAGAAATGGAAAGTGATTTGATTGTTTCAAAAAATATTGATGAGATAGAATTTCTTGGTTGCCATAAGGAATATTCAGATTTTTAGGGCCCAGTGCAGTTGTAGACATATTCGACAACATATGACTGTGAGCATGCCTATGAATGTTTTGTTGAATGTGGATACACTTTGTATGTTGAGGGTGATAAATATTTTCCATGTGATAATGAGAATGACGAAATGCAGAGTGGTGAAAGGAATATGAATCAGGCTGAATACAATGCTTTTTTGAAGGCTTTTAATGACAATGCATGTTGTAGGACAGGTGGAATGGACAGTTTCAAGAAAGGTCTAGTGAGCTCAAAATAGAATAAGGTCTATGATAGAGGAAAATGCAGGTTTTTCTTTTGGGTGGCCTGGGGCCATCCTTTATGGTTTAAATTTTGGAACCATGGTAGGTACAGAGAATTAGGGATTGCCAGTGCATGGATAATTCCTAACAAACCTCTTTAATCATTCACTTCCATGCACAATAATTTTTGAGGATTTGAGTTTGCCAGTACATGGACATTCTCAGAGGTTCCCTTGTTGAAAAAATATTTTTTCCATGTACAGTAGTTTAGGATCCTTTTTCATTCCCTTCGTCTGCCATGGCTTTCATTTTTCATATCATTTACTCGGTCTGCTCTCCCAAAGATACTTTGGATTCTTGCAGTGATTGCACAATCACTCATCCCCAACTGGAGCCAATGTTAGGACTGAAAAATTCCATGAAGAACCCTAAGGTCTTTTCTTATTTTGAGCCTAATATTTCCATTATCTCTCATAGAATTATTCACCGCCCTTTATAAATAGCTTTTACCCTTGTGCCATTACCTTATTTTTGGCGTTTAAAGCTTTCACATTTTACCCACCCCTCTTTAATTCTATAATATTTCCTATCTTTTCATCCACTCTTATTATTCATGCCATACCACTTTACCGTGGCCTCCCACAATGGGCTCGCGGTATGGCGGTGGCGGTCAGCAAAACAGTCAGATAACAATGAAGCAAGTGGTGGAGGTCAGCGAAATAGTCAGATAATAGTGAAGCAAGTGGTGGATTGGCATGGTGAACAGTCGGCGTAACAGTAAATGTTTACCGCGCCACCGCGCGCGGTCTAAATATAGACTGCGGTAGCGTGGTGGGCGGTAAGTTACCGGCCAGACAACGGTTAAGAGACTCCACTGCGATACCACAGGGGGTCATCCGACTGACCGTAGTGACTGCGGTGATAGGGTTAGCAACCAGTGGACAGCAAAGTGGTGGTCGGTAAGCGGTTACCGCTATACCGCACATAGTGGAAACAAAGACCGCAGTGCCTACGGTAAAATGTTAGGAGAAGCCGCTAATGGTTACCACGGTACCGTCGATAGCGAATGCAAAGACCGCGGTAGCGTGGTAAGCAACGACGGAGACCGCGATGGTCAGTATGGGGCCGGGTATCGCCATACCGTGGGTAGAAAAGTCCAAGCCCGCGGTAGAGCGGTAAATACCAAGGAAAGCTTGCAGTAATATTTTAAGTGAAATATAAGGAGCGGATAAAAGTTAAAATCAAAGACGGGAAAAGGTATAATGTAAAATTAAAAGCTCGACTATAGTTTAAAATATTTAGTTTGCCGATAGGGAACTAATTAAATATTTTGTTTCAGCCATGGAATGTAAATGAATGTAATAGAATATTGAAGGGTCAAGACCCTTGATGTGTAATGTATAAATAATTTGAAAAATCAATTAACAGAGGGGAGATAGAAAAAGAAGTAGGTAGTTAGAGTAGGAGTTAGATTTTTTCCCAAGAAGGGACTGGGAATGTAAATAATGACAATATCTTTCTTGAAGAAGAATCAATGGAGAAAATGTCTTAAACTAGTGAATTTATTTTTGGTGTTCAGTTGTTGTGATAAAATAATTTAATTTCTTTATTTTTGGTTGTCTCCAACTTGAGATCTTTCTGTCATTTAAATCGATATATCAAGTATATTTCTGATTTATCAAAGTGCATTCTCATTTTGTGTGATTTAACTAGTTGGTGTCTACAAGTCAGAATTAAATTCCTTCAAGTAAGTCATAGTGATTTTAAGATTTCTTTTGGATAGTTGAAGTAGAACCTGATAGAGAAACATTCTAGCACTATTTATGCAAGTCATAGACTTAGTAAAATTTTATGTCAGCCATAGAATTTTCAGAGTGCCTAACAACTAGAGTTAATCCAATGAGAGGAAACACATATTATTTTTGACTCCATTGCCCATGTTGATAGAAGACATTGATCTGCCACAACCCAGAGATACAAATCCATATCAAACAATTTATTCAAAAACCTTTCATTTTTGCAGTAGGAGTAGGAATAGTTGTAGTAATTTTATTTGTCCACTTCCCTTTGCCATTGTGGATAGATTGTTTCACCAAGAAATGCATCTGTCAATCTACATCATTCATTAGGTTCACCCACCTAGGTCTAGCAGAACCTGAAGAGAAGAAGGTACAATTGCATCGATTGGCCTTGTTAGTTGGCCAAAATCATTGTGAGAGCTCGACAACCTCTCGTGGTTCAAACCTGCATTTTTGAGACCCAACACTGCTAGTGAGGCATCCATAGCCCCAGTAGAGATACTTGAATCACCCTTATAATATTGATTTTTCTTTCATACTTTCTTCTTTTCTCCTTTTTTTGGTTATTGACTCTTTTGGAAGAAGTATATTTTATTATCTTCTTCCATCAATACTTAGATATTGTAATCTCAAAAATAGGTTAAGAACTACGATGGACCTCATGACAACATTAGGACCCAAATTTTTCACTTGAATCAGGAATATAAGCATCCTAAGACCGCTTGACTGTCAAGGAGTGAAATGATTCTAATTAGCAAGTGACAGATTTAGCCATATTTTACAAGATCACTCAGAATATACCTGTTTGGTTAGACCTTTCAAACTTCTATTAAGACAAACATAAAACAAAAATGAAAAATGAAAAAGAATGACAGATATACCTGAAAATACCTAAATAAATTTCTTTGTCATAGTGTCCCTAGTATGCTTTGAATAACTACCCATCATCCCAAAATGATGAAAAGTAATACCCCCAAAATAGAAAGAAAACGGAAAAAATAAAGAAACACACAGAAAAACAAAAAAACCAAGAAAACAAAACAAACCAAAGAGAAACAAAATAAACAAGAGAAACTAAAATAAATATATACAAAGTATAGACAATCAAGCCTTCATGGGCCAAAGTAATGCTTGAGAAACTATCCATTGACTAGCAATGGAATAGGTTCTCTCGTTAGGGTACTTAGTCGAAAGGAATTCTCACCAAGGATCTCAACAATCTGGTATGGCCCTAGCAACAATTTTTCAAAATTTTGGTGGTCACCCTTCTTCTCTCTGGATTTATCCCATAGTAACACAATGTCTGATATCCCAAAGCCTTGATTTTGGCTCTCTTGTCAAACCAACATTCGACTATAGCCTGATTTTTGGAAAACTACTACAAAGGAGCATCCCTATGTTCCTCTCGGCTCAACGAATTAGTTAATGCAACCTCTATCCTATTGTCATTGGAATAAAATTCTTGTATGAACCTCAAAACAAGTATTTGGAGATTGATACAAAAATGGGGTCTTTTCCATAAAATAATTTGTAAGGTGAATTCCTTAGGGTAGCTCTAATTATGGTTCAGTCGGCCCATAAGGAAAACTTAAGCAGTGTATGCCAGTCCCTAGGATTTCCTTCTAATAACTTTTGATCACCTGTAAAAAATTCTTATTTGTAGACTTAGATACCCCATTCCCTTGTGGATAATAGTTAGAGGAATACTTCAAAACAATATTGTACTCAAAAACTCATTTAATAAATTGTGCAGAAGAAAAGGTTGGGCCATTATCACATACTAGAGAAAATGGCACCCCAAACATGGTAGTGATATGTTCGTTGAGGAATTTGATAACCACGTTGGTGGTGCAATTTTTGCAAGATTGATCCTTGGTCCACCATGTGTAGTAATCTATTGTATTCAATATGAATATGTGACCTACAAAAGAATTTGGGTTAATTACTCTGAAAAAATCTAATGCCCATTGGGCAAATGGACTTACCTCATATAGGTTGTAATGGAATTGTCGAGTTGTGCTCTCTAGATGCTAATTTTTGACACGTATGCCATGTCCTAATGCATTGATGAGCATCATGAAACAAATGATGCCAATAGTACCTTGACCTTAGTATTTGATGTGCCATTGTACATGCTAAACTGTGCCTAGTACCATGTCTCCCATGAAATTCAGAAATGATCTGCTTCAACTACTGCTGATCCAAAAAACAAAAAAATACACCTTCAAAAAAATTTCTATACAAGGCTCCTCCTTTAATCATATAGTGGTCACTCTTTAATCTTAGTGCCCTTCTCTACTTTGTGTTCATCCCATTAAGATACTTGTTATTCGATAACAGGAAAATCATATCAACATACCATGGATCTCCTATAAATGACTGCATTGTATACTGGTGACAAGTGATCTTGGAATCAACGTCAACCATTGGTTTGGACAAGCCCTATCCTCATACCAGCTTCATGGGATGAATCTTGAGATCTAATTTATGTATAATTTCCATCCAATTTCCCCTTCTTTCTCCTAGCTCACTCTACATGAGAAAAGACTTTATTGCTGAATCGAGGACGATGGCTATGATTCTGCCATGCAAAATGTAATGCCTAATTTTTTAACAGTTCTTACCAATGTGAAAGCCTACTTCTCCAATGGTGGATATTTTATTTCAGCATTTTTGAATGGGGAACTCATAAAAGCTATCAACCATTCATCCCCTTCACCTTTCTACTGCATCAAGATAGCAACACATGAATGGTCAGATGCAAAAGAATAAATATAGAAAGGTTGTAAATAATTAGGGCTGGTTAACACAGGTGCTTCTGAGATGGATTGTTTTATTTATGAAAATTCATCCTTTACCTCATTACTCCATTCAATTTTTTTTATCTTTCTTCATCATCTTGTTCAGGGGCTTGACAATTTCCATGAACCCGATAATGAACTTTCTTACAAAGTTTATCTTTCCAAAGAAAGATCTCATCTCTTTCTTTCTACCTAGCATAGGTAACTTCAAGATCAATTCTACTCTATCAAGATCGATTGAAATTACTCATTTTGAGATTATATGGCCCAGTAGTTTTCCTTCTGAGACCCTAAATACACATTTATTCAGGTTGAGGGGAACACCATAATTTATACACTTTTCCAAAACCTTGGCTAAATTAGTAGCGTGGTCTTCTCTGTTCTTGGAAATTACTATTAGATCATCCATATAAATAATGATGTGTTTACCTACCAGATCTTTAAAAGCCATGTCGATTGCATGCTAAAAGGTGGCTCTAGCACTTACGAGACCGGACAAAATCCTTCGGTAGGAAAATGTTCCCCACTTTGTCATGAGAGCGATCTTCATAATTAACTAGCACTTGGTTATATCCTGAATAACCATTTAGGAATAACATCATCTGTGATCTATTGACTATTTGTAGCACTTTGTCGAGGGAAGGAAGAGCTTAATTATCCTTCTTTGATGCCTTGTTTAGATTTTTGAAATTGATGCACAAACTGATTTCTCCATTCTTTATGGGCACAAGCACTAGATTTATGACCCAGGTAGAATGTCTAATAGGAAAAATAATTCTAGCGGACAACAGTTTCTAGACCTCTTTAAGGATTAGGGTTTCAATCAAGGCATTGACTACTTATTGCTTCTAGTGAAATGGTTTTCCTTGAGGCTTGAGAGTAATTGCATGAGTTATTCTAGTGGAAAACAGTTTCTGGACCTCTTTACAGATCACGGGTTCAATCAAGGCATTGATTGGGAATTTCTCCTGGTGAAATGGTTTTGCTTGAGGCTTGAGAGGGATTGTATGAGTTATCACCAAATTTTCAAATGTTTTCAGATCCTTGTACCCCCATGCAATAGCTATGAAGTCTTACTTTAGCACCTTGAGAATCTTATCATGAATATACTTTGGGAAAGTCTTGCCAATGAAGATATTCCTCTCTAGACCCAAATCTGCCAGGTTGTATGTTTTGTACTTTCCCCCATCAACATCTATAGGTAGCTTCTTGCAAGTTCGAGGATCAGAGTAAAAGATCCTCTCCAATTCTACCATTCCTTTGAGGATGCTATTACTTTCAGATTAACTGTATTTTGTATCAAAATACTCTAGTTCCTAGTCTCCTTGATCTCTGTTGGACTCGTTGATGATCTTGTTGGAAGTTGAAGCTTGCATCAAATGGTTGTCATTAATGTCAATAGGTTTTTATTGATTTTAACATAGTACTAAATGTATGAGTTGTTTACCAGAAGTTATTTCCTATCAAAGATGAGCCTTATAGGTGGTTAAGTGTGTTGGTTTTTAGGTCTGGTATCTATCATGAAGACAAGCTATGATTCAGATATTCAAAGATCTTGGTCGACTCAGCGTGTGTAATATTTTATGTGGACTAATTATGTCTTATGGGTGTTTTGGCCGACCTAATTGATAAACAATATATACATATATATATGAGACTCTCCAAAAAGAAAAGAAAGAAGCATATATAGACTCTCCGAAAAGAAAAGACAAACATAGAGATAGAGAAGGAGTGTGATAGTAAGAAAGAGAAAGAGAGAGTATAGCAAAACAAAGTAATAAAAATAGGCGAAGACAATAAAGTGTATGACCAGAACAAAATTATTGAGTGATTATTGAAATACAGTACCTATTATTTTGAGCTTCATCCAGAACATAACTCTACACAAGAAAGGTGTATCCTATCAGTACAATCTTTTGGCAGTGAGCCACTATCATTGTATCTTGGTGGTTATCCATTCTTTGTATCTCTATGGCACTAAGCCCTCTAGGTTGTAATCCTATTGGAAAATGAGTCCTTATTGTAGGCAGTGAGCCTTTTTGAAATTAGTTTTGATATTCTCTATAGTGTGAGTTAATCCTCACCGTGGTTTTTCCATCATTGGGTTTTCCACATAAATCTGGTGTTATTATGTTTGTGCATTAGATTTGAGTTTCTGCATTGGCATTTGATGTTTAATCATTTGAGCAGTTTATGCATTAGTTCTGGTAATTGAATTGAAGTTTATAATCTATGACAATTGATTCACCCCCCCCTCTCAATTGTCCTATTCAACAATTGGTATCAGAGCCAGGTTATTTGGAATAAGTTTAACAACTTGAAGGAGATCTTGCCAGGTTGAACTAAATGATGAAGGGATCTAATTGAGATGAAGAATTAAGAAAAAATGCTTTAGAGTCTGAAAATGAAGATCTCAAATAAAATTTCAAGCAAGCAAGGGAATGCATTTAGAAACTAATAAATCATATCTGAAAGTTCAAGTTGAAACATAAAGAATTTTACCAAGAACTAAAGGAAGAAAATGAGACTATTGAAAATCTAAGGATGAAACTTGAAGAAATAAAAAAGAGTGGAAGAGAATCTGAAATTGGAAGTTGAACAAAGTAAGGTAGAGGAAGGATGCCTAAAAGAATTTATCAATCAAAAGATAGAAAAATGTGATGAGCTTGAACACGAAGTAGTAACCCTTAAAGTTGATCTATAAAAAGAAAGATCTCATGAAGAAAGGTTCAAGAAAATATCTACAATGCTTAATGAACTGATTTCATCTCAAAAACCCACAAAGGACAAAGGTGGTCTATAACTTGAAGAAAGACAAAGTTCAAAGACTAATCCAATTTTCAACAAAGTGGACAATCAAAGGAAATTTCAAGGCAGTACTTATCAAGACAAGAATTGAAGGATAAATACCAAAAGAATACCCATTTGACAACCTAATTCTCAAAGGTACCCATCTTTTAATGGATTTTATTTCTCATGCAATAAATTTGGACAAAGAGCAACAAAATGTAGAAGTAGGATGAAACATAATGGAATGAGTTAGAATGTTGGATTCCTTGTTGGAAAATGTTATAGTTGCAACAAGTTTAGACACAGAGCTACCAAATGTAGAAACTATATGATGATAAATAGATTTAATAGAAATAGAAGAATTCAATCTTTTCAAGGCTACTATTACATATGCAATATCTTTGGACACAAGGCTAATTAGTGCAAGATAAAAGAAAAAGAAAATTCATTTGATCTTGGATATGTTATGTGCAACACTTGCAACAAACCATGACATATATCAAAATATTGTATAAGAAAAGTTGGGAAGAAATCGAATCCATAACAAAATAACACGCCTATGAGAAAGGTAGATCCAAAATAAGTAAGGAGAGAAATGGAAAAAAATTAGAGAAAGAAGGAAGAACCTAAGAACAAGGATGAATCAAATAACCCTGTATCTACATTTGGTGCAGATACCTCTTTTAAGGAATGAACCCAGTAATGGTTTCAAGGGGAGCATTCATAGAAAAAAAAATAGAAAACCCATGATATAGGAGGTGTCATGTGAAGACACATGGATATGTGATGTAAATCTCTATTTTGAAGATGTTGAAGAAAATTCCAATAGAAAAGATACAAATTAGGAAAGTTACAGAGCCCCTCTTGGGTCATAGTGTTTCTCAAAGATACTTGTCAATTTAAAATCTAAAAAATAGGGAATAAATACAAAATTTGATCCAACAACATTGGCAGAAGAAGGTACTGACAGACTGAAGTACAGATGATGATGCCACAAGCAATAAATTACTTTTTATGATGAAACCCTAAAAGCGACAAGTTAAATAAGGAAGATTGAGTAGTCATTTTCATTTTGAAGTGGACAAGACGAGAAATAAAGAGTTAGGTTTATTGGAAAGCGAAAGTACAAAAAACATGGTTGAAATAATGGAGTCGAAGGAAATGCTGCTATTTGTTTCGCACAACAATGAATTGTAGAAATTGAGTAAGTTATAGATTGATGAATTTGATCATGAAAAGATTTGAAACTTCAAGAATTCTCTTTCAGTTGAGAAAATGCAAATGATCAAGAATTTAGGGCACAATGGTTTAGACATTTGGATCGAATTTCCATACTTTTCAAATGTGGACATTGTTCAGTTTATCTTAAGCAGAATTCAAAAAACCCTATGAGATCATGAAGAAAACAATTGCAACGATAACAAGATTATGCAATAATGGATCCATTCTAGTCAAGAAGTCAGTAAAGAACAAGGAGGTTGAAGCCCTAATTGGGGTAATAGGATATCAAAGGGAACTTTTAATTCATACCATAATCAACCCAGTGATAAGGTATGCGACATATGGCACTTCATATAGGGTTTATTTCAAAAATAGGGAAGGCTTTACTTTGGCGATTGACATTTATGTTACACATCAAATGGTTGAGAAGAAAGAGGATTTCGATTTGTTTGATTTACTGGGGAATAAATTAATGGAGAATATAACTATGATGAAGAATGACAATTACCCTTTTCATTTTGGATCTCTAGTTATATGTTTGATGATGTATTTTCTTAAATCCTTACCATTGAAAGAGAATGGTGTGTGGAAGTCAGTTATACCAGTTGGGAAGTAGGTCTACTAATATCTGGAATGTCTAGCAGAAAAGGAAAAGGTTTGTAAAGATTACTTTGAAAACAAGATAAATGTATGGAGTTCTGGCATAATTTCTAGTCTGATTGCGATGTCTAAAATAGGATCCTCCTCTGAAAAGAGGAAAGAAAGAAGAATTATCTCAAGTTCTCCTTAGGAAATAAAGAAGTTGAGGTCAGAGGAAAAGGAAGAAAAAAAAGAAAAGATTAAAGAAGCAATTGATTTGGCATCGACTGATGATGAAGAAGACTTTACTAAGGAAAAGGTGTTGAAGATTCTTGAGCAATCTGGTGGACTGAAGAAGCTTGTAGATGAATGGTTGTTACGACCATCATATGAACCGAATGAGATTGCAAACACCCTAGCTACTTACATAATTCATAATGATATTGACCTAAGTGATGTGACAAAGTCTTTATCAGAAGTATTGATTGAGTAGATTGAAGAAAGACTAATGGAACAGTCACCTAGTGAAACAATATAACAAGATGAAATTCAATTAGCCATGGAAGAAAGATGATGAAATACACAAAAGAAATTGACTGAGAGAATAAATGACTTTAAACCCCACATAAAGAGTGTAAACAATGTGTATAGGTATTGTCTCCGGTGGCCTGCTACTATTGGAAATTATAGAGAAAAAATCAATGCTATTGAGCTTGAACTGAATTCTATTGGAAAAACATATGATATCCTTAATGACAAGGATGGAACACAAAAGAAACAGATCAATTCCTTACAATCTGAGCTTGTAGTCATTATGGTATAGAGGGATGGTATTGTAAAGACCTTTTGGAAATTTAAAGAAATAATTGAGTTGAGATTGTAAAAAAAATTCGGTCTCACGGTGGAAGCTGAGAATAATGAACAAAATATTGCTATTCCAGATACTCTTCTAGAAAAACTTGATTCAATAGCAAAGAACAACAATATTTGTTTAAACATCAGGTTGGTAGTGGATTCCTGGAAGACTTGTCTTCCGAAACTGAAAGAAAAATACAAAGAGATATTTTAAGGGAGAAGGATTGAGGTAAATAACCATTTTTTTGATATCCTTTTTGAAGACTATTTTTGTAAAAAATTTAAAGTAAGGGGGAGATAGATCATTTTTTGCCATTGATATCAAAGGGGGAGAGGAAGCATGTGAAAATAATGAAAATCATTTAATCTCATCAAAAGAATTAAATTTTTTGTTATTTTTGGCTTTTCAAATCTTGTGTTGCCATCAATGAAAAGAGGAAGATTGTTGGAAGTTGAAGCTTTCATCAAATGGTTATCATTAATGTCAGTAGGTTTTCATTGATGTCAACACAATACTAAATATATGAGTTGTTTATCAAAAGTTATTTCCTATCAAAGATGACCGTTATAGGTGGTCTAGTGTGTTGGTTTTTAGGTCCGATATCTACCGTGAAGACAATCTATGATTCATATATTTGAAGATCTTGGCCAACTCAACATGTGCAATACTTTATGTGGACTAATTATGTCTTATGGGTGTTTTGGCTGGCCTAATTGACAAACAAGATATACATATATATATATATGAGACTCTCGGGAAAGAAAAGAAAGAAGCATATAGATACTCTCTAAAAAGAAAAGAGAGATGTACATAGAGATAGAGAATGGCCATGATAGTAAGAAAGATAAAGAGAGAGTACAAAATAGTAGAGTAAGTGAAACAGGCGAAGAAAATAAAGTGTATGATCAAAACAAAATTATTGAGCGGTTACTGAAATGAGCTTCATCCGAAACTAAACTCTGCACAAGAAAGGTGTATCCTATTAGTTCAATCTTTTGGTAGTGAGCCACTATCATTATATCTTGGAGGTTAGCCATTCTTTGTATCTCTGTGGTAGTGAGCCCTCCGGGTTGTAGCCCTGTTTGACTGTGAGTCCTTATTGTAGGCAGTGAACCTTATCTCAAGCAATGATCCTTTTTGTAATCGGTTTTGATATTATCTATAGTGTGAGTTAATCCTCACTACGGTTTTTCTCTCATTAGGTTTTCCACATAAATCTGGTGTTATTGTGTTTTTGCATTGGATTTGAGTTTTTGCATTGGATTTGAGTTTTTGCATTGGCATTTGATGTTTAATCATTTAAGCAGTTTAGTATTAGTTCCGATAATTGAATTGAAGGTTATAGTCTATGACAATTGATTCACCCGCCCCTCTGAGTTGTCCTATTCAACAAATTTTCCCTTCAAAGACTTCAAAACTTGCCAAAAATGCAAGAATGTGTTGGTCATCATCAGAAACCTAAAAATTTATTACATTATCTAGAACAACTGTGACTGATACTAACTCGACAGAAAATATCCTCATCTTGGAATCTTGCATAGTTTCTATTTTTTTGGCTACTACTACTAACACATCCATTATCTGACTTCTTTCCCTAGGAATTGACTTAATAGAAAAAAAATTGAAATCTTCAATCAGGTTCCATACTCTGTTTCGGTAAGCTGCCAACCTTTTTTTGTGGAATATATATTAGCTATGAACCTACTTCATGATTAATTTTGAATCTCCCATCAATCTGAGACCTTGCACCTCTTTCTGATATGTGAACATTAGTCCCCTATCCAATGCCTCATACTCTGTAACATTGTTAGTACATCCAAATTGCTACTTGTATGAAGAAAAATAAGTTTTCCCTTTTAGGTTGGTTGTTTCTACCCCTGCTCTTCTCCCTAATTTGAATTTGGAACCATCAAACTTGAGGTTCCACAATTGGTCTTGAGGTAAAACCTCTTTCTTCAAGTTGGCTTTAGGTTGCTATCTAAGAGGACTAAATGGTAAATTTGGCTAGTCTGGGGCATCGATGTTAGGATATCTATGTGCTTGATGATTTTTAGGTACTTCATTTGAATTAATCTCATGTGCAGACACTATTTCATGCAACTAATCATGGTCATTGGTTTTGTAACTCACCTTTTGCTTGAGTAGTTCTTTTAGAATCAAAAGGTGAGTGAGAGTAGAGGTACATAACATCTCCTAGGGTTCTCTACTCACAGTCTATAAATCTAGATATAGACTTAGGATTTGATCAACAGGTAATGAGGCTTCTTCCTGTGCATTGTTCATTCCTACCAAAGCAACTATAGCATTAGTTTCAAATGAAAATTGATTTAGCACTATTATAAGATTCCCATTTTGAGAATTTCCTAAATAAAAAACTTGATTCAAAATGTGAAGGCAAGGCTGAAAAGTTAGCTCAAAATGGTTCTAATAGTGGACCCTACACTAGTTTGGGAGTAACACTCCACACGTCTACCTCCTCTTCGAAAACCAACCTATCCTAATGTAGTTTTTGGATTAAGACTTGTTGGTTAATGGTAGTCATAGAATCACTACCTTCTAAGGGTTGTTCTTGATCAAGGTTTGACATTAAAAAGGTCATAACCTCATCCATATTATAAATGCCCATTACAGTCTCAAACTAAGCAACCTCATTATGGTGTTCATACTTTGCAATCATATGTTCTAGGTGAGGTTCAATTTCTACCCTAATCTGGGTTGGCATACCTCTCCATGAAAGCCACATGTGTGAGAAGTCTAATGAAAGATAACCTCTAATGGTAGTCATCAAATCCCTACTTAACAACATACCATACATTTCAAGAATGTCAGTAATTTGAATATCCATATAACTTTGATTCCTTGGGTCTGATCTAATCTGTATATGCACATTTTAAAATTCCCCTATAGCATTTACTTCAATTTTTTCCAACTGTATAACCTTTTTGTGAGTTTCAATTGGGGTTAGGCCCAATTTATTACAAATAAAAAATGACATAACATTACCCGAGGCTCCAAAATCTAACAAGCAGTTTAGTAATTTCTTTCTAAAGATTCTTAAACTCAACAAAAACAGAGGTGTTCCTGTCTTTCCTCTATATAGGGTTGTGTTCATTTTAGCAACTATAATCACCTTTTCCTTTCCCTTCAACTAGTCTGCATCTGCCAAAGATTTTAGCATGAGCTCACATTGAGAAGGACACCTCATAATATCTGTAAGACCCCACCTTTCATGTGATTAGTAAAACTCTAATCTATTTTATGTGATCCTAAATAGACGGTGAGATGTATTATGGATGAAAAATAGTGTGATTATTTGATAATATTATTGCTTTTCATTTTGACATTTTATTTATGCTATCGTGAATGCAAGACCTTGTTTCGTAACCCCCATTTTATTTCAATCAAACAAGTAGTTAGATGGTAATTATGATGAAATGAATGATAAAACTCTTTTTAGGATTCATGGGCATTAACCTTGATTTAATTATGATAGATGCACATGTGAATTTTTGGATATAACTTGAAAGAGCTGGGTTATTTAGCATATTAAATTTTGGTAAATAGTTCATCGTTAATGTTATAGGAGTTTAATATGAATTACTAAGGTGGTAAAAAATAAATGGAGTGACTATTTCATTGACTATATTCTTGTATTGGAGTAAATGTGTATTTACTTTGATTATAATGAAAATTGAATCGTTAGGTTCATTTGATGTATTAATGAGTAAATAGTTCATGAGTGAAAATTATGTGAATTGGATTAGCTAATAATATGAAGAGATATATGATCTAATCATGCTGACGTTGGTAATGTGCAGGAATCAAATATGAAAATAGGAGGATGGATAAATATTGGAATCAAATCAAATACATCTTTGGGAAGTTCTAAGTGTAGCCCTAATTGACTTAGAAGGGTTTAAGATTTTATTATTGATTGGGTGATTATGTTTGAGTAGAATCCAATTGTAGGACATGTGATGTGAGTTTGGTTGGGGTTGAAACCCTTGGTTAGGATCAAAAATCGTATGGATTCTTGTGTGGGTTTTAAAAATGGATTATTGAGTCAATTTCCTTGGTTTTTGAACAAGAATAGACCCCTAGGACCTATACCTATGGGTTTGAAACCTTTTTGACATGTGAACTTGTCTTTGGAGTGTGAAAAGACCCCTCAAAAGTCCACATTCATAAATGTGACGAATTCAAAAAGTTTTGGGGCTTGGGAAGAGTGACATGTCACTCTCAACCTCCTACTCCCCAAAAGTTCTTGGAATTGGCACAAGACTCACACATGTGTGAGCACTTGTGGGAAAGAGTGAAGGTTTGGGAAGATTCCTATATACCTCAAGAAGATGGAAGATTTGGGCATTGCCCACTTCTCCTCTTGGAGAACTTGAGTGAAGATGGTAGAAAGAATGAGAAAAGGAAAGGAGTCCATCTCTTTGGAAGATAGTGAGGGAGATGGCTTGGTTGGAGAGGAAAGATGGATGCAAGATTTCAGCCCCTTCATCTAAAGGAAAAGATAAGTTCTTCCCTTTCCATTTGCCTTATTTCTTGGTTGTAAGGAGGTGACCTATTGTATGGACTATGTTTGAAAAATAGAAAGTAAAGAACCTAGATGCATGTAAAATGTGCTATGTTAGTTTTGTCCCTTTGTAAAAATGAGAAAAGACTCCACTAATCATGGTGGGGCTAAAAGAATTCCTTGCTCGGGGGTATGGCTAGAGCCCACAAGGCTCCATGACGCCATTACAGTAGGGTGGAGAGCAAGCCTTATCCAATTGTTTGTCACTAAACTGTGTTTCTTAAAATTTGTCTGTAATATAGAAAGCTAATGCTTTGTTGTAGCATAAAAGAAATGAAGAAAAAAAAAAGCAATATGAAAGGTTTATGTGAAAAGGGTTTGCATCTTACTATAGAAAAGAGGGAGAGGGAAATACTCTATGATGTAGTGATAAGAAAGGTGTTTGGGATAAAGAGATGTATATATTTGATTCTGAAAAAAAAAATATGATATTTGACCTTAAAGAAATTGATTATCTTTCTTGTATTCTAAGTTGGAAGGAAAATGCATGGTGTATTCAATTTAAAAGATAAAGTAAATTTCCTTTTTGTTAAACCTGTAAATTTTCCATATGTTCCATATATATTACTTGACAATTTTTATTAAGCGGATATGTTTCTTTTTATAAAATTTAATATTGCTCATTTTGGTATTTTTACAAGTTATATATATGGTATATTTTATAAACATAATATTTTGTAGTTTTAGACATGAAATATTTCACATACATAGAGTTTTGAAATTTTAAATAAATAAATATTTCATATACATAGTATTTTGTTAGTTTTAAATATAAAATATAACTTGCATAAATTTATATTATATACAAATAAATATAATATATACAATTTTTAAATTAGATTTATATTGAAAAACATTCTTTTTTAAAATAATAATAAAATAAGAAGATAATAAAATGAAAAAACAAGAAAAAAAACTGAATAAATTCCTTGTTAAAATATTTTCCTTCAAAAGAAAAAGAAAGCTTCTTAGTTTTTGCAATGAAAAGAAACTATATAAATGTATGCTTAGAGAATGGAATATATCATTCTGTCAGTGAAAGATTCATATATTAATCTTAATCATTTGAAATAAAATGTGTAATTCACTGCAAGCATGTATTCTTAAGTAGGATATTAAACTATAAGTAAGAAAAAGAAAGCTTCTTAGTTTTTGCAATGAAAAGAAACTATATAAATGTATGCTTAGAGAATGGAATATATCATTCTGTCAGTGAAAGATTCATATATTAGTCTTAATCATTTGAAATAAAATGTGTAACTCACTGCAAGCATGTATTCTTAAGTAGGATATTAAACTATAAGTTTGTCACATTGCCTTGAAATAAGAATGTTAAGTTTCAGACATAATCTATTTTCCTTACTAGAAAAATAAATGAAAATGGTTATACCATTTTGTTCTAATAGTTGAGGAAAGAAACCTGAAAGGGAAAAGACTGTCAAGGTTTTCTGCTATTCTGGAAATGTTGTCATAAGCAAAATTTGCATACTGCCCTTTTAAATATATATTCATGTCATCTTGATGTAAAATGGTTTTCAATATTTCTGTTGAATGCATACATGAGAGTTTATTCTACATAAGCATGTAGGTTCTATTCAGTTAGTATTTGCTAGTTAATAATAGACAGAGCATTTTACTTCAGGACCAAATGGCCAAATGCAGAAGTAGTGTCTTATGTATTATGTTGCGTAAATATTTTTATATTTAAACATAGTCATTGAGAAAATGCATATACACATGCTTTGCCCCTTGAAATTCCTAAAAAAGAAACTCACATTCTAGTTGTGTCCCTCACTGTCTGTAGCCGAGTTTCGTTGCAGATTCAGTACAAAAGAAAATGCTACTGTAAAAGTTTAAGCCACATGCAAGTTAAATAAATACAGCTTAAACCTAATATACCGACTTGTATGATTAGATAACTTCGAAGCTTAACTCTTTTAGGCAGTGGCCTCCTAGTGGATCCCTGACAGGGTATCCAACAAGAGTTTGAATAGAGGACTCGTGTAGGTATGAGTTGGAGTCGCGCCACCCCTGCATATGTAGCTTGCAGGAGTCTTGAAGTGCAAGGAACGACGCCTATCCTCCTGTCACCGCACCCAAACCACTTCCAGCCGCGCAAGATCTGTGCATCAGAAAAGAATGTTAAGTTTGATATTAGGGCTTGCTTCCTTTCAATATTCAAAATGGACGCCAAATTTTCTTAAGTTTATCAAAACTCACCTTTCCGCCCTCTGCCTGTGTGCCAGTGCAAACGGTCAAACATTTAAGGTTATCAATGTGTACTATGCACATAGTCGACACCAATCAGTGGCGTTGTTGTACCATTCCATAATGTCTGAAATATAAAAAAATGTTGATATCTCAATCCCCTGTGTATGCCTTGCAAGGGCAGCGAATGACAAGAGCGGAGCCCATTTTTCTGTCACCAGGCCTGAAAAAGAAAATTAAAAATAGTTAGGGCTTTTTTTTTTTCTTACACTGCCTTTCACCCATGAGTACCCTTTAAACGCCTAAGCGGACGTGAGATTGGTTTTCAAACAAATTTAATCTCTATTAAAATATTTGGTTAAGTGGAAAAATATTAAGAGAGTATATATACTTCATCAGATCGGCTGCGGAACCGATACTTATACTCTATCAAAATCGTTCGTATGCCATTTATAATTCAAACTCTGTTGAAGTAACATTGATATGTATAATACATAAACGTTGTTATAGAACTAAAATAAATAAATAAATATTAACAGCAAAATCGTGGTACCACTACCAACTGTAATAATAATAATAAACGTCATCAGTTGGAATGAAGGCGCTAAGCTTGGACAGTAATAAAGGACTAAAAATATATGTATATTGCGTTAACTTTACAAGAAAATTCTAACCATAACATTTAAGGTATTCACGTGACTCCCAAGCTTTAGGAATTCCTTAGTGAAGGGGAAGAGAATATACCCCCACACTTTATTGATAAAAGTCACATTATATTAACATAAGAGTATGTAAATAAAGTAAGGTTTAAGTAATTGATTAAATAAATAAATAAAAATATCCCCTCCCTTACTTTAGGTCCCTTTTTAAGTAAAAATATAAATATATGATATAATTTATTCCTTTTAAATGGAGGGGAGGTTACTTTTAGTTATTATTATTTTATCCATTTAAGTAAAAATAAAATAAAATATTAAATGAAGTAATATATGATTAATGGTATTAAGGAAATTAGTAAATAATTGTTGGTATTTAAAGAAATTAATATTATGTAATTGTAAAGGAGTTCAAAATAATCTTAATAACTAGAAAAATTAAAATTAAAAAAAAACACAACAAACTATTAAGTGTATATAATCTTATTGATATATGTTAATATAATTTCGTTATTGTCAAATATTTAATAGTAAGTTTGTTAATAGAAGTCATTCTTCACTAGAAAGGAAAGATAAATCAAATCAAATATTCACCTCAACAATAGTAATATTATAAGAAATGATCATAGTGTAAGAAAATAATTTACATTAGTGAATGAAATAATTTGTTGAGTAATATTGTAAGAAATGATCAGCAAATAATTTACATGAGTGAATGGAGTAACTTGTAGTAGCAATTTTATTCGTAGTTGCTGCTATGTGAATAAAATAAAATAAGTGGAGTAATTTGCTGCAGCAATTTTGTTTGTAATTTGTTTTTCTTTAAATAAATTAAAAAGGAGTAGTATGAGTAATAGTAAACATTGTAATAACAATATTAACTTTAAAAGTATTAACATTATTATTAACCTTAGTAAAAATATTAGAGTTGTTAATAATAACATTGAATCTAAATAAACATTTTACATTGGGGATGCTCAAGTGGAATCATTTGATGTAAAATTTTGTTACCAACAATATCATTATTGTGAGGTAAAATAAAATTATGCTGTAACAAATAATATTAACATTCATATAAGGAATTTTTTTACTATCAATAATATTATCATGATTAAGAGAAGCAATGAAAATTAATTAATAAAATTGAAAAGAAAATTGTTGCATTTTCTAGTGAAAATTATAGGCATGACAATATCAAAGAATGACAAGGAATTCATTTGCTTCTGCATTTATGAAATCAAATCATTCTCCTTGTTATTGTTGTATTGTTGTTTAGGAAAGGAAGTAGAATTACCTTTACTTGGGATCTTAAGTGGTCCTTTGGGTGGAAGTGGGTTGTTAATAGCTCTTGTACTTGGGGGTACCATGTTGTTGGGAGGAGTAGACGTGGTGAATAGCCCTTTTTTCTAATTCCTCAAAAAATGGCCTCCCTTAGCTTGAAAAGCTTGGGCGTCATATGTATCCATTTTTGGCTCATTTTCTCCTTACATGGAAAACTATGTAGAAATGTAAAATTGACCTAACACTTATCACATAGTTTAAATGATATTATCTCATCATCCAAATCATTATTATTGAATATCACCACATTTCACATCAAAAACATCAAAAACCCTAATTCCTCTATTAATTGAATAATACGACATCATTTAATTAACTCACTTTTTTTTATCATTTTCGATGAATTAAATAAATTTCATTTATTTAATAAAGTCCTAAAACCCTAATTTATGCTATTAGTTGAATAAAATGACATTATTTAATTAATTCACTTTTTCATCAAATCAACCAATTAAAAAAAAAATCATTTATTTAATAAAGTCCTAATCTAACTTTATTCCTCCTAATTAATTAAATAATGCCAATTTTTTAATTATGTCGCTAATTCACTTAATTCCCCTAAGTCGATTAAATTATGAAATCATAATAGTTTAATTAACTCGCTTTCCCTCCAAATTTGAATAATTGAATAAAACTATTCAAAACATCATCAAAAATCAAATCAAACTAATACAACTTTGTTTGCAAATGTCAAAACTTGATTTGGAGATTCAAATCCAAAAGGAATTAATAATTAAATCAATTAATTAATCATTCTCAACCACTTTCCTGATTGAGAAAATTAAAAATCGTTGATTGCTCAATCTAATGATCAATATAATTCATAACTGATCAATCTAATTCCTAACTGAGCAATCTATTTCCTAACTGATCAATCTATTCCTCAATCACACTAATTGCATGATCTATTTTGCATAGATTATGTCCATCTAAATCCTCTCAACATCTTTCAACCGTCGATCAAGATATCTACTATGTGATCTAGATCATTCATTCCAAATCATAATTTCTATATAACAAACCTCTTTCCTCACAAAAAAGGATCGAAGAATCAATACAGTTTATGCAACAAAGTAATGCCAAATCAACATTGACAAAGCTACAACCAACATCTTCGATCAACAACACACACACATTCTTCAAATCTCTCACATGCAACAATGGAGGATTCATATTGATACAAGGGTGCTACCACAATAATGGGTTACACTTTTTGGGACATCTTGATTTTTGCTGAAATCACACATTTTTAGAAAATATAATGATTTAAGCCTTAAAAAGGTTTCATTTAAAGGATTTTAATTAAAGAGGGTTTGATCAAACCCACTTATATCAAACCCCCTTGGATAGAAACTCTCTAGTTTTAAACCATGCCTATAATGGAGTTTCCTTTACACCTATCAAAATGTTGATAAAAAACCACTTTTGATTTACCTTTTAGGGGATCAAATTAATTCATTTAAAATTTATCTTTTGTAAACATGCAATACTTATTATAAGCTTCCCAAAAAGTATAGTTTTAAATATATTTAATTTTATTATTATGTTTATTTTTTATTTCTTTTGAATGTAGGTTTTTCAATGAACATCGAGGTCTTTGTTTCACACATACGAAAAAATAGGAAATGAGAGAAAAAAAATTCTTAAATATACCTGTACACTAGATATTGATGTCCTTATTCCAACAAAAAAAAAAAATTAATTCAAATGCATACAAAAAAAGTTATGCAGCTGAAAGTATAATATATCGAAATTATAATTACTCTGACTTAGAAAATTAATTAAAAAATATACATGTAACAAAAAATTATGAAAAAATATCCATCCACTAGATATTGGTGTGAAAAAATTGTATTTAAAAAATTAGAATTGTATCATTTCTATAAAAAAAGTTATGCAGTTGAAAGTAAACATCACTTTTTGAAAATGATGTTTAGCAGAAAAAATAAGTTAATAAAAATTACATAAAAAGATTCACATTTTATTTTTTAATTTTAAAAAAATATAATTATAATCTACACACAAAATATCACAAATAATTAGTTTCCTTCATCTTCAAATTCTTAATGGTTTAGCTTCTATAGGTGTAAGAAAGTGAAAATCTGGTGAAAAATGTTGATTTCAATGTCAAGTTTGGCCAAAAAGTGTAACCCATTATTGTGGGATCACCCACAAGTAACCACATCTTCGCGAACACACTTCAAAACAAGATGGGTAACAAATTAGTATAATGAATTCAGTTGTTATTATGTTATTTCATTTACATTTTCTTGAATTCAGTGTTCATAATCGTTCATTTGTGAGTGAATAGGCATAGATATAGATTCTCATTTTGATTAGATTAGTTTCTATTCATTGTAATTATCTCATTTACACTCTCATATTTTCCCCTTCACACATTTAGGGACACCTGGTGGGACCTCAGTTCTTAACACTAACAATTTTATGAGCTACATTTGAAGTTACAAGTCCCGAAAGTGCTTTGGAAAAATCCTCATGCATAGTTCTAGAAAAAATGCATGTTTGTTGTCATGGTTCTGGAAGTTTTGATAGAGATTCCTACACTTTTGACAATGATCTCTGTGCCTTTGAATTTTTTTAGTGCTTCTATCTTTTGATAGAGGGTGCTTTTGATTGTTTCCAATGCTTTTGCTCTCTAACAAAGGGCACTTTTGTTATTTTTTTCCTGCACTTTTTCCCTATTAATCTGTGTTCGAGATCTCCAAGTCAAAATTTGATTTTTAATGCTAAAAAGTGCCTGATTTGAATGTGTGACAAGTACTAATGTCATTTATGCATGGTTTGAAAAATTACAATTGATGGTTATCCCAAAAACAACTAAACACATTTGTTACAGGGAAGATGAATGGTCAAAGGAGCTTTAATATTTTAAGATTTTTATGTTAGGAAATCTTCAATTTGGTACCTAAAAAGAAAAACGCAAAAAAATCACTTTCAATTTAGTGCTCTAAAATGAATCTTTCATTTGGTGCCTAAAAATAAAAACACAAACAAAATTCTTTTAATTTAGTGCTTTGAAATGAACCTTTTCCAAGCTTTCTAAGTTAGAAAATTTCATATTGGTGCATAAAAAGAACAACACAAACAAACAATTCAATTGGTTCTCTAAAAATGTTTTTAAGCTTTCAAATTGATACTTGGAATGTTTGATTTTCTTTTTTGACCAAACAATTTCGTTTTGTTGACTCACACTCGAATTCTTTTTTTTTTTTGAGCAAGTAAAACCAAGATCGATTTAGAAACACTCAATTTTTGGGCTTAAAAATGAACAAATCAATCTTTGTATTGCACCTTTTCTATCTCATTGATTGATATCTAGAACACTTCTATTGGATTCATTAAAAAGAACCATTGCTATCTTATTCACACTTTTTGCGGATAACACTGCTCAAGGTGCTTAAAAAGAATCAAATTGCGATAAAGTGTATTCTGTGTATTTCATGTTTGACAAAGTAGGTGACTATCCTCTCCCCTTGTGCCCTTTTTGGCGATCTTGGGTAATGAAAACCATCTTGAGTGTTACACTTTTTACTTCAAAGCATACCTTTAGAGGGCTTGCCTTTTGAGACACATCCTAGACTGGATAACTCAAAATTGACCCAAGCGACACTCTATTTCAGTCTGTTGTATAAATTATTGTGGGTGTGAGTAAATTTCATCATCCACTAGGTGTTGATGTTCTATATCTATATCAGTCTCCCCCAGTAATCTTGTGATACGTAAAAACCTACAAGGGCTAGGAGGCCTCTTAATTGAGAAAAATGCCGCATGTATAGACATCTAAAAATTATAATCCCAAAACATGACTAAGAACCAACATTTATAAAAGCCACCTTTTTATCCAAAAAAATTCTTTGGAAGTGGTGCATCATAATTTAGTTTTGACAAGTTACTTGCCATGTCCGACTTCAGGCCCACGTCATAAGTTGCATGTAAAATAATCCCTTCAGGGCATGAGGCAGGCCTACCTAAAAGGATGGTTTCTATCTCTAGGGTTGTGATATTTTTTTATGTAAAACTTGCCAAAAACATTCAAAACAAATTTTGACATCAAACATTGTGCTTGAGCTAAAATAAACATATCGAAACAAACACTAAACATGATGGTTGAATCACAAACCCTTTGACTTAGTGTATGATATTAAGAGAAGCCTTATATTTTCACTCCTTAAAGGTTTTTGAACATTCAGGCTTTAATTTTAGGCTACATTGGCTCAAAGTAAATGTTGGAAACTATGGCTTGTGTTTTGTGATTTCACAACTTAAAGCCATAGACATACAAGTCACACAAATACATGATTTTTAAGTCAATCAAGAACTACTATATCACTTATCACATCTAGAAACAGATCAAGAAATCCAAAAACTACAAGAAAAACATCAACGCTACTACCAAATACTAAAACTGAAGGACAAGTTTGAATAGAGGACGTTTCTACTACTGTTTCTAGCACATTTGACAAAAACTTGGTCACACTTGCTAGAAAAATATCACTTTTTTATCTTTGTCCCATAAACTCCACTAATGAAAAAATATTACATATGACAAAAACAATGCATTTGCTAGAAAATTGACTGCACTTGATACTCTTATGCTGCACCTACCAAAAATTTTCCAACACACTTGCCAAAAATTTGCTTGCACTTTCCAAAATAGCTTGCTTTGGACTGAGTAATTCATCACATTGGAAAAATACATACAAAGGCCACACTTGACATTTCTATGCAGAATTTCTTTCCAAAATTCAATGCACTTTACAATAGTCTACTCACAGTTTACAAACTTGGTCACTTCTACTCACAATTTACCGCTTTTGCTCAAAAACCATCACTATTGCTCTATCTTGTTGACAATCAAGAAAAGAGTACAATGGTGGTTACAAGATCCTTGTTAGAACAAAACCATTGGAACCCAAGATAGGTCATATAGTCCTTCATCCATTTTTGAACACTCCATCCTACTTTTGGAAGTTAGAATGAAAAACAAACAAACCTGGATTATTCCCTCACCACACTTCTAAGATATCAATAGTTACTTGAACCTCAAGGCTGGTTCAAGTAGGATTTTCTGCAACACATCCTCTAAAAGAAGAAGTGAAGAATTGACCCAGGTGTTTTAGTATTTTGACTCCTAAGAATAGCATTATTCCAAAACAAAAGTCAAACCTTAGGGTCTTGAGCTTCATAACAACCATATCAAAACACCAACACTTTCACCATATGACAATTTGGAATCCAATTTATCCCATTCAACAACCAAACCTTGCAGCACCAATCCTACAACCAAGTCTCACACACATTGAAGGTGAACAAACAAATATCATTAGTAGTTTAAGGACCTTCACATTTGAGAAGAACAAAACACCAAACCAACGGAGAAATGCAGCAAACATCTTAGATAAAGAGGAAGAGAAAGCATACCTAGCAGCTAAAAGACCTGTGTTACCACTACCTGCATGTAAATAGGAATCTATCATTCATGATCTCTAGAAAGTGCAAAATCCGTAAATGAAAATCCATATTCCACCTTTTAAAGAGGCACCATAGTTCAAGGTGTATCAAGAGACATGCTTTGAAGATTTACCACAACTGGAACACCTTGGTAAGAAATCCGTATGCTTTCTCCTCAAGGAGTGAACTAGAATGGTATATCCAAGTTGGGCTCGTATTTCCACTGCTAGAATTGCAATAGACACCACCTTTCAAAAATAGAAAATCACAAAAATAAAAAAAATTTCCTTTTTCTTAAAACATAAAATAGAAAAATAAAAGGATTTTTTCATTCCATAGTTAGGAGTCCCAAAACATTCACAAAAGCTTGGTAGTTGTCTATAATAACTACAAGGTCACAACATAGAAAGAACATGGAAGAAAACAAAAACAACACCATCATACCACCAACAAAAACCATAAATGATTAAGGTAACACATGGGGCTATAGCCCAAGTGACCTTGAAACACCTCAAATAAGACCCACATACAAAGAAAAATTTAGTGAGGAAGAGCTAAACCACAAGCAAGAAGAGGTGATGGAACAATCAAAATAAGACCTAAAAGGAGTAGTCATAAAAGAGGTGGATACTAAGGAGGAAATAAATGATGAAAACTATTTCGACATTCCAACAACCCCAAGGTGCTCAAACTAATGGATAAACTATTAAAAAATGACCCAAATTCCTACTTCTTCAAATTACCATAGAGTGGTGCTAAATTTCCAATAGAATTTAATGTGGAAGATCTTAGATATCCTAACCTTATTACTTTAGGGGATAATTTAGTTGTGAGACAAATATCCAAACCCATGAAGATTCTGAACATGCCACCCTTATTCTTGTAAAACAATGGTTAACCCATGCAAAACCCCTTATATAGAAAGCCAACTCAAATTGAACAAGCGACTATTTCCCAACAACATCAAGGAAGTCCATCCCAATACATATCGCAAAGAAAACTTCCTCCTCAAAGGAAATACATGCCTCAAAAGATGCCATATATTGACCCTTCCAAAAATTAAAAAAAAAACACAATAGCAGTTTCTATAATAATACCATCAACAAGGTGTGCTACAAAATACCCTTTCCCATTCATCCCATCAACAAGGTAACCTACCAATGCACCATAAGGGAAACATTCAGTATAGTTCACCCTAACAAGGTGTGCCACAATGCACCCTTCTTCAGTCATCCCACCAACAAGGTAACCTACCAACACACCATCATGGAAGCTTTCGGTATAGTCTATCCCAACAACAAGGTGTTCCATAGGGAACCCTTCTTCAGTTGTCCCACCAATAAGGTAACCCGCCAATGCATCATTAGGGAAGCCTTCAGTATAGTTTTCCCCAAAAAGGTGTGCCATAGGGCACCCTTCTTAATTCATCCCACCAACAAGATAACCCACCAATGCAACTGTAGACATCCAAATTTGATCACTTCCATATGATCAAAATAGTCTATTATATTCATCCATTCCATTAACAGTGATTAAATAATTCATTTAATCATTATTTCATTTTCTGCCTAAGGTTCCTAAAGTATCTAATTAAATAAATTAAATACTTTACCTTACACCCTGTTCTTCTCTAAATTAAATAAATATGACAAATTATTTAATTTAGTCTTTTAACCCATTTGAATTAAAATCAATTTTTTAATTCCTCTTTTCTCTCTCCTTGTCACATTCTCCATAACCCTCTTCTAATCTGGATTAAATTAATTAATCTGCAATTAAGATGTGCACTACTTAATCTTGATTAAATGTCACATCCTCTGTAATCTCCCACTTGCCTCTAATCTCCTATTAATTACCTTAATCATGTGTTTGCACAACCTTAATCAGAATCATTAGCCACATTTGGCTTACCTTTTTTGGTCAACCTTCCCATTTACCATTTTTGATATGGACTCCCTTCCCCATGTGAAATTTTAATTCACATTTATTCTACCAAAGTTCCTCTCTTCCCCATGTGAATTTTTAATTCATTTTTATCCTCCCAAGGTCTTTCCCATCCCCATGCAAGATTCTAGAAGCCTTGCCTTGTCACTTCACATGTGCCAAGGGCTTCTAGAACCTTGGACTTGTCACATCTCCCACATGTGACAAATCTTCAGCTTTTTGGAGATCTCCTTTTATCCAATGAATCTTCCATTAAATGTAAATTTTTAATTTACATTCATTCTTCCCACACATTTCCCCTTTTCCCATGGAGATTTTTGAGGAATTCTAAAATTCCTCAAAAGTCTCTTTCATCCCCATTTGGGGACAAGAAGTTCCTTTTTGAGGAAATCTTCTCATTCCCCAAGGTACCTCAAAGGTACTTGTCCTTCATTCACCTCATGTACTTCCCTTCCACCTCTTGTCCTTCTCTTCCACCTCATTTCCACATCACTCCACCTTAGGACATCTCACCTTCCACATGTCAAGATGTGAGGGCTTGTGAGTCCTCAACTCACCATAGCCCTTCATCTTGATTTTTGTTGGATCAATCCCAACCGTTGAATTCTCTAGAGAATTCAATTTAGCCTATAAATACCCCTTCAATTCCTTCATTTTAGGAGGATCAAGTCTTTTTCAAATAAACTCTTGCAAAATTGCCATTCAATCTCTCATCTATTTTAGCATCCATATTGCATCAATTCATCTTGCATCCACTTCATTTTCATTGCCATCCAAGGAGCACACAAGACTTCAACATCAAGGGCCAACCAAGGAAGCAACAACATGAAGGTATAACAACAATTTATTTGTTTATCTTGCTTTCATATTGTTCATCTTCTTAGGCTAATCATTGAGGTGCCCTATTATCTTGTTGTTTCTCTTTATTGCACTATTAGTTTCTTATTTAACATCTCACATTTAGGAAGCAACATTTTATTAGGATCACATTTCTGGCACACCCAGTGGGACCCACATAGGGGTCTCTTTATTTCACATTTTTTTGTTGTTTGCTTGTTTGTAGATTCAGGTCGCAGGGAGGTGAACTTGCCCTCCCGGACGCCGCAGAGGGGCGACCTTGCCCTCTGTTTCTGACTATTTTCTGTAGAGGGCAACCTTTCCCTCTGTTTTCGACTATTTTCTATAGAGGGGCGACCCTGCCCTTTTAGGCTATTTCTGACTGTTTTCTGTAGAGGGGCGACCCTGCCCTTTTAGGCTATTTCTGACTATTTTCTGCAGAGGGACGACCCTGCCCTTTTAGGCTATTTCTGACTGTTTTCTGCAGAGGGGCGACCTTGCCCTTTTAGGCTACTTTTGACTATTTTCTGCAGAGGGGCGACCTTGCCCTTTTAGGCTGTTTTTTGACTGTTTTCTGTAGAGGGGTGACCTTGCCCTTTTGACTATTTTTTGCAGAGGGGCGACCTTGCCCTTTTGGGCTGTTTTCTGACTATTTTCTGCAGAGGGGCGACCTTGCCCTTTTTTGACTGTTTTCTGCAGTTTTCTGCAGAGGGGCGACCTTGCCCTTTTGACTGTTTTCTGCAGAAGGGTGACCCTTCCCTTTACTGATTGACTATTTTCTGCAGAGGGGCGAATCTGCCCTTAACAACACATTCGGGAAGTCAGATTTGCTGCACATCACAAAGAAGGGAGAAGATAAACAACTAACATTTGCTTGCAAGACCTTCCTTTTTATTCTGATTTTTAAAAGTCTTTCCTTGCTACTTTATCTAGGTACTTAGTATAAGTAGGGGAAAGTAATATTTGTTGTTTGTTGTGTCTGTTTTACTTATTTTACCCTAAGGGGGCATTAGTTTGTTTTCACCTTCCTCCTTTGCACGTTGTGCGGATCCGAAGGAGGTAGTTGGAAACAATTAGTGTCATCTTCTTAGCGGGACCTGCTTAGGGATTTCATCACCCCAAGGGACGATCCCAACAACGCGTACCGGCGGGGTATATAAAGGGGGGAGAGCAAAAGTTGTACCTCAATCCAGTTACGTTGTAATTGGTGAAACGTCGAAGCTAGGGTGATACCTAGCTAGACGTGAAGAGTTGGTCTGAGCCTTTCAGTATCTCGCTGGGGCTCCTGACTCACGCTTGTGACAGACTGGTGTTCATGGTTGTGCCTCATGTACCGAGCATATATCGAGGACTCCCTAGATACCTTGTTCATCCTAAAGTAAGACCTTTGTTGGCCATACCCGTTAAAACATTAATCATAGGATTGTGCTTGTCCAAAGTGTCTTTTTGTGAAGAACCAGTAAATTTTGGTAAGTCAAGTTGTCATTAAACCATTTTAAGTCCTTTCCAAAATCCCTTATACAAACCAAGTTCGATTTTTCACTGCAGAGGGGCGACCTTACCCTCTGTTTTCAGCCATTTTCTATAGAGGGACGACCTTGCCCTCTATTTCAGCCATTTTCCGCAAAGGGGCGACCTTGCCCTCTGTTTCAGCCATTTTTCGCAGAAGTGCGAATACGCCCCCTGAAAAGACAGTTTCACTCGTTTGATCATTTTGAATCTCCATTTGAATCCCTGAAACCTCCATTTGACCTATTCAAACACCCATTTGATCATTCCAAACCTCCATTTAACCCCTCCAAAAATGTCCATTTACCACATTCGCATTGACCATTCCACCATTTGGAACATCCGCCTTATCACAAGACCTAAACATCTTCAACAACATATCTCCCCTTTGTGTCCATCATTAAAACCTTGTTTTAGGAGTTATTCTCCCAAATTGACAAAGGCGTTAAATTGATCGTTATCCTACATAATCAATCCTTGTCTTCAACCTAATCAATCCACTCCTATCTTGAAACGAATTTGTGTTGTAAGTCAACATCATTGGCCCAAATCAATCCCCTTCCATCTCAAGGTGGATTAGGCATCATAATCATTGATTTAATCCGATCAACCAACGTTACAAGTCACCTAGGGTGATCTCCAAATCAGGTTTTAGGATCCCTTTCATCATCCAATCATAAATCCGAATCATCATTTAATCCAATCACCACCCAATCACCAAATCCAATCATCATCCAACTATCAAGTGATACATCACCACTTGGTCCAATCCAATCCAATCACCAAATCCAATCATCATCCAACTATCAAGTGATACTTCATCACTTGGTCCAATCCAATCCAATCACCAAATCCAATCATCATCCAATCATCAAGTGATACATCATCACTTGACCCAAATCAAATCCAATCGTCAAGTGATACGTCATCACTTGACCCAAATCAAATCCAATCATCATCTAATCTCATCAAGTTGATACATCATTATCCAAGCATCAATAGTGATACATCATCAAGCCAACATCAATCATCATCATTGTCTAAGTCATCATCTAGAAGTTGAATCTTGAAACTACTTAGTCATTTTGCACGTTCATGCCCGTTCAAACCCGCTCACAAACAAAAAAGCAAATGGCAGACCAACAAACACAAGGTTCCCAACCAAATGCCCCTCAAGATCCTAATAACATTCCACATGATCCCCATAATGGCGTTTCATCCCAATCAAACACTGACATCCAGAATACCACACCGCCTAGTGATGAAAACATGGTCAATCAACCTGAAGTCACTGTGGACGAATATCTTAGTAATCCTGCCAATGTCCAAATGACGGATTGCCTCCTAAACGAACGTGGGGATAAGATCCTTGCCACCTTACTCATGAAGGGAGTCAAACCACCATCGGGTTTCGATACATCACAATATGGCCTTCCCCCATTTGTCGACCCGCAAACCTCACAAAATGTTCCAGAAAGCTCCTATGTTCCTGAGGGTGCACCCACTGAAAATTGGTACCACCCCGAACTTGGAAATGCTGTCATCCATCAAGTCCAAGAATATCCTCGCCTTCCAACCACAACATCTACCATTCCACCACCTGATCCTAATGACCCCCACATCTATGGCATGCCGTCATACATCTCGTCGGCTCCTTCGCTTCCTCCCCCATATTCTAATATTGGGGGCACACCTCCACTTACCAACACACTGCCGCCTGCATTTCAACAACCTCCAAATAACCCACACCAGTCCACCACACCACCAACACCTCCACAATATGTTGCTACTACAATAGCTTCATCTCAACACTTACATCAACAACATCCACAACATCCTTCTGTTCTCACACAACCACCACATCAAGTGGTGCAACATACATCTCAACAACAACAACACATCCCACCTAACCCATCACAACAACAACAATACATCCCATCTCACCCTCCTCAACAACAACAAGTCTTACCTCATCCACCTCATCAACAACAACAACAACCTCCACAACAACATGTGCCCATCCCTACGCAAACACACCATAACCCGCTCACCAAATACCTTTATCATCCCTCTAGCACATACATTATTCCATCCCATACAAACCCTCCTCAGAATGTGCAAAACCAAACACGTACCCAAGCGCCACCTTACGCCAACCCTACACAACCTCAACACAATCCCCATCAACAAAATTTAAACCCATATGCCATGCAACAAACCACCATTGCACAACAAAACCAATCCTACCCACCCTATTTTCAACAACAACCAGCTCACCAACATGGGGCACCTTACACTCCCTATTATCAACAAACATCATCACACCAACAAAGAGGCCCTACCACCATGCATTATCAAAATACTATGCAGCAACAGGCCCCCTCTCTTGTGTCTTACTATCAACAACAAGTGGCTCCCACTCAACACAACCAATCATCCCACCATCAACCTTCTTACAATCAACGAATACATTCATACCCGAATCAGCCCATTTATGATCCAACAATGGGAGGGCCATCCCCATCATACCCACAACATTATACATACACTCAATCCACTTTGACTCCCGTCAACAAAGACTTGGAAGAAGTAAAAGCCGCATTAAAGGATTTACAAGCTGGAACAGGAAAACAATCCTTCAAGTTTGAGGACATATGCCCTTATCCATTTGATCCTTCCATTTCCTTGATTCCTTTTCCTAAACATTTCGAGATACCCAAATTTGACAAATACAAAGGAACCAAGGATCCTAGAGCTCACCTTCAAGAGTTTTATGCTCATTGCCAAGAAGTCATGCACAATGACAATTACCTCATCCGACTTTTCCCTAAAAGTCTGCAAGGGGTCGCCCTCAACTGGTTTATGGGTCTGGAAAAGGGATCTATCAAGAACTTCACACAGCTATCTGAACAGTTTGTCACACACTTCTCTTTTAACTTAGAGAAAGATATTGACACACTTGATCTCCTCAAAGAAAAACAACGTGATGGAGAGACCTTTGCAAGCTACTTGCAAAGATGGCGTGCCTTGGCTAGCAGGATGAAATCCCCACCAACAGAAAAAGACATGGTAACATTGTTTATCAAAAACTCTCACCCGGATATGGTGCACAATTTCCAACTCCATTGCATCACTACTTTTGCGAGACTTGTGGAGAAAGGCCCCATCTTAGAATGAGCTCTTGTCGCAAGAGGACAAGTCAAACATTTCAATTCCGATAGAGAGAAGTCCTTCGGGGATAAACCTCATTTTTGGAATAGAAAAAAAAATGTCGTCAATAATGGTGTCACTGACACTAAACACGTCCAAGTGGCCAACACCACACAAAGATATCCTTCCCAGCAACAACCGTCTGTTCAAAACGCCATATCCATTCCCCAAGGAGCACCATGACAACAAGCTAATCAAAATAACCAAGGTGGGAATAAATGACAATTCACTCAATTGGGGGAGCCCTTTAGCGCAGTGTTTAATAAGCTTCTTCAAGCCAAGTACCCCATAACATACCCTGTCACCAAACCCCTCGATACGTCTAAACCCAAGCCTGCTTGGTTTAAAGACAATGAATACTGCGAATTCCACAAAATTAAGGGACATACCTTGGATAAATGTCAAGGCTTAAAAACCTACATCCAAGGTCTCATTGATCGAGGCGAAATACATGTAGATGCTAATGCAGCATCTTCATCCAATGCTCAATTATAAATATACCAAAATGCCTTTCCTAATCATAATCAGGGTCCTAGTACGTCCAACTCAAATCCTAGACCTAGCAATAACAACCAGCTAGAGAACAGTACCAATAATATCAACTACAAAAATGTACCATACAATTATCAAGGTGTGGTTTCATATGTAGAACAAGTGGAACCCCGTGTATCCATGATACATGTTAAGGGAAAAGATCCACCATGTGTTGTTACTACTCAGCGAAACCGCATCACAATCCCAGCAGCATCTCCATCCACCCAACGACCATCCGCCAATTCCCAGTATAATATCCTAGACCATCTAGGTAAAACTACAGCCCAAAGATCCATTTTGGATTTGCTCAAGTCATCTCCCATACATCAAGATATCCTAACTAAGGCTTTGCAAAACACACAAGTACTTGATAATATTGACCCTACCCAATTTCAAGCATTGGTAGGTAATCTTTCATCGACCTATCAGCTAGCCTTTAGCCAAAAGGACATGCCGCATCTCGATTCAAACCACAACCGCCCCCTCCATCTCGAGGTCGGCGTCAACTGTCAAAAAGTAAAAAGGGTATTAGTAGATAATGGTTCAGCCCTAAATCTATGTACGTTAAAGTTTATACAACAGGTTGGATACACCCAAGCTGATCTGAGAAATCAAGTGATCACCATCAAAGCTTATGATAATGCAGAGCGAGATTTTGAAGGCATTATTTGCCTCCCTATACAAGTGGGCCCCATTGTGCAATACACTATGTGCCATGTTCTGGACCTTGAACTCCCATACAACATCCTTCTTGGCCGTCCATGGATTCACTCTATGCAAGTCGTACCATCCACTTATCACCAATGCCTAAAATTCCCATTTCAAGGAATAGAAGTCACCATACAAGCCGACACTCAACCCTTTGAATATTGTCACACCTTGGAGGCCTCTTTTCCACATTCACATTACTGCCCGGGGGTTGAAATGGGGGCACCACCGACATCCGATCCTGTCCCATCCACCAATACTCTGAACACATCATCTCCACCATCATCCACACCTCCTTCCACCATCACCAAGGTCCAGATCATAGATAAGGGATGTGGTGAATACGAAATGCACACCGCACTATGGCAACCATGCCACCTTCTCCCCACACATATGGGAAACCGACTCTACCATTGCCAAAAGTAGAAGAAAAGACGCTTACCCTCACTTCCAAGAACGTGGGGTCCACAACATTCAATAATTTGGGATCCCTCCAGGATCTAATGGATGATGATATCAGTCGATGGGTTTATCAGGAAGAACCTGAACCACCATGGCCCCTTATTGAATACTTTCATGAAGCCTATCCACATGCCTCCAAACTCATCGAAAATTGCCATTACCAAGGCAAAGGCCTTGGTGCAGAGGAGCAAGGAAGACGTCTACCCATTGAAGCAACTACCATCCAACCAAGGAATTTGGGCTTGGGCTATGATACCAAACAGAAGGGTCTTACAACATCCGCTAACACCTCTAACAATGTTAGTGTTGACAACAGTTCCCTTGAAGACATACCAGAGGAGGAATCCATCATACACGCGTACGATGATTTGAATCACATTGACCTCCCTGCCATATTTGAATGCTTATCCGTTTGTACCATAACTTTATCCCTTAAACATCCTCAGCTTATTGATCATGACCTACAAGATAGCACACCAATTAGCACTTTTCCCTCAGAAGATACCTATGTACATCTAATGGGATTAGGGGAAGATGAACGCCCTAATCACAAAAGAAAAAAGAAACAAAAGAAGAATGGGTCATCAAGTGAAAACCTCACCAAGGCCCTTTTTGACTATGAAAAAGTAAAAACAAAGGATGTATCTGACAGTGAAAACCTTGATACGGCACTGGAAGATGGGGACGTTCATCTTCCCCTTGTAGGAACACGACTATCCGAGCAATCTCCAATTCTCATTGAAGAAACACAAGAGGTAAACCTGGGGACAACAGAGATTCCAAGAATAACCTATGTGGCTAAATCTTTATATGAAGCAGAGTACACCACCATTGTTCAAATTCTCCATGAAGGGATTATCAACTTTGCATGGGCTTACTCTGATATGCCTGGCTTAGATCCTAATCTTGTTGTCCACCATCTAGATGTCCATCCAGAAACTAAACCTGTCAAGCAGAAGCTCCGAAAAATGCACCCACAAGTGGCATTATTGGTTAAGAAAGAACTGGAAAAGTTACTGGATGCTGGTTTTATCAGGCCTATTGACTACTCTGATTGGATCTCTAATATTATACCTATTGCTAAACCCAATGGAGACATCAAGATTTGTACAGATTTCCGGGATCTCAACAAAGCTTGCCCAAAAGATGACTTCCCCTTGCCTAACATCGACATGTTAGTCGACATCACTGCGGGACACAAGATGCTATCCCTCATGGATGGCTTCTCTGGCTGTAATCAGATCCGGATTGCCCCCGATGATCAACATAAAACCGCTTTTACAACACCTTGGGGTACGTTCTGTTATAATGTCATGCCCTTTGGTCTCAAAAATGCAGGGGCAACATATCAACGGGCAATGACAGTTATATTCCATGACCTCATTCACATCATCATGGAAGACTATGTCGATGACCTACTGGCAAAATCTGGAAATAGGGAAGAACACCCTACCATTTTGAAACGGATCTTTGAACGCTTAGAACAATACAAGCTTTGATTAAATCCAAAAAAGTGTGTATTTGGTGTCACATCATGAAAACTCTTGGGCTTCATAGTGTCCCGCAGAGGCATCGAGGTTGACCCAGCTAAGGTGAAAGCTATCATGGATATGCCTCCTCCAAGAAACTTGAAACAATTAAGGAGTCTCCAAGGGAAACTACAATCCATCCACCGCTTTATAGCCCAACTTGTAGATAAATGTCAGTCCTTCGCCCACCTTCTCAAGAAAGACACCGGCTTCAAGTGGAATCAACAGTGTCAGTTGGGTTTCGACATGCTCAAAGGATATTTGGCCCACCCGTCGATCTTGATGCCACCTATCCCTGGCAAACCCCTCCTATTGTACATACCGGCCACGTCAGTAGCATTGGGGGCATTATTGGCACAACATGATGAATCTTCAAAGGAACGGGCAATCTATTACATCAGTCGCACCTTGGTCGGGTATGAACTCAACTATTCACCAATGGAAAAGGCCTGTCTTGCTGTAGTTTTCAGCACACAAAAGCTACACCACTACATGCTAAGCCATCCTATAAAATTAATATCCAAAGTCGACCCCCTCAAGTACCTGCTATCCAAGACAGCCCTAACTGGTCAAATGGCTAAATGGATCATGCTCCTCAGTGAGTTTGATATAGAATATGTGGATAGAAAAGCCATTAAAGGAAAAATAATAGCTGATCAGTTGGCAGATGCCCCATTAGTGGACGCTTATCCCATAGAAACTGAATTCCCAGATGAAGGAGTATTTGCAGTCTCAGAAACCACCACCTGGACATTGTACTTTGATGGATCACACACCCATAATGGATCGGGGGCAGGAATCTTGCTTATCACTCCCCAAGGCGACTACATACCAAAATCATTCAGACTGGCTTTTCCTTGCACCAACAAAATCTCTGAATATGAGGCCTTTCTCATCGGCCTCAGAATTGCAGTTCAATGGCACATCACCCACTTGCAAGTTTTTGGTGACTCCCAGTTAGTCATAAAACAGGTCAACGATGAGTTTCTGACAAAAGATGAAAAGTTGTTGCCTTACAAACGCATGGTAGATGACTTCAAAAAATATTTCACTACCATCCAATTTGAATAGATCCCGAGACTCCAGAATAAGGCAGCAAATGCTATGGCTACCATTGGTTCTCTCCTCGACATGCAAAAAGATTGCACAAATTGTCAGTCCCTAGTTGAGCAACTCCTAATCCCAGCATATGATATCCCTGAAAATGACATGGTGTGTGCTATTGTAGGCCCTGAATCCCCATGGTACCATGACATTTACACCTACATTCATGACAACATCCTCCCACCTGCTCTCAAACGAAACCAACGTAAATCATTTATCCAACGCATAGCTCGTTATACCCTTATTGGCGATACACTTTATCGACGTGGGTATGATGGAACTCTCCTCCGTTGTCTAGACGAAACTGAGGCTCGCACAACATTAACAGAAGTGCATAACGGTATTTGTGGGGCCCATTCTAATGGTATGGCCCTAGCCAAACGGATTCTTAGAGTAGGATATTACTGGCCCACGATGGAACATGATGCTTGTGAATATGTCAAAAAGTGTCTTCCGTGCCAACAACACGTAGATCTGATTCACGCTCTAGTGCAAGATCTCCAACCCATCACGACACCTTGGCCATTTTCACAATGGGGTTTTGACTTAATTGGCAAGATCTACCCTCCATCTTCAGATGGTCACACTTTTATCATCACAGCCACTGAATACTTCACCAAGTGGGTGGAAGCCATTCCACTCACTCAAATCACTGGTGTTCAGATCTCTAAGTTCATCCTCTATCATATTCTTTGCAGGTATGGTATCCCCTCAGCCATCATCACCGACAACGGAAAACCCTTCAAAAATAAGTGCATGAAATCCCTTTGTGACACATATCATATCCAACATCGTTGGTCCACTCCCTATTACCCCCAAGGTAATGGACAGGCAGAAGCAACAAATAAAACATTGATCAAAATCATTAAGAAGATGGTCAATAGCACTGGTCGCGATTGGCACCTCCATATCCATCCTGCTCTTTGGGCCTATCGTACATCCATCCGTACCCCTACTGGAGCCACTCCATATTCTCTTGTCTATGGCGCTGAGGCTATCTTGCCAATCGAAGTTGAAATCCCTTCACTCCGCATCTCCCTCAAGAATCTCATCACTGATGAAGACACCTGGGTGGCACGCTTGGCACAATTGGAATTGCTCAATGAAAAGAGAGTCAAGGCTTATACCCATCTACAAGCTTATCAACATCAACTCAAAAGGAGCTACAATAAGAAAGTCCGCCCTCGCCAATTCGAGATTGGTGATTTAGTCCTAAAAGAAAATCAACGGAATTAGCAAGATCGAGAGAAGAAAGGTAAGTTTGAAGCAAACTGGTTGGGCCCTTATGTCATCACCTCCAAGTATGGTTCTGGTGTCTACAGGCTCTCCACCCTTGAAGGTGAGCCTTTGGAGGAACCCATCAACATCATGCATCTGAAGAAGTTCTACACTTAGATCAGCTGGGGTATCCTTCCCGGTAAAAGTCAAAAAAACAAAAAAAATTAAAAAATCCAAAAATCCAAAATAGTAAAGAGAAATAATTCATCCTATGGTGAAAACCACCCCTGCGTGGCACCTTGGATATGTACGATTGGCGAAAACCTGGCAACGAGCACCTCTCGTATAGGGTTGAATCATTATCTATCGAGCATCCTGGTTACTCTATGGCTTGCCCACCGATTCCTCAATCCCCATATCCTCCCATCTGCTTGCATCACCTTGTCGCTTGGTATATTTTGGTTGAGCATTGGACGACTATCATTCGCTATCCAACACCTTGAGCTTATTATCCTAATATGAGCTTGTGACATCTCTTCTTGGTCTCACTGCATCCCCTTTCGAACTACGTTGCCCCTGCGCTTGCACGTAGGCAAGGTTGATCTTTTGATCTGTGCCCGAGGCTTCTTCGTGTCTTCATCCCCCATCTTTTGTCATCATCACCCTCTTTTTGCTTTTCTCATCATCCCCACTTGAACTATGACGCCTCTGCGCTTGCATGTAGGCAAGACTAATCTTTGGATCAGTCCCCGAGGCATTTTGTCCTTCATCACCTGTCCTCATGGTCCGCTTTCCGATCTTATCCATCTTCAATCTTTTGTCATATCCGAACTACGTTGCCCCTGCGTTTGCACGTAGGCAAGGTTGATCTTTTGATCTGCCCCCGAGGCTTGTGTCTATCTTGGTCTTCCATCGGTTTCCATCAGTCCCCTTTCCACTCTTTTATCATGAACTACGAGGGCTCTGCGCTTTCATGTAGGCAAGGTTGATCTTTGATCAACCCTCGAGCCCCTAGGTCTTTAGGTTGTGTCTCGTCCTCTTGTTGTCAGGTATGTCCTTATCGTCGCTGATTCTTCACAAACAAGGTCTCCTCGTATCAAGAAATCTATCCAATGGCAATTATCCTGCGTCATCTAGGTCACTTTAGCTTAGTATCCATCATCGGTCTTAACAGGATGCATCCTTCTTAACAGACCACATCAATCCCATCCATCCCTGGGATCTTATGGCAAAGGACGTTTGTAATTGATTACCATCTTTTGGTACTTTTCAATTTTGTTTATCATTTGAGCTCCCTATAATCACTAGTCAAGATCGCCATGATCCTTCATATTGTGGTGTGTTTTGCCTAGTTACCATAAGGACATCTCTTGAATTTTGTTTTTTTCTGCTAGGATGCCCCACATGGTACCCACCGGGATTCTTTTCGGACCCCATGTTATGTGGGGGCATCTCTTTGTGCTTGTGGTTATTCCAATGCCTGGCCCAACCAACGTCATCGCGACTTTGGGGTATTGGGATATCCTTCTTGTTTGTCATGTTTGTTTTCTGCATTTGACATTAATTCGTCTTGGTACCCTGACGTCCGATGTCTTATGCTATAGCAAAAATCAGTGCTCTAAAAGATGGCAAATTGCATTCATGTTGCATTTCATCTCATGTTGCATATTCCCTCTTCATCCTATGATTGCCCCTACGTCTATGACTTATGGTTTTGGTTGTGCAAACTCTCATTCACTTTTACTAACTTTTCTTCTTGGGATCCTTACAG
>CM021103.1:218430648-218699945 GCA_007115665.2 Sequoiadendron giganteum
CAATTGGGATTGTAAAGGAGATCCTACTTGACACAGCTTAACATTTTGAGGTATGAAAAAAGGACATGTTATGTGATATGATTTACAAATTTTCTCTTTTTTGTATGGCTACATCTTGTAGGTTCACATGTTCACGTGGTTTGTGGTAGTGTACTTTGGAGAGTTATGTTGACATGTGACAAATTATGCAATGGCTTTGATTGCATGTGTGGACCATGGTGATTTTTATTTGTTACTAAATGGTTTGAGTATGTGCCACACCTTAGCATGAGTATTTATTAGTAGACTTGGCATGCCTTGATCTATTTTTATATTTTACATCCCCTATATTGGAATTTCCTAGATGTATATGTTCTTCACGGATAGGTTTTATGCATGGAACTTGTGATTGGGGTTTATGAATTGGATATTTTATTGGTATTATTTGTACTAATGTTTGGATACCTTTTATGTATGAATGATTGAATGTATTAGCAATTACTTGTTGTCATATGGCTAAGGATTTTTTTTTTATAAGTGTTTTCATTGATGGCAACCCAAGTCATGCAACTCTAGTCCTGCATCTGAATGAGTTGCACTATCGACAGAACATAGCATAGAATAGGAGACCTAGTTAAAGGTATAAAAGTTGGTCTAATCATCTCATCGGACAATTATTTTGGGTTATGAATCTTTGTAGTAGGATTTCAAAGGCTTGCAGTATCTTAGTTTTGATGCGCACCCATTGTTAAGCAATCTAGGAGGTACGGTGCATTAATCTGTCAATTATCTTTATTAGAAGGCTGACCCGACAAAGATAGAATTCGTGGATGTATAGGATGAAATTAATTATAAGCTTCATTATTGAATTAAGTATTTTATGGGTCCTCTCTTGGTCTTAACCGACTTTTGAGGTTGCACATAATGGTTTGGTGATAGATCTATCTGACAAGTTAAAAGTATCTTGATACCGTATGAAGCCGACTGTTGAATGAACTCATCTTTAATTGTGGATATATATAAGAGATTAATTTCATCACTTGGTGAGTGTGTGATGCAATATATATGTATATAAAGTATGAATTTTGAGTCATACTAGAGAAAGTATGTGAATCTAATGCAAAGAGTAGTAAAGGGCAGAGCAAGGCAGAGTGAAGTGGAAAAGTAGAGAGCAGATCCTGAATAAGATTCATGAGCTTCACTGAAACTATTTCCTGGCATTGTTAGATGCTATTATCTCAGTTCACCTCTTCAGATGGTCTTAATCTAAATTTTTTAGGTAGTAAGCCTTTATCTTTTGAGTAGTGAGCTCTAGGTAGTGTGCCTGAATGCAAGTGCATTCCTTTTATAAACATTATACTTTGATTACTCAAATTATGGATTAATCTCCATCGTAGTTTTTCCCCTAATAGGTTTTCCATGCAAAAAAAATTGCGTGTCATGTTATGGATGTTTACTTTCAATGCATACATCTTTTCTATAATGCAATGATGAAATGTTTTCATGTTTTGAACGGTTAGAATTGTTAAATATAATGCAACATTGATTCACTCCCCCTCTCAGTGTTCCCTTGAGTCCAACAATTGGTATTAGAGTGAGTTCCTTTGGAGAAGTTTTGCAGCTTGAGGTGGATCTTGGAATGTGATGGACTTTGGTAATCTTCAACAGCAACTTATGGTAGCTCTTGATGACCTTGATCAGTCTAAAGCAGAAGTTCAAGAATTGAAAGCAAATATTAGAGATGTTGAGAAATTCATTCAATCATTAAAGGATCAAATAGTCAAATCTAGGGTGAAGAGGAAAGATCTATGTGATCAGATACAACAGAAAGGAAATGAAGATATGGATGATGCTCACCTAAATCAAACTCAGAAGGAGATAACTGGAGAATGTGAACAGCTTGCCAGAGACAATACCAACCTAAAACATGAAATGGAATCTATGATGATGAAGATGACAAAAGAGATAGAGTAAAGGAAGAAAAGTGAAGAAAATATTGCTCATACCCTAAAAGAGAGATCTAATGAATACAACAGAACAAGTGGAGAACTTACTCAGTTAGAAAATGAATTGCAAAGAACCAGAAGCAATGAAGAAGAACTTGGTAAGCAAATTACTACTCTTAAAAATGATCTTGGAATTGCAAATGAATTCAAAGAAAATTTTAAGATTAGTTCATTAAAGCTTGATGAGCTTACTCAAGGGTAGAAGAGTGGAAATGATAAGAGAGGTCTTGGATATGAAAAAGGAGAAAACTCCAGGTCAGTTCAAAAGAATCCCAGACATAACAGAAATGGAAGGCATCCGGTAAGACAACCTAATGCTCAAAAATAATGGATATTGTTTTGGTTGTAACAAGCTTGGTCATATGATTGCTCAGTGTAGAAGCAATGTAAGGAAAAAAGATTCATCATTCTTTGGTCAATGTTTCAATTACAAAAAGCGTGGTCATAAATTAACTGAATGCAAAAATATGTCAAGTCACTCTATTGTTAGGAGAAACATTGAATGCTATACATGTGGGAAGCTAGGGCACATTGCTTATTAATGCAAATTAAGAAGAAATCAATGGAACGAACAAAGAAACATTGTGTGTTATCATTGCAACAAGGATGGTCATATTGGTAGATTTTGTAGAACCAAGAACACAGACATAAGAGGTCTAGTATACATAGAGAAGAAAAAAGAGAAAAATGACAAAGGAAAAAGAAAAATAACTACAAATGATATTAGAGATCAAATGAAGAAGACATGGGTAAAGAAAAATGATTATGATATTGGAAATAGTTCCATACTGGAACCTACTTCCGGTAATTCTTTTGGTAATTGAATTAAGGCCATCGGCCTAGGGGGATTTTTATCAGAAAATCCTTACTCCCCTATCTATAGGTGGTACCGGAGTGGATAAAATAAACATAAATATGTATTCTCAGTATGTAGAATTTTTGGTGTTTTTAGAAAAGAAAATCCAATAAATTTGTTGGTCCGCAAAAGATTTTTTTGTCATCACCTGAGAAAATAGAGTCTCTGAAAAGTTTAGGGCAAGTGCATTTATTGCGCATGTGTGAGCTATAAAATTTAAGCCCAAGCCATAATTTGTCACTTTGCATCATCGAGAGAAGACGAAGAGCACTCGACAAGCGGTTTTCAAAGCAGCAAAAGCAAATTCACCAGCAAATTTATCAGGTACTTCAAATTACTATCGAAATCTTCTTTATAATTCGGTGTAAAGTTGCAAACCCTAAAATGTGAAAAGAATGGAGAAAATAAAAGGATCAATCACATTGGATGAGTATAATAGTGCAAAACTTAGATCTATGAGAAATCTATTGTTGCTTGATAAATTGAAACAATTAATTGAAGCCAAACACGGAAATATGGATATGTGGAGTGAGTTTTTGTATTTCACAGATGTGGAACTTGTAAAATTCATGTTGAACAGATTGCACAATTATGTGTTAACTTTGGATAAACCCTACACAATCTCAAAAGAAGTAATTGAGAGACTAAGTGGATTGTGCAAAGTCGGTGATGTACCCAAAAAGAAATCTATCTAGAACAAGGAGGCAGAAACCCTAACAAGGATAATTGGAGATCAAAGAGCTCTGCTCATAGCAAAAATCAAAGATCCTATCATGAAGTACATCGTGCATGGCATAACCTATAAGATCTTCTACCGAAATCGAGAAGGAGCCACATCAGCTTGTGCTGTATATATTGCTCATAAGATGATTGTTGAAGGTCAAGACTTTGACCAATGCGGATTATTGAAAGATCAGATGTTGGAAAATGTCCAGCTGAAAAAAGAATCGAGGTATCCATTCAAGTTTTGAACCCTAATTATATGTCTGTTTATGTACTTTTTAAATTCTTTACCAAAAATTGAGAATGTAGCATGGACATCAGATAAACCAGTATGCACTCAGATCTACTCTTATGCTAAGAATCAATCTAATTGGGATTCAGAATTTGAAATTTTTTGTAAGAATGTGCTTATGAGGTGTAGATTAGTCATTATTTCTGCTCTAGTGAGGACAATGGAAATTGGTTCCTCTTCTGGCAACATTGTTAGAGGACAAAAGAGAGGTCAGGAAATTATCCAATACAACCCTCCGGAAAGTAAAGTCCCCAAGATTGAAGAAAAGGGAAAGAGAAGGAATTTGTGGACATTTCGGATGAAGAGTCTGACGAAGAGCCTAAGAATCAACTGGAAAATGATTCTGGTATTGAAAAAGGCAGTGAAAAGAAGATTTGTCAAAAGAAAAATTGCAATAGCTTATCCAAAGCATAGATGGTATACAAAAAATTACAAGATTATGGTCAGCCAAACCATTTTATGATCAGGACTTAATTCTGGAAGTTTTGAATGCCCATATTGAGCACTGCAAAATAAGATTGGAAAGTCTTAAAGATATTCTACCTAAAGAAATAATTTAGTGTAGCAAAGAATCAATGGGATTTGAAGACAGAGGTATAGAAGAAAGTGAAATTATCTCTCACCTGAAAGAGAAATTCAAACTATCTCTTGCTAAGCTTAAAAATAAGATGAATGAATTAAGGAAGTGTATTGACTCAGCCACAAATATCTACAACTATTGTGTCTACTGGCCTCATGCAGTCAGCAATTACAAGGAGAAGTTGGATCAGATTGAGGCAAAACTGAACGACATTGGCAAAAACTCTGATATGTCTCAGGATCAGGATGGAGTCATAAGAAGAAGAATCTGGGAATTGCAGACAGCCCAAATAAAAATTCAACTATCCAAGAATTTTCTTGTGGACACCTTTTGGAAGTTAAAACATTTAGTTGAATGCAGATTGGAGCAGTTGGTGGAAATTCTAAAGAATGGTAAAAATTTGGAAGAAGCAATTAAAATCCCACAATCTCTCATTGAGATCATCAACAAAACCTCCAAGAACAATAGCTTGATTATTAGCATTGGGACTGCAATTGATAGTTGGGAGAAGTTTCATCCGAATGTGAAGAAAAACAACAAGTTAATCTTTTAAAAAGATAAGCAGTAAAGTGGTCTCAATTTTTTGAAATTTTGAAGGACTACAAGTGTATTTGGTTACCTTTTTGGTCATCTTTTTGGCATATGGCATCCCATCTTTGTCATTGATTTCAAAGGGGGAGAGAATGTAGTGAAAAATGTCTTATAAGGGGAGAGAATGCCTTATAAATCTCAAAGGGAGAAAAGTGTAGCAAGTAGCTTGGCAATATACCTACAGCGATTCCAACACTTAGTCATTTTTCACTAAGTGTTGCCATCAATGCCAAAGGGGGAGATTGTTGGCATATGGCTAAGGAGTTTTTTGTTTATAAGTGTTGTCATTGATGGAAACCCAAGTAATGGAACTCTAGTCCTACATCTGAATGAGTTGCACTACTGGCAGAACAGAGCATAGAACAAGAGATCTTGTTAAAGGTATAAAAGTTGGTCTAATCATCTCACTGGACAGGTATTTTGGGTTATGAATCTTTGTAGTAGGATTTCAGAGGCTTGCAATATCTTAGTTTTGATGCACACCCATTGTTAAGCGATCTAGGAGGTACGGTGCATTAATCTGTCAATTATCTTTATTAGAAGGCTGACCCGACAAAGATAGAATTCATGGATGTATAGGATGAAATTAATTATAAGCTTCATTATTAAATTAAGTATTTTATGGGTCCTCTCTTGGTCTTAACCGACTTTGGAGGATGCGAATAATGGTTTGGTGATAGATCTGTCTAACAAGTTAAAAGTATCTTGATACCGTATGTAGTCGACTATTAAATAAACTCATCTTCAATTGTGCATATATATAAGAGATTACTTTCATCACTTGGTGAGTGTATGATGCAAGATATATGTATATAAATTATGAATTGTGAGTCATAGTAGAGAAATTATGTGAATCTAATGTGAAGAGTAGTAAAGGGCAGAGCAAGGCACAGTGAAGTGGAAAAGCAGAGAGCAGATCCTGAAAAAGGTTCATGAGCTTCACCAGAACTATTTCCTAGCATTGTTAGATGCTATTATCTGAGTTCACCTCTTCAGATGGTCTTAATCTGAATTTTGTAGGTAGTAAGCCTTTATCTTTTGAGCAGTGAGCTCTAGGCAGTGTGCCTTAATGCAAGTGTGTTCCTTTTATAAACATTATACTTTGAGTACTCAAATTGTGGATTAATCTCCACCGTGGTTTTTCCCCTAACAGGGTTTCCACGCAAAAAATTATGTGTGTCATGTTATGGATGTTTACTTTCAATGCATACTTCTTTTCTATAATGCAATGATGAAATGCTTTCATTTTTTGAATGGTTAGAATTGTTAAATATAATGCAACACTGATTCACCCCCCCCCCCTCTCAGTGTTCCCTTGAGTCCAACATTACTTTCATTTTTATTTCTAATCATGTTGATTTTTCTATTTGATAGTAGCTTTGACCCTTTGTTATCACTTGGATTTAACACTTTGTTCTTTGAATTGGTGAATATTAACCTTGGCTTGTTTCTTTTCTTCTGTAGGTGGCATGTTGGAGGATGAGAGGATTTATTTCTTTATATGGTGGACATCTTGGATTTTATTGCGATTATCTTGATGGAGCATAAAATCATGTTGGAAATTCATGTCATTTTGTTGATGGCTATGATGATGTATTTTATCAATTGACCCTTATGCAATGTATACAACAAGTGGGAGAATGTTAAGAATGGAGTGTTGTACACCTTGTACAAGAATTTTTTTAATTAAATAAATTAAATATGTTTTTTTGGTACTTATTTAAGTGATTTGTTTAGCCACATTAAATATTCGAGTCCATTTGTAAATTTTTATGTAACATTAGTTAGATATTTTATTTGTGAGTTGCTACATTGTAAAAGTATATAATATTGGGAAACTTAGTACCAAAAATTAAATTTTGGGGGTCAATGATTTTGAGGAACATGATGTTACCTTACCACTCGTTTGTTTTGTGTTTTCTTGATTCTATAAAATTAAGCACATATTTAGTGGTTGAGGTTGGTTTGTTGGCTAGTTGGTTATTTGGCTTGACTTTCATAGTATTGAGCTCTCTTGTTGAGTGCATGTGTGAAGCATGGCATGAGATGTGTGTATACATGTTTGGACACATGAAGGATGCATTGGAGAAGCTTGATCTTTCAGAAGTATTCATGAAGACTTTGAAAGTGTATTTTAATATTTTTACTAATTATTATATTAAGTGTGGATGCTTTTGGAGGTTGGGTTTTTTCCTCTAGAGGTTTTTCCCAGGGTATATCTTGCGGTTTGTCTTTTGTCCTTGCCTTATGGTTATTCTATAAGGTTGTATGCATGTTTTTATCTCATCAAAATATGTATAAATGGTTTGATCAACCTTGTAATAAGGTTTTAACACTCAATAACTTTTAAAATTAGTTCATCCATATCTACTAATAATAATGATGATCCTAGACCTATTGCTTCCATAAATTCATGCAAGATACTATTCATATCCTATCCAAGAGACCTAACCAGAAATGATAGACACGAAAGACCTACAAATTCAATCCAACACACAATATGTCAAATGCTTGTAAAACATACACAAGTAAATGACCAATGAGTTGAAAGAGTATTGGATTCAACACTCCTACTCATGAATAAAAAATATCTAAATCTCAAACACTCATAAAAAATACTTAAAAGAATATTATTTCATAAAACATCATTGATTTAAATACAAAATTTGCATACAAGAATTAAAATATTTCTTTATCTTTCACATACAATAGAGAAAGAAAAATAGACATGATGTAAAATAAAGAGAGTCATACTTCTCAAGGTAGCTCCAATGAGATGGAATAATCTTTTTCCTTGATGATTCCTTCTTCCTCTTCTAACAAATCCCCTTCTTTCACCAATAAGACACTTAATTTCTTCAATAATACATGTAACTGAGAGCTCTCAATATCTTGCTTTCTCACCCCCAAAGAATTCTAAGTACTAAAAAATAAAATGTGCCAATTAGCCTTCTAAAGGATAAGGATTATGGATTATATGGGGTACCATGTCATCCATCATCATCAAATGGGATGAAGACATGTGGCCTCCATCTTTCATGTACAACCACCTCTTATATAAAATAAATGACACCCATGTCTTTCCATGTGCACACTCATGGGTAAGGTATGGTGAAGAGAGTTGTAATCAACACTTCATTTACACTAAATTCCTTGGGAAAGGAAGAGGTTTAACTTTTCAAATCCCACACTCAACCTCCTGCATGCCTCTTAATGTAATGTTCTTTCCAATCTAGTGATTGGTGAGAAGTCACCAAAAACTAAACTCACCCAAAAACATATAAAAATGTATTTTAACCCCTTTTAAAATTCACAAGTGCAAATTTAGTTTCTTCTAGAAAGGAAAGTTTAAAATGTTTAAAGTATCACCAAAAAATAAAATTCACTTAATTTAAATCATTTAAAATAGGATAGAACAATCAAACTAATCATGCTTGACATAGGGGGGTACAAGCCCTCCCAAAGACTAAGATGATGGGTATAAATAGGAAATACAGTCAAGTTCCCAACACTTCACAAGGTGAAGGGGAAAGGTAACAAATTTTATTGATTAATTTATCATTATCCCATTGGCCTACTTATGAATATAACACCATACTTTATGCACACATCAAACAAATCCAAAATATATATACTTAAAGAAACATGATTAAAATTACACAATTCACCCAGGTAATAATTAAGAATAATCGCATGCATAGTAATTATCACATTTTAATAGCCAATATGTAAAATTGCATCTCAACATATTTAATAGAACATTGACAATATTCACTCAAATACAATGCAATAATAATCTCATCGTATTATACATAAAATATCTATCATCAAATTTGAGACCTAATGATGAATGGTCCATATTTACAATAATAGAATATACATAAAATGAGGGTTTTGGGGGCACTACCTCTAAACCCCCATTGGGGCATGCAGCCCACAGACCCCGTCAAGGGGGTCATCCCCCTTGAACCCTACAAGGGGGTACCCCTGCAACCCCCCACACTCAATATATTAACCTATTATAACTACAAGGTTGAAACACTATATTTCCTAAAAAATTCCCACTTGTCGAACATCTTGCAAGAGCAGGGAGGATTATTACCATGATTTAATTGCTAGGGGTTGAAAGGAGCATAAACTCTTAACACCATATGAGCTTATTTGTGCTCACAATTTTAGTTAAAGAATCTACAACATTCATCAAAGTCTCTACCTTAACTAGTTTCACCTTGCCATCCTCGATCATATTTGTGAAAAAATGGTGTTATGTACATCAATGTTGTTTGTCCTAGCATGAAATGTCGATTTATTAGCTAGGAATCACACTCTATCACAATAAATTATCACTGCATCTCATTTTATTCCAACATGTGAACACAATCTCTTAATCCAAATGGCTTATTTGCAAGCATGAGTAGTTGTCATATATTCAACTTAAGTAGTGGACAAAGTAACCACAGCTTGTCACTTACTCATATAACTAATTGCACGACCAAATAAAGTGAACACATAAGAACTATTGGATCATCTACTATCAACATCACCTACCCAATTTGAATCCATGGAACCATAAATATCAAGGGAAATTTTGTCTCCTATCAAATTACCATGATAACAAAAGGAATACTCTGAGTTACCTCACAAGTATCTAAAGACTCTTTTAATTTCATCCCAATGAACTCTACCAGGATTATACCTATATTTATAAATAACTCCCACTGATTGGGCAATGTTTGGTCTAGTGCAGACCATAACATACATCAAACTTCCAACTATACTCTAGTAAGGCACTCTACTCATGTCTTCCATCTTTGATGGGGATGTTGGACAATCTAAAATAGATAACTTTATTTCGGTTGTAAACAAAACACATAATGGACTATAATATTGCATGTTAAACCTTTGTAAAACTGAATTTACATACTTACTCTAGCCAATCCATAGCTTTTTGTTCACTCTTATAATTTTCATCTCAAGATGTGTTTATTTGCACCAAGATCTTTCATTTCAAATTTAGCTACAAGTTGAGAATTTAGTTATGAAATCATTTCTTTCCCTTTACCAATAAATAATATATCAACATATAATCCCCGTCGTAGATGTTGGGGGGTTGCATTGGTTACCCCATGGCCACAGGGATTAGTCTTGCCTCAAGCTCCCCCTGTTAATGGGAAATTGTTGGGCTTGAGTAGAGGGGATACCCTGACAAGAACAAATATATATATATATAATGAAATAAACAGGAAACAATCACCATTAGTTTATAATAAACATAATGATCTGATTTAGAATTCTCAAATCCCAAAATCAACACATATGTATCGAATTTTTGGTACCACATTCTAGGACTCTGTTTGGGGCCATACAAACATTCCTTCAATTTACAGACCAAATTACTTTTACCTTTCACCACGTAGTGCTCTGGTTGTGTCATATAAATATCCTCCTACAAATCACCATGAAGGAAAGTTGTTTTCACATCCATTTTATCCCAGCACTCAGATCAAGCAACAACAATGCAAATCAAAAATCCTAATGGATGTCATTTTTTGCAATGGATGAAATATCTAATCCTTAGTCCAACACCCCTCAACCAAAGGATTTGCCTTTGCAACCAAGCTATGTTTTTATACCCATCATAACACTTTTTTGGACATCTTTTTATTAAAACACCATTTAAACAATAGGTTTTTGTCCTTTAGGAAATGGTACGAGATCCCATGTATCATTATTTTTCAAAAATTCTATTTCTTCACCTATAGCAATCTTCCAAGATTTTGCATCATTCATATCTAATGTCTCTTCTACAGATCTAGGTTCATCCATGTTAGTATTCAAAGAAAAAAATTACATCTCCAATCATCAGGTATATACCTTTCAAGTGGTTTTCTATGACTTGTAGACCTATGAGCAAGTTGAGTTGGATGCTCTTCCTTCTCTTCTAAATATTCAGAGCTAGATGAGCTCTCCTCAACTTTTTGTCTATCTAGGGGTCTTGATTCAACCTTTTTAGGTGTAGAGAGAAGTTGAATCACATCTTCCTATTCAGTTTGTTTTGGCTAAAATGTTATAGAAGATAGCTTAGTTTCTCTAAAAATAACACTTCTACTATACATTACCTTTTTTGCAACTAGATCTCAAACCTTTTATCCTTTCACACCATAATTGTATCTGATGAAGATGCATTTCACATTCTTGTTCTCCAAATTTGTTTACTTCTCCTTTAGACCATATGCATATGCCTCACAACAAAAAACTCTAAGATGTCTCAATGAAGGCTTGTGACCTGACCATTGCTTTAAATTCTTTAAATTGACTAAAAAACTCATATTCTCTTTAGAAAATATACCGATGTCCTAATATAATCATCAACAAATGAAACACAATATGTTGATTTTCCAATTGAAGGGACATCTACGTGACCAAACACATCAGAAGGAATAATATCCAATCCACCACAAGATTTATGAGAACTCAAGTAACAATAAGCGTGATTTTGTTTTACATAAATGCAATACTCACAAAAATCAAATTCAATATTACAATCAGAAACCCTTCAACAAGGTTTTTTATTTTTCAATGTCCTTAGACCCTTTTATCCAATGTGACCAAGTCTTTGGTGTCATAATATAGTATTTTCTGCAACTAACTTCAATTCAGAAGAAATAGCACCCTTGAGTACCCAAAATTCATGACCATCTGCTAAAGATGAAACCCTCACCTCTTCCAATAAAGTAGCCATAGAGTTGTATTTCACAAAATTACTATTGCACTCAATAATGCATGCATCAAGCTTATATAGTGTACCATATCTAACACCTCTAGCAATCACCATAGCAGCTATAACCATCTTTCATCATGCATCAGAAAAGACTACCTGCACACCCGCATCTATACTTTTCTCATAGATTAAAAAAATTGTGCTAATCCAAGGATATGCAAGTCACCATTAATCCTTTTTATTCTACCATCAGGAAACTTGATTCTAACTTTACCATGGCCAACAATATTTAAACAAGAATCATCACCCAAGTACACCTTACTATTGGAGTAATCAAGAAAGTCACCTAATGACTAATTAGACATTAATTAATCATTAGGTCCCTTATTACTTTAATTAATTAAGATAAACTTAGGAGTGCTTGTTTATTATTTTATAAGGCTATTTATAGGTCAAGTTGTGTCATTCCATAGGATTAGGACACTTGCCACAATATAATATAATCCTCATCTAGAGTTTACACTTTTTCTTTCATAAGCATTCATATGTACTTTGTAATCATTCATTCACATTACAATCCCATTACATTTAGTAAAATTATAGATTAATATCAAAATCAAATGCTTGTGTGAATCAATTATATTCTCAAGGTTGCATGGGCATAATCATTGATTTGTTCTCTCATATGTGATAGGCATTTTTGTTGCAGGTGATTTTGGGAGCTATGACTTGTTAACTATCAACTTTAACACTTACGTCCATCAAATTATTCATATTCAAAAAACCAATCTCCATTAGAGGTCATATGGAAAGATGCACTTAAGTCAATTAACCATGCATCATTACATGCATGAGTTGACAAAGTTGCAATGAATGCATCACCATCTTCCTTCTTAGACCCGGAATCGTAATTGAATTTCTTATTTTCTTCTTTGCACTCCTTATAGAAGTGACCAGGATTACCGCAGTTCTAGCAAATAACTTTGGAATTTCTAGGAGACTTGGATCTCTCCTTGGACTTGGATTTATCATTTTTCTCATTCTTCTTTTATTTTTCCTTAAGTCTTCCATGAACATTTAGGGCCTCCTTGGCATTGATAGATAGCTTCCTCTTTATCTCTTCAAAAACAAAATAACTCACCACATCTTTAGTCTTCAAGATAACATAAATATTCATGATAGCCATAACAAGATAATCCCACAAATCAAGCAAATAACAAACAAAGATCTAAAATTTCTCCTCCTCATCCATTTTCACACCAACTGGTGCCAATTGAGCCACCAACACATCGAATGCTTCCAGGTGGTTTGTTTAATTCATCCACTCTCTTCCATTCTCAAGGAATACAATCCCTTTCTCAAGAAAATCTTATTCAATAAATATTTCACTTGATACATCTCACCAAGTTTCTTCCACAGTTTTTTTGCAGAGGCCTCTTCATGGACATTGATTAAAACAGAGTCTTCCAAGCATGATCTAATTAGACCCTTGGCTTTATGGTCCATAATATCATATTGAGCACCCAAAGTAGGATCTGTGGACATGAGAACTTTCTCGTCAACAACATCCCACAAATCTTGATATATCAATAGATCCTCCATCTTCAACTTCCACATCTCTAAATTATTTCAAAAAAAATCTCCATATATTCTCCCTGATGAACTTGTCATCTATAAAAATCCTACAACAAGATCACAAAGTATCTTCTACACAAGCTCCCACTTAAATTTGGATTAGTTCAAAAAACCCCAACAACTCACAACTGAAAGCAAAGGTAATCAAGCTCTAATGCCACTTGTAGGGAAGCTAAGATAGTGGAACAAATTCTTACACTAATGTTGAGAGGAAGGTAATGTAAAAATTTATAGATCCTTACAAAATTATACAAATTTTAACAAAAATAAAACATAAATATCATGCATATGACAACATAGTGATTTATGCGGGGAAAACCATTTCAAGAGAAAAAAATCCACTACAAATTCCGCCCAATCTATTATTCAAAAATCATAAAGATTACAATATAGTTGCAGAGAAAGCTTCTCATTGGAGTATCACCAACCAGAGATATAGAGGCAACACAACAATTATCAGACTCTCAGAATATATCACAACACACAGTCGTAATACAATGCACTCATAAAATAGGATTTCCTTCTAGGGTAAGACAAACCAACAAAATATCTACAATTAGATCTAAGACCTAATGATGAATGATCTATATTTACAATGATAAAATATACATAAATTTTGGTTTTTGGGGGTGTTACCCCAAACCCTTGTCGAGGTGTGTGGCCCCCAGACCCTACAAGGGGGGTACCCCCTTGCAACCCCTTATGCTCAATATATTAACCTATTATAACTGCAAGGTTGAGACCATATTTCCTAACACTTTCTAATCTCAACATATATTTACCTTTATCTACAAGTTACTTCCCAAAAGATTGTGATCGCATGGTTAGATCTCAACCACACATGTGCATAATATAACCTGTAGCAAGACAAACTAGTTCAAAGGTATAGATCCAATAGTCACACAATCAAAATTAGTCAAGGTTGGTTCAAATATCAACTATTCATAGCTCAATATACCAATACAAGAGACACAAAGGATAAACTACCCCAAATTAATTAGAACTCACACAATTATATTTATTATACATAATACCAATTGTATAGTACATGGCATATGCATATAACTAAAACAAAAAGGATTTCATTTCTGAATTGATCTCAAAATTAAAATTTTCACAACTATAAGAATTTCTCTAGTTAATACATCTTAATCCAATTTCATATATTTGCAAGAATTTAACTCAATCCCTTGCATATTGTTCTAACAATCAATTTAGAGGTTCACTAGCATCACATGCATATCATAAATAATACACATCTCTAAGTAAACATCACAAGGTCCTCACATCCCATTGTTCACAGCATCAACTCTCAAGGATGTAAAATTCCATAATGAAGCTAAGTAACTAAGAGCCAAAGATCTGGTAACTAAGTGAGATATAACTAGTAATCATAGAACCAACAAGAAATATGGTCTTAGGGCCCTCACTGAGGACCCTCTATACATTTTCTAGTATCTTTCTCTTATTTCTTTAATGGGATTTTCCTTTAAGAAGGGCGCAAAAGATATTGCATACACATAGGGGAGTGGATAATGACCATCCCATATCAAACCCATTTATAGCCCTTGTCCTCAACTCTCTAGGCCACCTAAATATCCCTCTAAGATAAAGGTGATTTATGCCAAGCATCATACTATTTATAAAAAAAATTGAAGTCTCAAATCAAGAAAAATTCAAAATAAAATAATTAAAACAAGCAATGATTCTCCAATAATAAAATTAAAATCATCAATAAGACGGAAAATTACATGCAAAAGTCCAAGTTAAAAATAATAATGAAGACTTGAATGTCAATAAAGTAAAACCAACAAATGTTAACAAGAATTCAAGCAATAACTTGGATAGAAAGAAGAAGAATAAGCCCTTATTCAAAATTTAAAAACTAAAGGTTTTCAACAATAAGAAAATTATAAATAAATCATTGAGATGAAAAATCTAATCATTTTTTCACATTATGAATATCTCATGGATTATGATAATCCATGTAAAGAAAGGAATGGATGATTGCTCTCTAACCATATAAAATCATATTTAATAGATCATAAGTTTTAAACCATCATGTCCTACAACAACTTGATCATCGATTCTTTAGCCACACATCAAGTGTCAAGTGCTAGCACCAAAATCATCTATAATATCATATGCACTTTCCTAAGATCAAGGCAATATCGACTATTAGAATATCACTATAACCACTCTACTATTTTTCTACATCTATCTAAATGTAATAGTAGAACAACACCACCTCCCCAAGGTAGAAGGAATGTCACAAGAGTCGTAACCAAATATCCATTTTATCAGTACCAACCACAAACATGCCCAATGAGTACAAAGAGAAGTGAGTTCTATCCCCAAAAAATAGCTATTGCAATAACTTAATGGTACAATCCAAACTCTCCATAAGTAATAAATGGGACAAAGTCAAAACTCCTTGAATTAATACATAAATATGACTCAATACACAATCAAAACTCTTCATGAATAACAATGCTAATGGATTCAAACATCCTTGTAATAATATATGTGTGTAACTCAACATCATAATCACAACTCTCTAGTAATAACTCTAGCAACAAAATTTGAACTCTTTGTATAATAATCATCTACTCTCACCAAACATGCATTTGTATACCATACATCTTGCAACTACCATAACACCTCCAACAAACTAGCACCTTTTGCTCCTCCTCCAAACTAAGTGTCTATACCAAAACCAAGTACCGCAAGCTAATACCAAAATATGGTACCAAGAACTAAGATCATGTGCTCAAAGGTGTTAGAGGAAGAGAAAGTATCAAGTACTAATAACAAGGCAACACATCAATGCGCACTAATACTTTCTCATATAACAACCAAGAGGCAAAAAAATTAGGGATATGTGATGTTGTAATAATGAATGGAGCCATTTACCCTCTAGCATCATACATTATATCGTTGTGATACCTTTGATGTTAATAATTATGCATCCCAAACATCATAGACATTACCACTTATGTATCTTATACAGTGTTTTTCATGTTTTGCAATGATCTAGTTTAACCCTTGTTTTGCAATGATCTAGTTTTTCATGTTTTAGTTGGTGCGGGTAGTAGTGTTCAATTTTTTGAAGTATAGGATCTCACATTTTGATCTTCTTAATCCAATGGACTATAAAAACTTTTGGTGGTGTGATACTTTTATGTTTTTGGGTTTCATTCATCTTATGATCTAATAATAAGAAAAGAGTTAGGAAGGAGATAGCTATGCTTTGTTTCTAATTCCCACCATTGATATTGTAGACATCCAAATTTGATCACTTCCATATGATCAAAATCGTCTATTACATTCATTTATTCCATTAACAGTGATTAAATAATCTATTTAATCATTATTTCATTTTCTGCCTAAGGTTCCTAAAGTATCTAATTAAATAAATTAAATACTTTACCTTACCCCCCCTTGTCTTCTCTAAATTAAATAAACATGACAAATTATTTAATTTGGTTATTTAACCTATTTGAATTAAAAACCAATTTTTAATTCTTTATTTTTCTCTCCTTATCACATTCTCCATAACCCCCTTTTAATCTAGATTAAATTAATTAATCTGTGATTAGGATGTGCACCACTTAATCTTGATTAAGTGTCACATCCTCCATAATCTCTCACTTGCCTCTAATCTCTCATTAATTACCTTAATCCTATGTTTGCACAACCTTAATCAGAATCATTAACCACATTTAGCTTACCTTTTCTGGTCAACCTTCCCAGTTACCATTTTTGGTATGGACTCCCTTCCCCATGTGAATTTTTAATTCGCATTTATTCAACCAAGGTTCCTCTCTTCCCCATGTGAATTTTTAATTCACTTTTATCTTTCCAAGGTCTTTCCCATCCCCATGCAAGATTCTAGAAGCCTTGCCTTGTCACTTCACATGTGCCAAGGGCTTCTAGAACCTTGGACTTGTCACATCTCCCACATGTGACAAATCTCCACCTTTTTGGAGACCTCCTTTTATCCAATGAATCCTCCATTAAATGTAAATTTTTAATTTACATTTATTCTTCCCACACATTTCCCTTTTTCCCATGGAGATTTTTGAGGAATTCTAAAATTCCTCAAAAGTCTCTTTCATCCTCATTTGGGGACAAGAAGTTCCTTTTTGAGGAAATCTTCTCATTCCCCAAGGTACCTCAAAGGTACTTGTCCTTCATCCACCTCATGTACTTCCCTTCCACCTCTTGTCCTTCTCTTCCACCTCATTTCCACATCACTCCGCCTTGGGACATCTCACCCTCCACATGTCAAGATGTGAGGGCTTGTGAGTCCTCAACTCACCATAGCCCTTCATCTTGATCTTTGTTGGATCAATCCCAACCGTTGAATTCTCTAGAGAATTCAATTTGGCCTATAAATACCCCTTCAATTCCTTCATTTTAAGGAATCAAGTCTTTTGCAAATAAACTCTTGCAGAATTGTCATTCAATCTCTCATCTATTTTAGCATCCATATTGCATCAATTCATTTTGCATCCACTTCATTTTCATTGCCATCCAAGGAGCACACAAGACTTCAACATCAAGGGCCAACCAAGGAAGCAACAACATGAAGGTATAACAAAAATTTATTTGTTTATCTTGCTTTCATATTGTTCATTTTCTTAAGCTAATCATTGAGGTGCCCTATTATCTTGTTGTTTCTCTTTATTGCACTATTAGTTTTATCTAACATCTCTCACACTTTAAGAAGCAACACTTTATTAGGATCACATTCCTGGCACGCCTGGTGGTACCCACAAGGGGTCTCTTTCTTTCATATTTTTTGTTGTTTGCTTGTTGCAGATTCAGGTCGCAAAGAGGCGAACTTGCCCTCCCGGACGTCGCAGAGGGGCGACCTTGCCCTCTGTTTCTGACTATTTTCTGTAGAGGGCGACCCTGCCCTTTGCTGTTTTTGGCTATTTTCTGTAGAGGGGCAACCCTGCCCTTTGCTATTTTCGGCTGTTTTCTGTAGAGGGGCGACCTTGCCCTTTTAGACTGTTTTCTGACTATTTTCTGCAGAGGGGCGACCTTGCCCTTTTTGACTGTTTTCTGCAGAGGGGCGACCTTGCCCTTTTGACTATTTTCTGTAGAGGGGTGACCTTTCCCTTTTGACTATTTTCTGCAGAAGGGCGACCCTGCCCTTTACTGATTGACTATTTTTTGTAGAGGGGCGACCTTTCCTTTTTTGACTATTTTCTGCAGAGGAGTGACCTTGCCCTTTTTGACTGTTTTCTACAGAGGGGCGACCTTGCCCTTTTTGACTATTTTCAGATTGTTTTTTGTAGAGGGGTGACCTTGCCCTTTTGACTGTTTTCTGCAGAAGGGCAACCCTGCCCTTTACTGATTGACTGTTTTCTACAGAGGGGTGAATTTGCCCTTAACAACACATTTGGGAAGGTAAAAAAAGGACATTTTAGCTTCGTTTTTGTCTCTTTCTTTTGCTATTTTGTGCTCTAACCCACTAATCTTGTTTGGTGGTGAGTGAAGTTAGATTTGCTGCACATCACAAAGAAGGGAGAAGATAAACAACTAACATTTCCTTGTAGGACCTTCCTTTTTTATTCTGATTTTTAAAAGTCTTTCCTTGCTACTTTATCTAGGTACTTAGTATAAGTAGGGGAAAGTAATATTTGTTGTTTGTTGTGTCTATTTTACTTATTTTACCTTAAGGGGGAATTAGTTTGTTTTCACCTTCCTCCTTTGCACGTTGTGCGGATCCGAAGGAGGTAGTTGGAAATAATTAGTGTCATCTTCTTAGCGGGACCTGCTTAGGGATTTCATCACCACAAGGGACGATCCCAACCATGTGTACCGGCGAGGTATATAAAGGGGGGAGAGCCAAAGCTGTACCTCAATCCAGTTGCATCGTAATTGGCGGAACGTCGAAGCTAGGGTGATACCTAGATAGACGTGAAGAGTTGGTCTGAGCCTTTCAGTATCTCACTGGGGCTCCCGACTCACGGTTGTGACGGACTGGTGTTCACGGTTGTGCCTCATGTACCGAGCGTATATTGAGGACTCCCTAGAAACCTTGTTCATCCTAGAGTAAGACCTTTGCCGGCCATACCCGTTAAAACATTAATCATAGGATTGTGCTTGTTCAAAGTGTCTTTTTTGTGAAGAACCAGTAAATTTTGGTAAGTCAAACTGTCATTAAACCATTTTAAGTCCTTGCCAAAATCCCTTATACAAACCAAGTTCAAGTTTTCACTGCAGAGGGGCGACCTTGCCCTCTGTTTTCAGCCATTTTCTATAGAGGGGTGACCTTGCCCTCTGTTTTAGCCATTTTCTGCAAAGGGGCGACCTTGCCCTCTGTTTTAGCCATTTTCTGCAGAGAGGCAACCTTGCCCTCTGTTCCAGCTTTTTCTGCAGAAGTGCGAATACGCCCCTTGAACAGATAGTTTCACCCATTTGATCATTTTGAATCTCCGTTTGAAACCCCGAAACCTCCATTTGACCATTTGATCATCCTAAACACTCATTTGACCAATTCAGACACCCATTTGATCATTCCAAACCTCCATTTAACCTCTCCAAAAACGTCCATTTACCACATTCGCATTGACCATTCCACCATTTGGAACATCCGCCTTATCACAAGACCTAAACATCTTCAACAACATATCTCCCCTTTGTGTCCATCATTAAAACCTTGTTTTAGGAGTTATTTTTCCAAATTGACCAAGGCGTTAAATTGATCATTATCCTACATAATCAATCCTTGTCTTCAACCTAATCAATCCGCTCCTATCTTGAAACGGATTTGTGTTGTAAGTCAACATCATTGGCCCAAATCAATCCCCTTCCATCTCAAGGTGGATTAGGCGTCATAATCATTGATTTAATCCGATCAACCAACGTTACAAGTCACCTAGGGTGATCTCCAAATCAGGTTTTAGGATCCCTTCCATCATCCAATCATCAATCTGAATCATCATTTAATCCAATCACCACCCAATCACCAAGTTGACACACCATCATTCAATCCAATCCAATCCAATCCAATCATCAATCCAAATCATTATTTGATCCAATTATCAATCCAAATCATCATTTCATCCAATCATATCCAATCACCAATCCAATCATCATCCAACTATCAAGTGATACATCATCATTTGGTCCAATCCAATCCAATCATCATCCAACTATCAAGTGATACATCATCACTTGGTCCAATCCAATCCAATCACCAAATCCAATCATCATCCAATCGTCAAGTGATACATCATCATCATCCAATCATCAAGTGATACATCATCACTTGACCCAAATCAAATCCAATCATCATCCAATCATCAAGTGATACGTCATCACTTGACCCAAATCAAATCCAATCATCATCCAATCTCATCAAGTTGATACATCATCATCCAAGCATCAATAGTGATACATCATCATTTGATCCAATCAAACCAACATCAATCATCATCATTGCCTAAGTCATCATCTAGAAGTTGAATCTTGAAACTACTTAGTCATTTTGCACGTTCATGCCCGTTCAAACCCGCTCACAAACAAAAAAGCAAATGGCAGACCAACAAACACAAGGTTCCCAACCAAATGCCCCTCAAGATCCTAATAACATTCCACATGATCCCCATAATGGCGTTTCATCCCAATCAAACACTGACATCCAGAATACCACACCGCCTAGTGACGAAAACATGGTCAATCAACCTGAAGTCACTGTGGACGAATATCTTAGTAATCCTGCCAATGTCCAAATGACGGATCGCCTCCTAAACGAACGTGGGGATAAGATCCTTGCCACCTTACTCATGAAGGGAGTCAAACCACCATCCGGTTTCGATACATCACAATATGGCCTTCCCCCATTTGTCGACCCGCAAACCTCACAAAATGTTCCAGAAAGCTCCTATGTTCCTGAGGGTGCACCCACTGAAAATTGGTACCACCCCGAACTTGGAAATGCTGTCATCCATCAAGTCCAAGAATATCCTCGCCTTCCAACCACAACATCTACCATTCCACCACCTGATCCTAATGACCCCCACATCTATGGCATGCCGTCATACATCTCGTCGGCTCCTTCGCTTCCTCCCCCATATTCTAATATTGGGGGCACACCTCCACTTACCAACACACTGCCGCCTGCATTTCAACAACCTCCAAATAACCCACACCAGTCCACCACACCACCAACACCTCCACAATATGTTGCTACTACAATAGCTTCATCTCAACACTTACATCAACAACATCCACAACATCCTTCTGTTCTCACACAACCACCACATCAAGTGGTGCAACATACATCTCAACAACAACAACACATCCCACCTAACCCATCACAACAACAACAATACATCCCATCTCACCCTCCTCAACAACAACAAGTCTTACCTCATCCACCTCATCAACAACAACAACAACCTCCACAACAACATGTGCCCATCCCTACGCAAACACACCATAACCCGCTCACCAAATACCTTTATCATCCCTCTAGCACATACATTATTCCATCCCATACAAACCCTCCTCAGAATGTGCAAAACCAAACACGTACCCAAGCGCCACCTTACGCCAACCCTACACAACCTCAACACAATCCCCATCAACAAAATTTAAACCCATATGCCATGCAACAAACCACCATTGCACAACAAAACCAATCCTACCCACCCTATTTTCAACAACAACCAGCTCACCAACATGGGGCACCTTACACTCCCTATTATCAACAAACATCATCACACCAACAAAGAGGCCCTACCACCATGCATTATCAAAATACTATGCAGCAACAGGCCCCCTCTCTTGTGTCTTACTATCAACAACAAGTGGCTCCCACTCAACACAACCAATCATCCCACCATCAACCTTCTTACAATCAACGAATACATTCATACCCGAATCAGCCCATTTATGATCCAACAATGGGAGGGCCATCCCCATCATACCCACAACATTATACATACACTCAATCCACTTTGACTCCCGTCAACAAAGACTTGGAAGAAGTAAAAGCCGCATTAAAGGATTTACAAGCTGGAACAGGAAAACAATCCTTCAAGTTTGAGGACATATGCCCTTATCCATTTGATCCTTCCATTTCCTTGATTCCTTTTCCTAAACATTTCGAGATACCCAAATTTGACAAATACAAAGGAACCAAGGATCCTAGAGCTCACCTTCAAGAGTTTTATGCTCATTGCCAAGAAGTCATGCACAATGACAATTACCTCATCCGACTTTTCCCTAAAAGTCTGCAAGGGGTCGCCCTCAACTGGTTTATGGGTCTGGAAAAGGGATCTATCAAGAACTTCACACAGCTATCTGAACAGTTTGTCACACACTTCTCTTTTAACTTAGAGAAAGATATTGACACACTTGATCTCCTCAAAGAAAAACAACGTGATGGAGAGACCTTTGCAAGCTACTTGCAAAGATGGCGTGCCTTGGCTAGCAGGATGAAATCCCCACCAACAGAAAAAGACATGGTAACATTGTTTATCAAAAACTCTCACCCGGATATGGTGCACAATTTCCAACTCCATTGCATCACTACTTTTGCGAGACTTGTGGAGAAAGGCCCCATCTTAGAATGAGCTCTTGTCGCAAGAGGACAAGTCAAACATTTCAATTCCGATAGAGAGAAGTCCTTCGGGGATAAACCTCATTTTTGGAATAGAAAAAAAAATGTCGTCAATAATGGTGTCACTGACACTAAACACGTCCAAGTGGCCAACACCACACAAAGATATCCTTCCCAGCAACAACCGTCTGTTCAAAACGCCATATCCATTCCCCAAGGAGCACCATGACAACAAGCTAATCAAAATAACCAAGGTGGGAATAAATGACAATTCACTCAATTGGGGGAGCCCTTTAGCGCAGTGTTTAATAAGCTTCTTCAAGCCAAGTACCCCATAACATACCCTGTCACCAAACCCCTCGATACGTCTAAACCCAAGCCTGCTTGGTTTAAAGACAATGAATACTGCGAATTCCACAAAATTAAGGGACATACCTTGGATAAATGTCAAGGCTTAAAAACCTACATCCAAGGTCTCATTGATCGAGGCGAAATACATGTAGATGCTAATGCAGCATCTTCATCCAATGCTCAATTATAAATATACCAAAATGCCTTTCCTAATCATAATCAGGGTCCTAGTACGTCCAACTCAAATCCTAGACCTAGCAATAACAACCAGCTAGAGAACAGTACCAATAATATCAACTACAAAAATGTACCATACAATTATCAAGGTGTGGTTTCATATGTAGAACAAGTGGAACCCCGTGTATCCATGATACATGTTAAGGGAAAAGATCCACCATGTGTTGTTACTACTCAGCGAAACCGCATCACAATCCCAGCAGCATCTCCATCCACCCAACGACCATCCGCCAATTCCCAGTATAATATCCTAGACCATCTAGGTAAAACTACAGCCCAAAGATCCATTTTGGATTTGCTCAAGTCATCTCCCATACATCAAGATATCCTAACTAAGGCTTTGCAAAACACACAAGTACTTGATAATATTGACCCTACCCAATTTCAAGCATTGGTAGGTAATCTTTCATCGACCTATCAGCTAGCCTTTAGCCAAAAGGACATGCCGCATCTCGATTCAAACCACAACCGCCCCCTCCATCTCGAGGTCGGCGTCAACTGTCAAAAAGTAAAAAGGGTATTAGTAGATAATGGTTCAGCCCTAAATCTATGTACGTTAAAGTTTATACAACAGGTTGGATACACCCAAGCTGATCTGAGAAATCAAGTGATCACCATCAAAGCTTATGATAATGCAGAGCGAGATTTTGAAGGCATTATTTGCCTCCCTATACAAGTGGGCCCCATTGTGCAATACACTATGTGCCATGTTCTGGACCTTGAACTCCCATACAACATCCTTCTTGGCCGTCCATGGATTCACTCTATGCAAGTCGTACCATCCACTTATCACCAATGCCTAAAATTCCCATTTCAAGGAATAGAAGTCACCATACAAGCCGACACTCAACCCTTTGAATATTGTCACACCTTGGAGGCCTCTTTTCCACATTCACATTACTGCCCGGGGGTTGAAATGGGGGCACCACCGACATCCGATCCTGTCCCATCCACCAATACTCTGAACACATCATCTCCACCATCATCCACACCTCCTTCCACCATCACCAAGGTCCAGATCATAGATAAGGGATGTGGTGAATACGAAATGCACACCGCACTATGGCAACCATGCCACCTTCTCCCCACACATATGGGAAACCGACTCTACCATTGCCAAAAGTAGAAGAAAAGACGCTTACCCTCACTTCCAAGAACGTGGGGTCCACAACATTCAATAATTTGGGATCCCTCCAGGATCTAATGGATGATGATATCAGTCGATGGGTTTATCAGGAAGAACCTGAACCACCATGGCCCCTTATTGAATACTTTCATGAAGCCTATCCACATGCCTCCAAACTCATCGAAAATTGCCATTACCAAGGCAAAGGCCTTGGTGCAGAGGAGCAAGGAAGACGTCTACCCATTGAAGCAACTACCATCCAACCAAGGAATTTGGGCTTGGGCTATGATACCAAACAGAAGGGTCTTACAACATCCGCTAACACCTCTAACAATGTTAGTGTTGACAACAGTTCCCTTGAAGACATACCAGAGGAGGAATCCATCATACACGCGTACGATGATTTGAATCACATTGACCTCCCTGCCATATTTGAATGCTTATCCGTTTGTACCATAACTTTATCCCTTAAACATCCTCAGCTTATTGATCATGACCTACAAGATAGCACACCAATTAGCACTTTTCCCTCAGAAGATACCTATGTACATCTAATGGGATTAGGGGAAGATGAACGCCCTAATCACAAAAGAAAAAAGAAACAAAAGAAGAATGGGTCATCAAGTGAAAACCTCACCAAGGCCCTTTTTGACTATGAAAAAGTAAAAACAAAGGATGTATCTGACAGTGAAAACCTTGATACGGCACTGGAAGATGGGGACGTTCATCTTCCCCTTGTAGGAACACGACTATCCGAGCAATCTCCAATTCTCATTGAAGAAACACAAGAGGTAAACCTGGGGACAACAGAGATTCCAAGAATAACCTATGTGGCTAAATCTTTATATGAAGCAGAGTACACCACCATTGTTCAAATTCTCCATGAAGGGATTATCAACTTTGCATGGGCTTACTCTGATATGCCTGGCTTAGATCCTAATCTTGTTGTCCACCATCTAGATGTCCATCCAGAAACTAAACCTGTCAAGCAGAAGCTCCGAAAAATGCACCCACAAGTGGCATTATTGGTTAAGAAAGAACTGGAAAAGTTACTGGATGCTGGTTTTATCAGGCCTATTGACTACTCTGATTGGATCTCTAATATTATACCTATTGCTAAACCCAATGGAGACATCAAGATTTGTACAGATTTCCGGGATCTCAACAAAGCTTGCCCAAAAGATGACTTCCCCTTGCCTAACATCGACATGTTAGTCGACATCACTGCGGGACACAAGATGCTATCCCTCATGGATGGCTTCTCTGGCTGTAATCAGATCCGGATTGCCCCCGATGATCAACATAAAACCGCTTTTACAACACCTTGGGGTACGTTCTGTTATAATGTCATGCCCTTTGGTCTCAAAAATGCAGGGGCAACATATCAACGGGCAATGACAGTTATATTCCATGACCTCATTCACATCATCATGGAAGACTATGTCGATGACCTACTGGCAAAATCTGGAAATAGGGAAGAACACCCTACCATTTTGAAACGGATCTTTGAACGCTTAGAACAATACAAGCTTTGATTAAATCCAAAAAAGTGTGTATTTGGTGTCACATCATGAAAACTCTTGGGCTTCATAGTGTCCCGCAGAGGCATCGAGGTTGACCCAGCTAAGGTGAAAGCTATCATGGATATGCCTCCTCCAAGAAACTTGAAACAATTAAGGAGTCTCCAAGGGAAACTACAATCCATCCACCGCTTTATAGCCCAACTTGTAGATAAATGTCAGTCCTTCGCCCACCTTCTCAAGAAAGACACCGGCTTCAAGTGGAATCAACAGTGTCAGTTGGGTTTCGACATGCTCAAAGGATATTTGGCCCACCCGTCGATCTTGATGCCACCTATCCCTGGCAAACCCCTCCTATTGTACATACCGGCCACGTCAGTAGCATTGGGGGCATTATTGGCACAACATGATGAATCTTCAAAGGAACGGGCAATCTATTACATCAGTCGCACCTTGGTCGGGTATGAACTCAACTATTCACCAATGGAAAAGGCCTGTCTTGCTGTAGTTTTCAGCACACAAAAGCTACACCACTACATGCTAAGCCATCCTATAAAATTAATATCCAAAGTCGACCCCCTCAAGTACCTGCTATCCAAGACAGCCCTAACTGGTCAAATGGCTAAATGGATCATGCTCCTCAGTGAGTTTGATATAGAATATGTGGATAGAAAAGCCATTAAAGGAAAAATAATAGCTGATCAGTTGGCAGATGCCCCATTAGTGGACGCTTATCCCATAGAAACTGAATTCCCAGATGAAGGAGTATTTGCAGTCTCAGAAACCACCACCTGGACATTGTACTTTGATGGATCACACACCCATAATGGATCGGGGGCAGGAATCTTGCTTATCACTCCCCAAGGCGACTACATACCAAAATCATTCAGACTGGCTTTTCCTTGCACCAACAAAATCTCTGAATATGAGGCCTTTCTCATCGGCCTCAGAATTGCAGTTCAATGGCACATCACCCACTTGCAAGTTTTTGGTGACTCCCAGTTAGTCATAAAACAGGTCAACGATGAGTTTCTGACAAAAGATGAAAAGTTGTTGCCTTACAAACGCATGGTAGATGACTTCAAAAAATATTTCACTACCATCCAATTTGAATAGATCCCGAGACTCCAGAATAAGGCAGCAAATGCTATGGCTACCATTGGTTCTCTCCTCGACATGCAAAAAGATTGCACAAATTGTCAGTCCCTAGTTGAGCAACTCCTAATCCCAGCATATGATATCCCTGAAAATGACATGGTGTGTGCTATTGTAGGCCCTGAATCCCCATGGTACCATGACATTTACACCTACATTCATGACAACATCCTCCCACCTGCTCTCAAACGAAACCAACGTAAATCATTTATCCAACGCATAGCTCGTTATACCCTTATTGGCGATACACTTTATCGACGTGGGTATGATGGAACTCTCCTCCGTTGTCTAGACGAAACTGAGGCTCGCACAACATTAACAGAAGTGCATAACGGTATTTGTGGGGCCCATTCTAATGGTATGGCCCTAGCCAAACGGATTCTTAGAGTAGGATATTACTGGCCCACGATGGAACATGATGCTTGTGAATATGTCAAAAAGTGTCTTCCGTGCCAACAACACGTAGATCTGATTCACGCTCTAGTGCAAGATCTCCAACCCATCACGACACCTTGGCCATTTTCACAATGGGGTTTTGACTTAATTGGCAAGATCTACCCTCCATCTTCAGATGGTCACACTTTTATCATCACAGCCACTGAATACTTCACCAAGTGGGTGGAAGCCATTCCACTCACTCAAATCACTGGTGTTCAGATCTCTAAGTTCATCCTCTATCATATTCTTTGCAGGTATGGTATCCCCTCAGCCATCATCACCGACAACGGAAAACCCTTCAAAAATAAGTGCATGAAATCCCTTTGTGACACATATCATATCCAACATCGTTGGTCCACTCCCTATTACCCCCAAGGTAATGGACAGGCAGAAGCAACAAATAAAACATTGATCAAAATCATTAAGAAGATGGTCAATAGCACTGGTCGCGATTGGCACCTCCATATCCATCCTGCTCTTTGGGCCTATCGTACATCCATCCGTACCCCTACTGGAGCCACTCCATATTCTCTTGTCTATGGCGCTGAGGCTATCTTGCCAATCGAAGTTGAAATCCCTTCACTCCGCATCTCCCTCAAGAATCTCATCACTGATGAAGACACCTGGGTGGCACGCTTGGCACAATTGGAATTGCTCAATGAAAAGAGAGTCAAGGCTTATACCCATCTACAAGCTTATCAACATCAACTCAAAAGGAGCTACAATAAGAAAGTCCGCCCTCGCCAATTCGAGATTGGTGATTTAGTCCTAAAAGAAAATCAACGGAATTAGCAAGATCGAGAGAAGAAAGGTAAGTTTGAAGCAAACTGGTTGGGCCCTTATGTCATCACCTCCAAGTATGGTTCTGGTGTCTACAGGCTCTCCACCCTTGAAGGTGAGCCTTTGGAGGAACCCATCAACATCATGCATCTGAAGAAGTTCTACACTTAGATCAGCTGGGGTATCCTTCCCGGTAAAAGTCAAAAAAACAAAAAAAATTAAAAAATCCAAAAATCCAAAATAGTAAAGAGAAATAATTCATCCTATGGTGAAAACCACCCCTGCGTGGCACCTTGGATATGTACGATTGGCGAAAACCTGGCAACGAGCACCTCTCGTATAGGGTTGAATCATTATCTATCGAGCATCCTGGTTACTCTATGGCTTGCCCACCGATTCCTCAATCCCCATATCCTCCCATCTGCTTGCATCACCTTGTCGCTTGGTATATTTTGGTTGAGCATTGGACGACTATCATTCGCTATCCAACACCTTGAGCTTATTATCCTAATATGAGCTTGTGACATCTCTTCTTGGTCTCACTGCATCCCCTTTCGAACTACGTTGCCCCTGCGCTTGCACGTAGGCAAGGTTGATCTTTTGATCTGTGCCCGAGGCTTCTTCGTGTCTTCATCCCCCATCTTTTGTCATCATCACCCTCTTTTTGCTTTTCTCATCATCCCCACTTGAACTATGACGCCTCTGCGCTTGCATGTAGGCAAGACTAATCTTTGGATCAGTCCCCGAGGCATTTTGTCCTTCATCACCTGTCCTCATGGTCCGCTTTCCGATCTTATCCATCTTCAATCTTTTGTCATATCCGAACTACGTTGCCCCTGCGTTTGCACGTAGGCAAGGTTGATCTTTTGATCTGCCCCCGAGGCTTGTGTCTATCTTGGTCTTCCATCGGTTTCCATCAGTCCCCTTTCCACTCTTTTATCATGAACTACGAGGGCTCTGCGCTTTCATGTAGGCAAGGTTGATCTTTGATCAACCCTCGAGCCCCTAGGTCTTTAGGTTGTGTCTCGTCCTCTTGTTGTCAGGTATGTCCTTATCGTCGCTGATTCTTCACAAACAAGGTCTCCTCGTATCAAGAAATCTATCCAATGGCAATTATCCTGCGTCATCTAGGTCACTTTAGCTTAGTATCCATCATCGGTCTTAACAGGATGCATCCTTCTTAACAGACCACATCAATCCCATCCATCCCTGGGATCTTATGGCAAAGGACGTTTGTAATTGATTACCATCTTTTGGTACTTTTCAATTTTGTTTATCATTTGAGCTCCCTATAATCACTAGTCAAGATCGCCATGATCCTTCATATTGTGGTGTGTTTTGCCTAGTTACCATAAGGACATCTCTTGAATTTTGTTTTTTTCTGCTAGGATGCCCCACATGGTACCCACCGGGATTCTTTTCGGACCCCATGTTATGTGGGGGCATCTCTTTGTGCTTGTGGTTATTCCAATGCCTGGCCCAACCAACGTCATCGCGACTTTGGGGTATTGGGATATCCTTCTTGTTTGTCATGTTTGTTTTCTGCATTTGACATTAATTCGTCTTGGTGTGTATACCCTGACGTCCGATGTCTTATGCTATAGCAAAAATCAGTGCTCTAAAAGATGGCAAATTGCATTCATGTTGCATTTCATCTCATGTTGCATATTCCCTCTTCATCCTATGATTGCCCCTACGTCTATGACTTATGGTTTTGGTTGTGCAAACTCTCATTCACTTTTACTAACTTTTCTTCTTGGGATCCTTACAGTCTTTGACAGGTACTGCACCCCCCACATCCTACACCTACCATCTACCCATTGACACTTATGTCCACGATCATTAGGTCCATTTATCCATTTACATCCATTCATTTATCCATTTGCATTAAATTCATTAAGTTCATTAACATTCATACATTAACATCCATACATCCATTTACATCCATTCATTTATCCATTTGCATTAAATTCATTAAGTTCATTAACATTCATACATTAACATCCATACATCCATTTACCTCCATTCATTTATCCATTTGCATTAAATTCATTAAGTTCATTTACATAAGTTCATTAACATCCATACATCCATTCATCCATCCATTTGCATTAAGTTCATTAACATTCATACATCCATTCATTTATCCATTTGCATTCACATCAACTCATTACTCACCTCGTTAACACAATTGCATTACCATTCATAAATCATTTAACACAATCACACATGCATAAGTAAAACATCAACATCCCATAAAACATCATATACATATGCATAACATACATACTATCATAGGAACATTCACATAAACTACCATAGGCATACCATCCATCACCAAAATGTGTGACATACTATCAATGGAACCATCACATATCATCATCATAATAATACATTGTCCATATCCAAAATATGGTCATCACATATACACCTCCATATCATGCTCAAAATAAGGTGCACTCCACTACCATCTGGTACCTGTCAAAAACATCTGCATCTTATCATCTATCCTCTGCATGTCCTGAGCTGCCCACATCTGACCTTTGAGGAGACTCAGGTACTGGCCCCTTGTGTGTCAGAGTCCCCTGGGACTCACGCCCTGGAGTCCCGAACCGAGAGGGAGTCGGCTGGAAATCATTATACCCTTTGGTCCGTGTACCTAACGACTATGATGGTGCCGACATCTGAGGTGTCTGCTTAACATACCATGCTGTACGATGTGCCGGATCTGGCACTACCTGCTCATACACGCACCTCCAATATGCTGCCTCCTGCATATAGTCATCTCTCTGCCCAGCCTAGTACCGAGCGGCATTCCGCTCATGCCTGTACCTATCCTTCTCTCTACTCATGGCCCATCGCTCCTGCTCCCATGCCTCCTGTGCCACTATCAATAAACATATCTGCTCTATGGATCTGTCCCTCTCTGCACGCATCGTCTCTAGCACAGTCTCATCACTCGGCCCTCGACATGTCTGCATCTGTGCTATATCCCTCTCAGCATTCTCTGCCCGACCCACTATTGCATCTCTCTGAAACTGCAGAATCTGGACCTGTCTCCATAAACTGTCCCTGTCTCCTTGGAGTGCCTGCATCTATCCCTATAAACTCTCTCTCTCTCTCTCCTGGTAGAGCCTGCACCTGTCCCTGTGCACTCTCTCTCTCCCGCTGCACTGTCTCCAATCTAACCTCTGTGGCCTCGGCCCTCACCCTCATCTCCTCTGCAGATGCCTCTACCATATATTCCCTCTCCTGTAGTGTCATCCTCTCATCCTGAAATCCTACCACCTGCAGTCTTAATGTCTCCATCTCCCCACCCTCCTGCTGACTCCAGCTACCCCCGCATTTGCACAACTGTCATCACTGCCTCTAGCCTGTCTTGGTCCCATGTCACCCGAGCCAGCTCCCCTTGTGCTCTCTCCCTCTCTGCTCGCATCTCATCTCTTTCTCTCTCTGCAGCCAATACATCTGTCGTGAGCTGGCTCACCACATGATCAAACACTATACCCTCTCTATCCTGTATCCTCCGTACCTCTGTATCCGCCCTCCTCACCTTCTCCTCTAGCACCCATATCCTCGCCTGGGCCCCTCTCAGTAAAATCATTGGATCCTCAACTGCGCTGCTGGTACTATGGCTAACAGCTCCATCACTAGTACACCTATGTCCATCGCCTCTCCCTCTCTCTCCTCCTGTACCGGCTCTATCTGGCGCGTCAATCGAATCCTCCGTGGCTGTCCATTCCTCCCCACCCTCATCAGTCTCCTACCCTCTTGCTCAACTGGCTAGACTCTCCCCTAACGACTGCTCTTAGGCCTCTCCCTAGGCTGACCTCTACCATCCACCACCCTCTCTGCCTCATCCTGTGGATCTCTGGCTCTCCCCTCCATCGGCAGCTCTGAGACTCTCCCCTCCTCCTGCTCAACCCTCACCTGCACCCACCTCCGTCGTACTCTAACACCAATCCCTCGCTGAGCGGCTCTCCCCTCCACCACCCGAAGCATCTCCACCTCTGGCTCACTCTCCAATCTCACCACCTCTATCTCCTCCCCCCCATCAGCTACTCCTGCCTCCCTCTCCTCTATCACAGCTCCCCTCGGCCTCCTCCCCCTCGGCCTCCTCCTGACCCTCCCCCTCCTCATCGGCTGATCTCCAGCAACACCCCCCTCCACACCACCACTCTCAGATCCCTCATCATCCTATCTCTCATCCTCCTATCCCTCCTCCTCCTGTCCACCCTGCTTCGCCTCCTCCTCCTGCTCATCCCCTGGTGCCCCCTCAGAGCCCCCACAACCAGCATCTCTGGTGTAACCCTACCCCATCGATGGTTGCGAAACCACCGACCATACCGATCTGTCACTCCCACATCCTCTGGACCCTACCACCTCCCTAGATAGGGCACCCCACCTGCCATCATCCATGACGCCCTCACGTCTCTCGCTACCAACGCCGCCCCCCAAGGTACCTCCCGAGTAAGCCGACGAAACATCACAGGCGCTCCTAGAATGTCCTGCACCAGTCCAAACTATCGTCCCACTCGGTCAGGATGATGTAGCTCCACTATGTACCTGGGACTCCCAATCAGGTAACATCTACACAGAAAGAACCCTCGCTGTCTCTCCTCCTCAGTCCTCCATCCCCTAAACTGTCGAAACATATATGGCCGCCATATAATATCCTCTCTCCGTAAATCATCAAATGCCCTCCTCCACCGCTCCACCTCTCCCTGTGTCTCATACCACAGGATACAACCCCTAGTTGCCCCGTACTGCCATGCCACTGGCTCTTTGTCATCCAAATCCCCTCCCCTAATCACTAAGGGCCTCGTCACCGCGATGTGTGTCCATCCCCATACCTGCAGTAGCGTCCTGTGTGTCAAGCTCTGCCCTCCCCAATAGCAAATCACGTGTATATCCCGATATAACTGAGCCAATATGCATGACCCCCACGAGAACCGCCCCTCCCCTCACTTGACAATATGTCGAATCACCCCTATATACCGTAAACTGCAGAAACGCCTACTCCGATCTGGCAACAGAATCCCGCTAATCAAACAACATAAAAATAGTGGTAATGCCGGCACTCCCAGATCTAGGCATCTGTCCACATCCAACCCCCCCTTCTGTATCGGCAGGTCATCGCGCCCAAACAACACCTGAACGGTCTCATCCAACTGCTCTCCTTTCAACTCCTCCTCACACACTAACCATCCTGCTATCGGTAGCCTCAGGATACGCCACACATCCTCCAGTGTCACCGTCATCTCTCCAGTCGGCAAGTGGAATGTCAATGTAGCCGAGCTCCACCTCTCTATCAGGGTGGTCAGCATCGCCTGATCAGCCCTCATCTCCGAAAATTGCACCAAGTGCAATAACCCGGCCCGCTCCAGAGCTGCATGGTCTGCTCCGTTCATCGCCTCAATCGACGACGCTAATGCCTCCGGCCTCCGCTCGTGAGTTCGCACTCTGCCAAAATCCTGCAATAAAATTTTTATCCCCCTATCAGAAACTTGTTTTGGTCTCCAAATCTCATTTCCCCTCTCTTTCTTTATCTCGTTGTCTTTCCTTCCCCCGCCCTTGCAGCAGGGCGACCCCGCCCGTGGCCCCTCGGGGCGGCCCCGCCTATTACGACGGGGTGGCCATGCCCGCGGGCCACCAGGGCGGCCCCACCTACTGAGGCGTACACCCCGGCCATGCGGGACCCTGACGGCAGAGGCGCCGGGGCCCCACGGGGCTCAATAGGCCCGCCTTTCCAGCGCTCCCAGGGCCCCACCGGCGCTCTCGCCTAAGTGGGGCCACGCCTACTTTGGGACATCACCGTCGGAAGTGAGCCGCCAGCGGTGAAGCTGCAGGACGCTGACCCTTGGGTGGATCGCCCTCCGACGGAAAAAATGACATTTTTTTTTTAACATACAAAATTTTCTAAATTTCTCTCCTACCCATTTTTTGATTTTTTCCCACCTACAAAACCCATATTTTCGTTTTTTACTAATTTATTGGAAAATGCATTAAAATTTAAATTTAATGCATGGGTGGTTTTGTCGCTTACCTGGCGGGGCCCATCCTGCTGTCGGTACACTCGTCGAACCTCATCTATCCGGAGGACGATCTCGGTGTCATTATCTCCCAGCATCTTCACTTCTTTCCACTCGCTCTTTCTCTTCTTCTCTCAACTGCTACAGTGCAAATGAGGTGAGAAAATTTTCAAAATTACCTTCTATTAACTTTTAAAAGGTATTTTTTACCTTTTATTTACCCTTTTATTCCTTTGATTAATCTCTTTTCTTCCCGGGGCTGCCATTTGCGCTCAGTTTGTCCGATTGACTTCGTTCAAAAGGAAAAGTTGCCTAATTTTTTGTCCTCTTTCCAACCATATCATCTGTTTCTTCCTATCGAGATGTTGCTCGGGACCCTTCTTTTTCCCTCGTCACCCTCTCGAGGGGGCATACCCTTCACATTTACCAATTTTTCTGACCATAATCAACACCTTCCACAATTGGGGCATCTTCATCCATTCCTCATTAACTAAATGAATTGGATCCTTTTTCCCGCGCTGAGGCATCTCCTTTCGGTGACTTCTTCTAGTCATCTACACTTTCTTTTCTTCGAAGTATTGTTATTCTAATGATACTTCGAAGAGGGGAAAAATGTAAACATCCAAATTTGATCACTTACATATGATCAAAATCATTTATTATATTCATCCATTCCATTAACGGTGATTAAATAATTCATTTAATCATTATTTTATTTTCTGCGTAAAGTTCCTAAAGTATCTAATTAAATAAATTAAATACTTTACCTTACACCCTATTCTTCTCTAAATTAAATAAATATGATAAATTATTTAATTTAGTCTTTTAACCCATTTGAATTAAACTCAATTTTTTAATTCCTCTTTTCTCTCTCCTTGTCACATTCTCCATAACCCTCTTCTAATCCGGATTAAATTAATTAATCTATGATTAAGATGTGCACTACTTAATCTTGATTAAATGTCACATCCTCCATAATCTCCCACTTGCCTCTAATCTCCCATTAATTACCTTAATCATGTGTTTGCACAACCTTAATCAGAATCATTAACCACATTTGGCTTACCTTTTTTGGTCAACCTTCCCACTTACCATTTTTGATATGGACTCCCTTCCCCATGTGAATTTTTAATTCACATTTATTCTACCAAAGTTCCTCTCTTCCCCATGTGAATTTTTAATTCATTTTTATCCTCCCAAGGTCTTTCCCATCCCCATGCAAGATTCTAGAAGCCTTGCCTTGTCACTTCACATGTTCCAAGGGCTTCTAGAACCTTGGACTTGTCACATCTCCCACATGTGACAAATCTCCAGCTTTTTGGAGATCTCCTTTTATCCAATGAATCTTTCATTAAATGTAAATTTTTAATTTACATTTATCCTTCCCACACATTTCCCCTTTTCCTATGGAGATTTTTGAGGAATTCTAAAATTCCTCAAAAATCTCTTTCATCCTCATTTGGGGACAAGAAGTTCCTTTTTGAGAAAATCTTCTCATTCCCCAAGGTACCTCAAAGGTACTTGTCCTTCATCCACCTCATGTACTTCCCTTCCACCTCTTGTCCTTCTCTTCCACCTCATTTCCACATTACTCCACCTTAGGAAATCTCACCTTCCATATGTCAAGATGTGAGGGCTTGTGAGTCCTCAACTCACCATAGCCCTTCATCTTGATCTTTGTTGGATCAATCCCAACCGTTGAATTCTCTAGAGAATTCAATTTAGCCTATAAATACCCCTTCAATTCCTTCATTTTAGGAGGATCAAGTCTTTTGCAAATAAACTCTTGCAAAATTGCCATTCAATCTCTCATCTATTTTAGCATCCATATTGCATCAATTCATCTTGCATCCACTTCATTTTCATTGCCATCCAAGGAGCACACAAGACTTCAACATCAAGGGCCAACCAAGGAAGCAACAACATGAAGGTATAACAGCAATTTATTTGTTTATCTTGCTTTCATATTGTTCATCTTCTTAGGCTAATCATTGAGGTGCCCTATTATCTTGTTGTTTCTCTTTATTGCACTATTAGTTTCTTATTTAACATCTCACATTTAGGAAGCAACATTTTATTAGGATCATAGCAACATCAAGAAAGCCTTTAGTATAGTCCATCCTAACAAGAAGGTGTGTCATAGGGAACCCTTCTTCAGTCATCCCACCAACAAGTTAACCTGCCAATGCACCATCACAGAAGCCTTCAATATAGTTCATTGCAACAAGGTGTACCACAAGGAACCCCTCTTCAGTCATCCCACCAACAAGGTAACCGCCAACACACCATCATGGAAACCTTTAGTATAGTTCATCTCAACAAAAAGGTGTGTTGAAGGCACCCTTCTTTAGTCATCCTACCAACAAGGTAAACCACCAATGCACCATCAGGGAAGCCTTCCGTATAGTTCACGCCAACATGGTGTTCCACAAGGAACCCTTCTTCAGTTGTCCCACCAACAAGGTAACTCACCAACACACCATTAGAGAAGCCTTAAATATAGTCCATCCCAACAACAAGGTGTGCCATAGGGTACCCTTCTTCAATCACCCCATCAACAAGGTAACTCACCAATGCACCATCAAGGAAAACTTCAACATAGTTTGTACCAGAAAAAAGGTGTACCAAAGGGTACCCTTCCGAATTCATCTCACCAACAAGGTAACCTACCAATGCACCATCAGGGAAACCTTCAATATAGTTCACCCCAACAACAAGGAGCTAACTCTCCATACACTCAACAAAGAGATAACCTTCCTCACATTCAACAAGGAGCTAACCCTCCTTACACCCAACAAGGAGATAACCCTCCTTACATTCAACAAGGAGCTTACCCTCCTTGCATTCAACAAGGAGCCAATCCTCCTTTTATCCAACAAGGAGTTAACCCTCCTTCCACCCAACTCGGTTACCAAGGTACCATTCCTTCACGATACCCAATGTATGACCAAAACATGGTAGGAGAAAAATGTTATTACACACAAGATCCTGAAACAAGCATACCAAAACCAAAGACAAAAATGACACTACAAGCAATAAATAAAAAGATCTTAGATATGTAGATAGGAAAACTAAAGAAAACTTATACCCTTCGGGATTTATGTCCATTTCCCTTTGATCATTCCATTACTATGCTTCCCTTTCCAAAGAATTTTGAAATACCCAAGTTTGAAAAATAAAAAGTAAGGGGAGACCCAGTAGAACACGTATGTTACTTTTTAGTAGCATGCATGGAAGTAAAAAACAAAAATTATTACCTCATGAGGATCTTTCCATGAAGTCTTACTAGTCATGCTTTGGAGTGGTTCACCCATCTACAACTAGGAATAAAAATCTTTGATGAACTGTCAACCCAATTCATAACACACTTCTCATTCAACATAGAGCAAGATGTTACCATTAGGGATCTATACAAAATTAAGAAAATTCAAGGTGATTCTTTCACCTTATACCTTCAATGATGGTGACATAAGGCTAGTCGATGCAAATCACCTATTCCCAACAAGGAACTAGTTCACATATTCATTTCAAATGTCCAAGTAGAAGTCAACTACAAGGTTAACATGTTGTGTCTTGCAAAATTTGAAGAATCCATTGAGAAGGGACTACACATAGAAAGAGCCCTCATAGAGAGAGGAGTGATCAAGATAAACAACCCAAGAGACAATCCCTCTAGTTCAAATGAGAAACCTAAAGTTTGAGCCAAGAATAAAAAAATTACAAATAATGGAGTGGTAGATGCAAGAGTAGTCTAGGATGTGCAAAATCCAAATGTAACTCAAAAAAAACCTCAGGTGGTGCAAACAAGATATGTTCCAAATAATGTACAAAGCAACCAACCTACCTATGCTAAAAAGAATCAAGCGGTCAACACATAAATAAATCAAGGAGGGAAACAAAGGCACTACGACCAACCAAGGAGATAATTCACTGTATTAGGAGAGTCACTTGAAATAGTCATGCACAAGCTAGTACAACAGACCTTGTCAAGGTTAATGATCACCAAAACTATGAGGATCCTAGCTTCAAAACACCATCATACAATGACAAATATCTATGTGAGTCCCAAAAAATCAAAGGGCACACCACAAACAACTACATGAGACTCAAGCACCTCATCCAAGACTTGATAGACAAAGGGGAAGTAGATGTCGAACATCAACCTAGAAATAAGGACCTCCAAATATACATAAACCCAATCCCAAACCATGCTAAAAGGAATGACAAAGGAAAGGACGAAGGCTACCACAATGCTAACTACATGTATGGTGACATAGTTCTAGGCACCCTCTCTCAAGTAGAAGAAAATAAGGTAGATGTAGTGACTATACGAGGTGGGGAAAACGACTGCAATGTAACTATCTGTCAAGCGAGAGTTACAATACAAGGAGCCCCACCTAAACCCACAATCAAGTCATCAAATGATTACAACATTGTAGAACAGTTGAAAAAGACTTATGCCTTGATATCAATCCTAGAATTGCTAAACTATCACCCGAACATAGGGAGATACTGGAAAAAGGATTCAAAGCATCAATCCCTGACAACCTTGATCCTAATCAATTCCAAGCCATGGTTGGAAAAATTACAACCAATAATCATTAAGTCTTTTCCAAGAAATACCTTCCGCAAAATTCATTCCACAAACAATCCCTATACATAGAGGTTGGTGTCCACAAGAACATGGTCAAGTGAGTGTTGATAGATAACGGTGTAGGTTTAAACATTTGTACCTTGAAATTTGTGAAACAATTGTGTTATTCTTATGATGTGATAGACAAAGCAAAGAGAATTACCATAAGGGCCTATGATAACCTTGAAAGGAATTTAGTAGGGACAGTTAGGCTACCAGTGTAGATAGGACTAGCCATCATGGAAACTACATGTCAAGTGCTTAACCTTGAGTTTCCATATAACCTACTCTTGGAATGCCCTTGGATCCACACTTTCCAAGAAGTCCCTTCAACCTTCCACCAATGCATAAGTTTCCCTATGAAGGAAAAGAGATGACATTATATGCTGACCTTGAACCCTTCCACTTTTTTCCAAAGTTGGAGGAGAAGTATAATAAAATCCAGTGCATACTAAGCAATGACATATCCTTCCATTAATTCTCATATATTGACCCTTCCACACTACCATCAACCTTAATCAAACCAGCATCAAGCAAGCAACCAAAAAAAAAAACCAAGGTTCAAGTACTTGAAAAGGTTGATGGGAATGATCACTTTAATCAAGCATTTTTTATTGCTATAATCCCACCAATTCTCAAGGTTTATGGAGGCTTGAAGGATATAAAACATGTCCAAGTAGTGACAATGGTAGCTAAACCTACCATTTTTACCAAATAGGGAGACATGAAGGATGAAGAGATACTCAAAAAATATTTTTCATATCTATGATATACAAAGAGGACCAAAATGAACCAAAACAATCATAACCCCTCCTAATCAATCCTAGTAGCAAAGGCTACTAGCTAGGAAAAAAAATGGGATATACTAGAATAGGGGGTTTGGGGCTACACAGATAAGTTTGATGGGAGCCTATCAAAGTGGAACATAGAAAGAACAATATGGGATTAGGTTATGAGCCAAAGGACGTGGTTACTCCAAAAAATGGACGTACCTCTTGGGAAAAATGAGTGCCTTCTACTAGTGTTAAGACATTGGATATCTATCATATTATGGACCACGACTTACTTGTTGAAGACTTATTTGAAAAATTTACCATTGATAGGTTCCCTATCCAATCCCTCAAGACTATTCCCAATATCTATAATTATTTTGGAATAGAGTCTAATGAATACGAATGGGTTTCTCCTTTATTTATCACTAGGTATGGTTCCTCCACTTCTAGTAATGATGACCTAGACACCCAATGGGAAAAATATACTAGAGACATACTAACCATTTCTGAAATCTCTATAATCTTTGTGGATAATGATGATAGCCTACCACTCTGATAACCACAATTGCTAGATTGGGACCAACAAAAACAGACAACTATTCTAGATCAATTCTAGAATGATGAAGTAATAGAAGAGTTCATGGGATTTTGAGAAGACATACCAATAGGAGATCAAAAATCGAGGCTCATCATGGAAGTTGAATAGGATGTGTATTTTAGCGGAGAGATTGAATCTTCTAGTTGAAAAAATGAAAAAGAAAATATAAAGATCAAAACAAGGTCCCCTAGAGAAAACCACAGCGTGGCTTTATCAACTCCAGAAAAGAAGAAAATAAAGGATGCATCTAAAGGTGAAAACCTCCTAGAGGCACCTGAGGATGAAGGGTTCAATCTCCCCATATTAGAATATCAAGAAAGATCAACACTCCTAGTGGAAGAAGAAAAGTCCATAAATTTTGGAACAACATAGAACCCAAAGATCACATACCATACAACATCACTTGATCATGAAGAGAAATAAAATTTCATTGCATTTATCAATGATAGAAAGGAAAAATTTTCCTAGACCTATGTTTACATGCCTAGACTAGATCTGACATTAGTGGTACATCATTTAGTTGTAGTCCCTAGAGCAAAACCTATCAGGAAGAAGATAAGGAAAATGCATCCTCAAATAACACTATTGGTGAAGGTAGAACTAAAAAAGTTACAAGATGTGGGTTTCATTAGGCCCATTAATTATCTGGAATGGATATCAAATCTAGTACTAGTGTCAAAGAAAACTAGGGGCATAAGGATCTGCATAGACTTCTAAGACCTAAACAAATCTTGTCCAAAGGATGAATTCCCATGGCTAAGTATTTACACGATCGTAGATATCATAGCAGGACATGAGATTCTATCTTTAATGGATGGTTTATTTGGGTATAATCAGATAAAAATCTCTCCAGATGATCAACACAAAACAACATTTACTTGTGATTGGGGGACCTTTTTCTGGAATGTAATGCCATTTGGCCTAAATAATGTAGGAGCAACATATCAAAGAGAAATGATGACCATATTCCATGATATACTACATAGAATCATAGAGGACTATGTGGACAACATTCTAGCAATGTCCATCAAAACGGAAGATCACCTAAACAATCTGGCAAAAGTGTTTGATAGGCTAGAACAATATAACTTAAGAGTCAACCCAAAAAAATGTGTGTTTGAAGTAACATCTAGAAATCTACTTGGGTACATTGTGTCCAGAAGGGGCATTGAAGTGGATCTTACAAAAGTGAAGGCCATTCTAGAGATGTCTCCACCAAAGACATTGAAACAACTAAGAATTTTACAAGGGAAGCTGCAATCCATCAAGCGATTTATCGCACAACTAGTAGAAAAATGTCACCCTTTCACCCATCTCTTACACAAGGACATCACATTCAAGTGGAATGGGAGATGTAACAAAGAATTCCAATAGGTCAAAGAATCCCTACTTACCCCTCTAGTCTTGATTCTGTGTATTTCAGACAAAGAAATGATACTTTGTGTCTACAACACAAGCAACGTTGGGAGATCTCCTAAGCAAACTAGATGATAGTAAAAAGGAAATATTATTCTATTAAATCAGCTGAACCCTGGTGAGATATGAGTTGAACTACTCACCCATAAAAATAGTGTGTCACTCAATCATATTTTTGACACAAAAATTGAGACACTATATCTTAAAATGAAAAGTAAAGTTGATTTCAAAGATAGACCCGCTAAAATAACTACTAACAAAAGCAACCTTAATAGATAGAATTGCTAAATGGGTAATGATTCTATGTGAGTTTTATATTAATTATGTGGATAGAAGGGCCATCAAGAGATAGATAATAGCATACCAGCTAGCAGAGGCACCAATAGAGGATCATAAACCTCTCACAGTAGACTTCCCAAATGAAAGTATATTGTTGACAGCATAGATAGGCCATTGGATCCTATAATTTGATGGATCCCACACTCAACATGGCTCCAGAGAAGGTGTCCTATTTCTCACACTATAGGGAGATAGCATACCCAAGGCCTATAGAATTGATTTTTCCTACATAAGTAATATATCAGAGTATGAGGCTCTAATCACATGGCTTAAGATGGCTATTTAATGGAGGATAAAAGAGTTGCAAGTCTTTGGAGACTCCCAACTAGTTATTAGACAAGTGAATGATGAGTACCAAATAAAAGACGACAAAATGATACCATACAAAAGGATGGTGGATAGCTTCAAGGAATATTTTGTCACCATCACTTTTGAACAGATTCGTAGGATCAACAATATAGCATTCAATGCCATGGTAAAAATAGGCTCACTTCTTGATATTCTACAAAATGTCTCAAAATATGAATTCCTTGTGGAACAACTGCTCATGCCAGCATTCAATATCCCAAAATCAAAGCTAGTATGTATTATTGTTGGTCCTAATTCCACATGGTACCAAGACACATTTTATTACATCCAACATGGTATCATCCCATTTGACCTAACAAATACCTAAAAGAAGACCTTTACCCATAGAACTTCTCGATTCATGATCTTAGGAGATACTCTATATTGTCAAAATTTGGATGGTATGTTACTTTGGTGTCTTAATGCAGAAGAAGGGAAAAAATCCTTACAAGAGGTACACAAAGGTATTTGTGGGCCCACTTTAGTGGACATAACCTAGTCCAGAAGTTGCTGAGAACGAGGTATTATTGGCCCTCCATGGAGTAGGATTGTATTCAGTATTCTAGAAAGGGTCGTCAATGCTAGTAGCATAGTGAGCTTGTTCACACACCAACACAAGAATTGAGACCCATCACTACACCATGGCCTTTTTTGCAATGGGGATTAGAATTATTAGGTAATATTTCTCCTACTTCCTCTAATGGGCACAAATTTTTTATTAATACAATAGAGTACTTTACCAAATGGATATAGGTCATTCCATTGATCTACATCACTGGAAAATAGATATAAAAATTCATTCTGAATTATCTAATTTGTAGGTATGCAATTCCCCAAAAAATCATAATGGACAATGGAACCCCATTCAAGAATCAAGACATCCAAGAATGTTGTTCCAAGTTCTCTATCCAACTATAGAGAAGGAGGATTCCCTACTCATGAGTCTCTTTACTCTCAAGATATTCCCAAGGGGCGAACTACCCTAAACTACCTCAAGGAACAAAGTGAGAGTTTTAGAATCAGAAAGAGTAAATCACAAAAGGTTTTCTAAATAGACTAATGGGCTCTCATCCAAAGGATGTCTATAAGGAATAAGGAAAGCAACACATCATTTTGGTGTCCTAGACACACGTTGGTGTCTTGTACAGACCAAAAACTGAGTTTATCACAAAAAGTAGAAAAGTGACTACTATCAATTAGATTTCTAAGAACTTATAGAATGCAAGAAAGTAATATAAAGTAATAAAAATGAGAATAAAGTAAAGTATAAATGATAAAGATAAAAAGGATTAATAAAGTTCTTACAACCACCCAAATAATGAAGTCTCGAGCAAGGAAATATCTTCAATACCTGCATGTGTAATAGTTGGAGAAAATGTTGGGGTTGTATAGGGGTTTTCCTCAGTCAAACCCTCATTTTGGTGTTTCCACCTCCAAGAATAGCCAGATAGATAGAGAAAGTGGATGAAGTAAGAAAATATGGTGTGATAAAATTAATCCCCGCTCGAGGAGGAGAACCTGTATCACAAAATGGAGACATAATAGATAGGGGATGTTGAATATTGGTTTTCAAGTTTTCCAATGAAGTTTTTTGTAAGAACAATAAAAAATAATGTTGAATATTGGTTTTCTAGTTTTCCAATGCATTCTATATGTTCATGGAAAGAGCTTAAGATACTATTCATGGATCAATTTGGTGAAGTGAATGATGAATGCTTATTTAAGGATAGAAATCTGCATACCCAAGAATAATATGAAGAGAAATCTGAAACAAAGTTGAACCCATGTCATCTACTAATGCATTATATGGTATAAGGATATTTGAGAGTGAATCCTTCTATGATTTTCATGATATATTCATGAGAAATTTGTTTTCTATACCAGTATCAAATAGACCTAATGAATCAGTATGTATAGATGATTTTTATGAAGGAATTGAGCCAGGTTTGAGTACCATGCCAGTTGATTGGAAGCCCCCTGACCTTAAGTGTTTATAGCAATGGCTTTCAGTGATTGAAGAAATGATAGAGAAATATGGAAGTAATCTCCTGACTAGCCTATGTGATGGTTCTTTTTCCAAACTTCATCAAATAGACCTAGATGGTGTAGTAACATATAATGATAATGCATCATTTAGTGGTGCGAATTATGTTTCTAATCAGCCCATGGATAAAATCTATCCAGAAGAAGGTTGCAGCCATAACAATCCCGATGACTTGAATGAAACGTGTGAATTTTCTTTTATTTGATCTAAGAGTATAGAAATAGAGAGAAAATTTTCTATATATGATGAAGGCTATAGTGATGTTGAGTATGTTGATTCTGAAGATTCATCTCTTCATGATGATAAAAGTAGTATTATTGATGTGAGTATGCAATCAACTAAGGAGTGTTCTTATTTGGGTGATCAGGATGATTGTGAGTCCGTTTGCACCCCTTATGACTAATTCCTCTCATAAGGAGGAGGCAACACTAATTTCCTTGAGTGAAAAGTATTCCAATGAAGATGATGACAATACTTTTAAATGCTCATAAGAAAAAGATAATGGATATGAATTGAATATCTTATTTGAAGAAGAAATATGTAATTAGTAGTGTTATGATACACATGGTCCTACCAATTCTACAAGTGAGTGTAGCATTGATGAAAATTTTCATGGTAATGAGACAAAGGAGCCTACTGATTTGAGGAATTCTTTTTAGAATGGTGGTATATCAGATGCAAATGATAAAGTTTGCAATGAATTTCAGTTGGAGAGATAATCCATGAGCAGCTGTAATGAGGACAAAAATGATGATTTTCAGCTTGACAATGAACAATATGACCTTGTATATTGCTGGAGTAGTGTGAACAAAAAAGAAGATATGTATGCAAGAGATTCGTTGGATGAATCGGTTCAAGTAGTTGATTATGAGGAGAATGCATATGTTGGTAATTTAAGTTATGAACAAGGAACTAATTTTTTGTTTGATGCTTTACCTTCTTCTACTCCTTTTTCTTTTTCTGATTTTGAAGTTATTACTAAATGCTTGTATAATGATAACATTGATGACATTGTACATGAAAGTGAGAATGTAGAGACAAATATTAATATGACTAATGATAGTTTTTGTGATGAGTTTTCACTTGAAGAATGTGACTGTGTTAATCACATGGATGCATATGAGGATATTTTTTGGATATGCAACTCATAGTCTTCATCATGAGTAGTATGATTCAGCTATTCATGTTGATACAATAGGAGGTAATGTTGAGTGTGATACTCCTTGCAATAGTGAATATGTTTTGAACACTCACTATAAAGGATTTATCACAAATAAAAACTCTAAGTCATATGAACCTGCAGTTGAAGCATTTTTTTGTGATAACATGATGAATGCTGACAATCTTGTTTATGAACTTGAAGTGAAAAATATTATTTGGGATGTTGATGCATTTTCTGAATGCTATGGTTTGAATGTGGACAATGGACTTGTGAATGCTAATAAGTATTGTTTTTATAACCTTGAGACATATGATAATGTGACTGGGTTGTGTTGTTGGGATGATGATAAACTCACTTGTGATGCAATTCAGCTGAAGGAGTTACAAACTAATGTGTGAGAATTATTTTCTTAATACATAGGAGAATTACACACTATTTCTGAAGGATGATATCTTTTCTAACGTTAATCATTATGAGGGGGTTGGTGAATGTGATAATATTGTGTCTTAACTTAGTCTTGATCATAACCCTCATATTTTTTCACTTGACATAGAATCAAAAAATGAAATGGTTGGTAATGATGTGGCCTATGTGATTTGGTTTCCATGTGGAAGTAAAACTAAATATGGAGAAAGTTCTCACTTGTTCAAAGGTAGAATGACACTTGTTTTTGCAGGAATGAAGTTACTCATGTTGCTATGGTGTGACAAAGGCAAGTATGGATTAAAGGATATTATATATTTTAAAGATTGGTGTTTGACAGAGGCATACACTAGTTATCCTTTTTCATTTGGTGGCATAGGGCCACCAAATAGGGTTTAAAAAATTGAAGAAAGTTGTAGCTACCCAATGGTTTTGGCACTCGATTTTCTCTACCATGAGATATGAAATCTTTCCATGCCTGTGAGAGGCATTCATCCCTAGTCAGAGCCACTGGTGGAACCCTCAAAATTTTCATGTTCCACTAGTCTGGTCGTGCATTTTCCTAGGTGTCGATTTGATTTGGTGTGACTATGGTTTAGTGTTTTGTGTGAGGAGTCATTTTATATTAAATATTTTCTCCTTTTTCTAAACCCTTAATCATTTGGTCTTTTTATCCATTGACTTGTTGTGGCTTGTTCTTGGTCATGTTATGCATAACCTGAGTTATTGAAGTCCATGTATGACTGGCCCCTTGTGGTTAGGATCTCCTGCTACTTTTTGCTAAATCTTTTCATGTGCCTGGGCCCTTGAAATTACTTTATTTTATAAGATCAATGTTTGGCCTTGTTTGACCTTTACATCCTTTATTGAAAATGTTGTTAAGTCTTTCAATACCTTATTGTGCATTGTACTAGGAGATACCCTATTTTAAAAACAACTTGTTGCACATGAAAATTTCAATTGGTGAAGTGATCGCTCATCATTGAAGTTATTTTTGTCATCGGTTTCATTAACGCGATGAGCGATGGTCAAAATGGTTCTCTTTTACATCATGTATCACTCAAGGATGATGAATTTCATGAATGAATACCACGATGAGCAATATGGTTGTGTGCCTTTCATATTGATTATTTCTGAAATGTTCCAGCTTCCCAGTTCTATTTCAGCAATGTCTGATAGACATTGTCTTTTCTTTATGTCGCACCATTGAAAAAGTATTTCATGAAAATTTTTAATTACTACAATGTGCAATGGGAACATATTGAATGTACCAGTTTCATCTTTCCACCTATGAGAATTTGATGCTATTATTGGTTTTTCCCATTGCCAAAGACATTTTCAATTCCAAGACAATTACAACGATGTGTGATCGATTGGGGTTATATTGTGGTATCATTGGGATTTCCTCCTCATTGAAATATAAGTGCAACCTTGTCAGATTTTTGTGACAAGATATGAGGGATGTACCAAGAAGTTTTCTTTCCAAAGGGCGTGTTATCGCTCATCGCTGAAGTTTGGACATAGCTTTAGGGAACTACTGTGATGAGCGATGGCGTTCGAAATGTATTGTGAGTTAGTGGATGGCTATGTGGAAACTCCTTATAGAACCATTGCTATTTTAAGGCCCTTTTGGTTAAAGAATGGAGTGATGATCAAGGAGAGAGATTGATTATGTTATAAATCAAAAGTGATCGATGGCTGGGGTTCAAACTGGAATAACTACTTGTCAGTTCACTCACATGAAAAATCTATCAACCATTATTGGAAAATGCACTCTAATTTTGAGTCATAAAGAGGGTTGTTATGTGTTTTCATTTTGAAATTGTTGCCATCATGAGTAGAGGAACAAGCTGAGCGAAGAAGAGAAGAAAGAAAAGCTCCTGGTAAGGCGAATTCCAAAGAATAACCTACTAATTTTCTTGGAGATATTTTCAAATTGAGTGGAGAAAGTGGAGCACTAGAGTAGGAATACATAGGGAGATGATGCCTAAGGTGTAAGAGGATCCTTAATCTCCCACTAATATTCTTGAAATATTTCAAGACATTGAGCTAATAAATGAAATTACAACATTTTGTGTGAAGTTAGAGATGCAGCTCCAAACAAAATTAAGATTGTTTAGGGAGATGGAGGAGCATGGCATTCCCAAAGTACTAGATGACAAAGGTGATTTGAAGGAGTTTTCTAAGTGGAATTGATGAGCTAGAAAATTTTCTCTCACAAGCTAAGATGATGTTAACAATTGTTGATTACTCCATGTTAAATCCTAGCATTAACAATATGGCTAGAGTTGGAATGAGGATGGATATATTTGTTAAATAAGCCAATGTTTTAATTGATGCAAGGTATTCTCACCACAATGCAAAGATGCAGACCCTGCTAGACATGAGATGGCTCATTGAAAATGAGTACAACACATGGTTGTAGAAGTTTATAGAGTGAGCTTGTACATGAAGGGTGATGAACAACATGGTGAATAATGGATGAGAGAGAAACAATACATAGCCCTAAACTAATAGAAATTAGGATTTTGATGAAGTATTGCAAAATATTGTTCTCTCCCCAACATAAATATTGGTGGAATGAATGGTGACTTGGAAGGGTCGGTTCTCTCTCTTTTTATTGATTTTTGTGCTTTATCATTTTGTGGATTGGGTGTGCATGTGGTTAACACTTTTGGCTCATGAGGGAGATACTTTGATGCTATTACAATGAATGATGAATGAATTTGGGAGGTTAGGTGTATCTTCCTCACCAAATAAGATAAGTTTTGTCTTATGTTCTTTCCCCCCACTCTACAAAGTACAAATGTAACCCTCTACGGGAATTTTGAAATTGAAATTGAAATGTATGTCAAATGTAAATGTGACTTTCATTGCAATTTGGCTCAATGCTTGTTGCTGCCATGTTTGTATAAATGGGAATTCAAGGCCACTTACACAGGTATTTTGATGTTAAAGCAAATTTTTGAGCTCATGTGAGAGTAATTGTGGTATTTCAAGCACAACGAAATAGATTAGTGTTGAGTCTTAGGAATGCATCTGGATCTATAGTAGGCTTAATGGTTTTATAATAGCAATGGTGTATGAATGATAATTTCACATCCTAGATTAGTTTCTCTCCACTGTATTTTGTCTTTCAAATTATTAACAAGGGGATCAAGGTTCATTTATTCATCTTCAATCACTCTAGTTGAATGTGTGATTTTGTTTTTTCTTTAGTTCAAAGAGCTAAATAAGTTCTTAAATGAGATCATAGATTTGTAAGTGAAATTTAGGGATCATTAAGAAGTTCCTACTTTTGGACACATCGAGTTGATATATTACAAAGAATTATATTAATAGTCTTTAAATACATGTTTCCATTACTAATGTATTATAGTTTATTGCATGTGTGAGTCTATTGCCCTTAGATAAAGTACTAGTCCATTTATTTGGTTATATATGAATTTAGTGAGCTTGCCCGTACCTGACAAAGAACATAAATCTTAATGACAATTTTTGACATACATGTAATTGTAGTATAGTTGTATGAAGTATTAATTATTACTTGCTTTAGGTACAATTTGTTAGAGGATCGGTCAAATCCTTAATGGAATTTTTTATATTTGTGTTTGATAGGAATGTATCTATTTATTTCAATGTTCATGATAAAATGATACAAGAGTATCATATAGACATTGTGAAGATCACACTCTTGGGTTTCACAGATCCTGAAGAGTAGAGGTCTAGCCTAGAAATCTAGTACCTATTCATTTGCCAATCCTCACCATTATTTACCATTGAATTGTGGTGAATTAAAAGATAGTGAATGAGATTAAGTTTGGTCCTCAAAAAATAACCAACATTCCTCAAAGAGAATCATAAAGTACAACTAAATGAAGATGGAAATGGAAAATTCAAACCCAATTGGTTTGGCCCATTGATCATCACAACAAGCTATGCTTTTGGAGCTTATCTGTTGGCTACTCCTAAAAGAGAACCATGGGCTAAACCATTAAACAATAGCCACCTCAAGAAGCTCCACACATGAAACACACCAGAATACCCCAAGAAAAGGGTAAAAATCCAAAAAAAAAAGAAAAAAAAGAAAAAAAAATCAAAAAGCAAGAAAACAGTAAAGAGAAATAAAACATTCTTTAAGTGAAAACCACTTTATGGAACTTCTCGAATAGGTACTACAGTGAAAAATTGGCAAACGAGCGCTATGCTTGAATAGAACTTGCATTGTTATCCATTGATACTATACACAACATCCACACATTCATTCCATAATAAAACATGTGTCCAACCATGGCTTGTTACTGATTGAGGAAAGTAGTCTTGTCTCAAATTGGGGGAAACTTCCCCAATCCATTCATGGATTAGATCCTTGTGTATCCCATCACATTCAAAAAACAACAAAATCAAAAACATCTAAAAAGCCAAAAAATCAAAAACATCTAAAAAACAAAAAAATCAAACATCTAAAAAAAAACAAAATAAAAAATATCCTAAAAACAACAAAAATCAAAACAACAACATTGGATTATTCCTTCACTATTTTTTTTTGAATATATCAACATTTTCTTGAACCTCATAGCTAGTTCAAGTAGATTTATCGAAACATATCCTCTAGAACTAGAAGTGGAATATCAGTCTAAGTTATCATTAGAATCCCAAAAAAAAAAGTTATGCTTTGAGTCAATTTTCAAACTACGTGGTCTTTGCGTGTACAATGTAGGCAAGGCTTAAAAAAACCTGAGGCATTAGGTCAGTTACCATAGGTTTATATCATGCTTTATTTCAACTTAGTCAAAAGAACACAAACTCCCGAAAAATAGTCAGAAAATCCAAAATACAAAAAAAATAGAAAAAATAGAAAAGATCAAAAACATTGAAACTAAGAGAACTATGAGCATCTGCATGTACAATATAGGAAAGGATTATCTTTGATGAGCCCCCAAGGCCCTAGGTTAGTCCCCTGGAAACAACAAAAACAACATCATAAAAACTCAAAAAAGAATCAAACAAAGTCCTATCTTTGTCATAAAAAATCCACAATAAATTTTTCACCCATAATAAACAAATCGTCACACTCACCCTTTGAAAAAACAAAAAAAATAGAGCACACATCAAAAGATAGAAATTTCAAGAAAAAAATCGCAAAGCTTTGATTACAAGTAGACTAAAATAATGGCAGAGTATTAACTACCTATATTTTTGACAAGTCACCAATAACATCCTAAGAAATTCCTTAACAAATCTGTTCCTATAATAGACATGATCAACACTAGATAATAGCCCCACCCCAAACAAATATGGCAAGTGATACTACATGATCTTTTTATAGTCTTATCTTTCTAATTTATTTTATTGACTCATTCCTAAAATCTCTCGAGGATTTCCATAAGGATTTAGAGAAGAAGGAATGGGGGCAATTGAGCATCATTTCGGTTTGTTGTTTGTAAGAGTTTTTGTAATACTACCATGGAGAATACTTGCTTTATTAAATGTATGGAAGTTGTTTTACAATTCGTGTAGTAGTTTCTTGTTAGGTATTTCATACCTCTCTATGTAAATGGTCCAAAAGGTTTTAATACAACTCAACTATATACTTTAAAAAAAGTTTTTGTATGTCTAGTATGAGAGAATATTCTTTGTATGTCAAGTCAAATTCCACACAATGGATACAAAGTAACCTTGGTTATTAATACCCTAGTGCATTGTATTTGTTTTCTACATCAAATAGGATTGTTCAAAATGCGAATCCTCTAAGAAAAGTGGAAGCAATACTCATCAGTACTATCCATCATCAAGTATTTCTTCTAACTAACATCCATCAGGTGCATCAAAATATATTTAGTACCATCTCCATCCTACACACACAATGTTGTCAATACATATCATGATGATAATAAAGTAATAAAAAAAATCATGTATCATGTATAGGGAATACATCCATCATATACATAATAAAACATCATATGATATAAAATATGCTCAATACATCCATCCACATCATATGCATACATCAGAAAAGTACAAAACATGTATAAGCATACATCATCATACATCGTCATCCGTAAATCACATATAAGGAAGTTGAATCGAAGCATGTATATCTCATATATATCATCATCAAAAATAGGAATTTCATGATACACCATTGCTAAAACAAGTGTGATAGGATAATACAAATTAATACACATATACGAGGCCTCAACTGGGCTAATGAATATATATACAAAATCATGTCTACAAAGTCTTTGAATAACAACATCATAAATATTAAGTATAGATATAACAATCCTCGAGAGGAAGAGGAGGACTCTAAAGACCATGTTGTAGAACACCATCTAGATCTAGCTATCTAACATATTTCCCACCTGACTCAACACCACCACACACAACAATAGGCTTGTTGAATCTTGATTGTCACTGGGATCGAGGAACAAAAGCATCATACAAAGTCTGGTAATATGTAGCCCTCTTTAATAACTGATCCCACTCAACATGAAGACTGTCACGCTTTATCCTCAGACTATCGTTCTTAGTGGTAACGACTTGCAACTATGTCTCAATAATGATAGAATACCCAATCTTTATATCTCACTCTGCTCTGAATCCATCTCACTCCTACCGAGTAGTGTCTCTCTCAATTGTCAATGTGGCAATATGTTCCTCTATGGCCTATCATCGCCTCATCTCTACACCTAATTGTGCACCTCCATCCCCAAGTGGTGGAGGGGAACCTGACATGTATCCCTGATCCTACTACATCTGATCACCCTGTCCAACCTGGGCACCATCCTATCGAGCCCTACCAAGCTGCTCTACTAGAATCTCAAAACATCTCTCTCCTCACTAACTTGTGATGCATACTCTACCTACTACAAGATCACCACCAAGATCAATGAATCTCAAAGGAGCACGTCATGCCCACCACTGATCAAAATCAAGAGTGGTACTCGGATCTAATAAACCCACTAGCCAACCTAATCTGACTGGGCAAGAGCTCTGAATGCAACAATAATAGCATCTCGATCAACCTATAAACCCCATACTTGGACCTCTCTGGTGGTCTGACCAAATCGAGCCTCATAGGTGTTTGGAAAGCGGCCCTGTCTCTCTCCAAACTACTTGCTTACCCTGTCAGGAAGATACCTCTCCAAAAGAGAATGAGTGTGACCGATCAACCATCTAGTCTATTGGAAGTATACTAGCTACTCCTAATCATCAGGCCATGCATCACAATCCATATAGGGTCTCCATAAAAAACCTAGAATGTCATCAAGTACACGATGCTAGTAGGAAAGTTGTCTAGGCAATATATAATGCATAAAGTATCCATAGCGATAAGAGTATGGATCTACAGTAGTATGATCTAGTATACCATCCAACTGAGTCACTTAGATGTGCTCCTAGGCCCATACATGCAGAAGAGAAACAATAGTGGAAATACATTTCCCACCCCGATATGCAACGTCATGCATATCTCTGTATAGGTGGGTGAGGATACATGGACCCCATACGTATCTAGTCCCATGCTCTTCGATGCATATCCCCCATCCCATAGGAAACTGATGGCCCCACCTATTAGGAACAATGAGCCCTGACACCAAAACACAAAGAACAAGGGAAATAGGATTGGAACTACCAACAAAATTAGATAAGTCTATCTTCGACTATCGAAACTCCAACTGTCTCACCCCAAGAACACAACACATAGCATGAGTGCCCCAATGAACATGATAGGTAACCAAATCTTTGTGAATGGGTAGTTGAAGGATCCTCCACACATCCTCAAGCATGATGGTGGTCTCCAGAGTAAGAAAATGGAAGGATGAAGTCTCAGAGTGCCACCTCTCAGTGAGGGTGGTCATCATCACGTTGTGACATTGAATGGTGGGCATGTAACAAATGTGTCATAACCCGACCACATCTAGAATATCTCGCTCCAACACATCAAAAACAACAATCAGATCAAATAGATCCCGAGTCCATTGCTACCTCGACTAAATTGGATTAAGGACCACCTATAATCATTCAACCCATGATGTTAGGGATTCGCTCCGAACACACAAAATGAGCCGAAAAAAAGAATAAATTACCTTAGGGATCAAAAAGGGAAAAAAGAAAAGAATTTCTAGCAAAACCAGTAAATTTTTTAACAAAAGCATTATAAGCAGGCAAGAGTGATGAATTTCTTGTCAAAAGTGAGTGAAAATAGTAGAAGCGCAAAAATTTGGCAAAAGCACAAAACTAAAATAAAGGTGACCAAAATGAAACATAGCATTCACAAGTGTAAATATTAGTCAAAAGCGAATTAAAAAGGTGAAAAATTAGGTCAAAAGAGAAAAAAGAAGGCAAGTGTGCAAGAACAAACAAACAATGAGTTTTCTAAAAGGTCAAAAGCACTAAAACCAATGCAAAAGCACCAAATACCTAAAACTTGTGTTATTAACTAGTTTGACTTTGTGCAAAAATTACGAAAACATGGGAAGATGAAAATGAAAATTAAGAAGGTACATACTAGGGCATTGATGCCTATAGGCCGTACAAACTCTTGAATCGATTCTACATGATTTGGGGCTCCTTGAATCAACACCATAGCTCCTCGACAACTGACAAAACACAAAAACTAGAGACAAGAATTCACTCTATGGTCAAAGTCAAAATGAGCTAATTAGAACCCTAATTACCTAATTTAACCCTCGCAAAACCCTAATTTTTGCTTAGAAAACATTTCTAGGTTAAAATTAGGACTTCTTGAGAACATTTGAATGAGCAACGAAAGACCTTTAGACCTAATTTTTTGCTCTTTACATATCTGAACTGAAATAGAACAATGTTGCGAGCCTAACATCAAAATGAATTTTTGTATCCAACCTCTCAAGGGGGTAGCACAAATTCCTACAATCATTCCATTGACCGTCGGGCACAGTGGGGCATAATTGTTTTTCAAAATCTTGATCTTAACATCGAATCTTTGAAACAAAGCAACCCATACTTTATATCAAAGAGGGGAAAAATATAGACATGTAAAATTGACCTAACACTTATCACACACTTTAAATGACATTCTCGCATCATTGATATCATTAATATCGAATATCACTACATTTCATATCAAAAACATCAAAAAACCTAACTCCTCTATTAATTAAATAATACAACATTATTTAATTAGTTCAATTTTTCATCATTTTTGATGAATTAAATAAATTTCATTTATTTTATAAAGTCCTAAAACCCTAATTTCTGCTATTAATTGAATAAAATGAAATTATTTAATTAATTCACTTTTTCATCAAATCGACCAATTAAATAAATTTTATTTATTTAATAAAGTCCTAATCTAACTTTATTCCTCCTAATTAATTAAATAACACCAATTATTTAATTATGTTGGTAATTCACTTTATTCCCCTAAGTCAATTAAATTATTCAATCATAATAGTTCAATTAACTCACTTTCCCTCCAAATTTGAATAATCAAATAAAACTATTCAAAACATCATCAAAAATCAAATCAAACTAATGCAATTTTTTTTGCAAAAGTCAAACTTGATTTGCATGATCAAATCCAAAAGGAATTAATTAATTAAATCAAATAATTAATCATTCTCAATCACTTTCATAATTGAGAAAATTACAAATCACTGATTGCTTAATCTAATCCCTGACTGATCAATCTAATTCCTGACTGATCAATCTAATTCTTGACTGATCAATCTATTTATTAACTAATCAATCTATTCTTCAATCACACTAATTATGTAATCTATTTTTCACAAATTATTCCCATCTAAATCCTCTCAACATATTTTGACCATCGATCAAGATATTCTACTACATGATCCAGATCGTTCATTCAAATAAAAATTTATATATAACAAACCTCTTTCCTCACCAAAAGGGATCAAAGAATCAATACAATTTATGCAACAAAGTAATTCCAAATCAACATCAAGACAAAGCTTCAACCAACATCTTTGATCAACAACACATGCACATTCTTCAAAGCTCTCACATGCAACAATGGAGGCTTCACATTGATACGAGAAACCACATCTTCATGAAAACACTCCAACATGAGATGGGTAACAACTTAGTATAGTGAATTTAGTTATTCTTATGCTATTTCATATACATTTTCTTGAATTTAGTGATCTTAATCATTCATTTTGTGAGTGAATGGGAATAGATCTAGATTCTTGTTTTGATTAGATTAGTTTCTATTTCATTGCAATAATCTCTTTTACACTTGTAGATTTCCCCCTCACACAAACTGAAACTCATCATATATCCCAAAAGCCATGGTTGTGTCTAAGGACCCACCATTTTATTAGGATTTCCTTGTGCTTGTTGGGAATCAGTTTGAGAAATCTTGACAATCTTCTCCATTTCTAGGTAGTTGACCTCAGAATGGGTAGTTATCGTGTAACCTACACCAGTTAGTCATGAGGTTTAGATCTGCAACTTTTACAGTGTGTATTTTTTCCTCATTGGCTTGGTAATTATGTGAGACTCCTCCATTTTTCAATATATTATCCCACTATCGACTGTTAGGCCTCTAATTATGTCCCCTATTTGGTTTTGCTAATTTTGGTTTTGGAAATTCCTTTGGTTTTGATTGTTATTATGATTGGTGCAATTATTCTGGTTTGAATACCCTCCCTAGTTCTAGTACTGAATTTGGTTTTGAGGGGGATTCAAACTAAACTGAGCCATCTCAATGTCTATTTGAGACATGGTTTTCTTCAGAGTTTCCAACTCTATTGAAAAATGAGCAGTACGTTCATTTTTTACAGTTTTTGCAGCTGACAGGTTCGTTGTGATATTAGATCCTCCAACATGATTTTGGGAATTTTATTGATGTTGGGAGGAATCTAGGGTTCCACCATTAACCCATGGAAATGCAAGTGGAGGATGTATTTCATCTAGGGGTCCATAGGCAGAACTAGACATTCCTAGGTCTGTGTTGAATAGTGGGGTTCCATTGGTTAGTGCATTGTTAATTGCATTCACCTGATTGGGAATTCTAGGATACCCCAGGGTGGGTAGTGTCCCTCCCATACCTCCTGATTGGGAGCTTATATGCCTTTGTAGTTTGATGGATAAGTGGCATAATTTGGACAGTGAATCAATCTCTACGATAAGGTAAGTTCTTTGAAAAATAAACTAGTCAATGAATCTATGGCTTTGAGGTATGCTTGAATGGTGATATTCTCAGCTACAATGTAAAGTTTCTATAATAACCTTTACATTCTCTAGAACTGTGTGTTGAGTAGAGGAATGGTTCATGGTGTTCCTTCCTAAAAGTTGCAAATTGGTGATATAAAATGGTTGGTTCCACGTAGACCCATAATTGATTAATGAAGGCATCCTCCAAATTGGTCCAACTAAGAATGGATCTGATGGGTAGGTTAAGGTACCAATTGTAGGCCATATCTCCCATTGAGTAGGGAAATAGTATGCATGCCATATTGTGATGCACTATCTGAGCTTGAGTGCACACATCTTTGAATTCCTTAATGTGTTCTTCTACACTTCAAGATTCCCCATGGGAGTACCTAGGACAAAACTTTTCTAAGTTTTTGGGCATCTCATGTATACCAATGGGAATAGTTCCTAGTGGCGAGGAATTATTTGTGAAGAATATCTTTGGGTCGAGGTGGGTTAGGTGGTACCAACTGGGGTATCAATGGAAACCTAGGTGGAGTGAGTGGTAGTGTTAATGGTGGTAGGATTAGAGTCCTACATGTTCTTGGTTGAGTAGGAGATCGAAGTTCTACCAATGGTTCTAGGTTGGGAGTAGATCTCAAAATTCGTTCAAAACTATCTGGTGAAAATGACAAATTTCACTCCAGTTTGTTCCTACAGACCCTCCTAGCACCTATTCTATTGATGGTAAAAATAACATAGAAAAATTAAACAAAATATTTCTATTTTATTTCTCTTGAAAAATATAACTAATATTAAATCACCTATCTTCCAAGGTCTTGATTGTTGGTTCTCAACTGTGCTATCATCACTCAGTATTTCATACAATTGTAATATTCAAGGGGCCTTTGCTGGTAAGTAGGATAAAAAACTAATGAATTTGAAGTATTCTAACAAGGGGTTTTCAAATAAAAATAAGAAGATAGATCACAATTTTGGAACAGTAAGATCTGAACAAACATTTCTTTAAATTTAGACATGCTATTTCTATAATGACCATTTCCTAATCAGTCAAAAACTATAGAGTGAAATAATTCATAAAAAAATATGCAATTACTCTCATCCATAGTGTATATTTAATAAATGTACACATAATTAATTTTTTCCCTCTTCATAATTAATTTTTATAATAAACATCATAAGCTCATCACAAAATTCATAGATCAATGAACAATAAGAAAATAGCATCCATAGATAATATAACAGATGGTTTTAAACTCGATATCTTTTATTCATTCTCTTCAATTAAGAGATATTTATGCATAGAAAAATCCACTGGCATACAAAAAACCATTGTCTATTAACACCATCATTAAACTAATAAACTTTTGGAATTTAACTATTTAAATTAAAATTATTAAAAAAAAATCTAACTATTTGCATAAAAGCTGTAAAACAAAGTATCTAATCTTAGGCAACAAATCTAACTTAAATTTGTTGAACATTACAATGAGGAGAATTTTATAACTTATAGAAAGAATTAAAACACTAATTTCTCCTTTTAAAAATCATGACCCATCAATCCAGGCCCAAATCCACAATTATAGGAGGCTCTTCCAGTTTGAACAAGAGTCTTCACTCTCCTGAAAATGCTAAAATGTTAAAAATTATGCATCATTCTTGTTGGTGGGGCTTTTACATTTTCCCCATGAGTTTGCTTATTGTTGTGTCCTCGGTGCTTGGCTTTATAGGTTTGTCTTGGGGTTTTTGGTTTTTTCCATAAACTTTGGTCTTGGATTTTCTAATCGTGTGTTGAATTATTATTGTAGGTTGCAAACTGCATAATTTGTGGTCTGAACCCTTTTAGTCATTGCGTTGTCGGCCACTCCTTATCTGCCCTTTCGGTCTTATTTCGCTCAGACTATATTTTAATTCTTCCCTTAGTTTCGAATTGATAAATGATTAAATTTTAGACCAATGTCTAAAATGCTTTGCCTCGAGGGTCATTTCCCCGTCTGCCTAGTCAGTCCCCTTTTTTATGAATAACATTTTTTGCATGTGCAGGTATTATAACCCTTAGATGGAATGATATGCATCCTAACCGTTCCCCGGTGGCCTCACAAGTTTTTTGATGATGTCACAATAATGTTGCGAGGCATGCGAGATGCTTCCATTTGTTTCTTGTGATTGTGGGACCCATTCATGCTGAGGTGGTTTCATGTAGGTGGATTTCTATTTGCCTAAGCTTTGGTGAGAAAACATGGCAGTTTCAAACCATATTGACTCAATTTGAGTCGTTCTTTCTCACTTACATGGATTTAGATCAACGACTGGTATTTAAACTAAGCTAGTGTTGTACTATAGTTTTTTTATCTCACGTGAGTGAATAGTAATGGTTGAGTTCAGATTGTGCTCCCAGAATTAACTGCTAAAAGACCATTGAATTGCTATTTTTGTGCACATTTCCACACCAAAGAAGAATTTCCTGGTACCAAGCAAGGCGAGCCATTTTCGTGAAAAAATCAACATCACTGCCATTGACATATTTTTCAGGTGAAACCATAAGTAACATATATACCATATCCTGTGTTTTCAGAAGGTCTTATGGTTGTTTGAGAAAAAATATTGACAATGTTTTGTTTTGTTCCTAAAGGATTGTATTGGTTAATTTTCTTTACAAATATTTTAAAGCTTGTCTTGATAATTGTTGAAGCTTCTTGAATTTTGAATTATTTTGTTTGAGGCTATAGGGTGTAGGCTATAATTTTCTAATATTTCAAAACCCTAGCTTGAACTATATTTTGTCTTATGTAAATGGCACCCAAGGCCCGAAGCTCTGGTTCTGAAACCTCTACTAGGTCATTTTCCCAAGATGTTATAGACTTGTTAAAACCCTCTACCAACAAAAAGCTTCAGGGAAAGGCTTTTTTTTTTGGTCCCTTACTCTTGGAAGGGTTAACTGATAAACAATGTGCAATTCAACATGCTGAGCACCATATGTTGGATGGAAGTTGTTCTCAAATTGGTTTGGGAATAGGAATTTGTGTGCTCCTCTGTGTAACCCTTGGAAGTTGGATCTTGGTAATATGGTGGTCCCAAATGTCTATTTGGATGTAGATTTGTTAAAAGATGTTTCTGCAAGATATGAACTTGTAACCAGAGTCGTTAGGACATATTCTGGTATAGAAATGGTAAAAATAGCCAGGGAGGAAATTGCAAAGATCTTTGGTTTACATGAATGGAGTTAGGATATGGTTACTATTAATCTTAAGGTTTTCATAGAAGAATACAAAAATACTAAGGGTTTGTTTGGAACATATTTGTTGATACCTCATTTGGCAACCACTAGAAAAGGAAAGAATAAGAAGAAGACAGTGATTGGTAAAAATGAGCCAAAGCCCTTTCCTGTAAATTACTTTTGTAATTATTTTAGGAAGATAGTTTGTTCCTTGTGTCAGGTTCTTGGAATTAGCTTGAAGACAACTCTGTCGACTGACATCATGTACATGGTCGTAAATCTCCAACATCTAGGTTTTAATGTGGTATATGATTTTTCCACTTATTTGGCAGATAAAATACATGAGTTTCTAGTGGCTCATAAGGAACGAAGAACTCTGGTTGGTTTTAGATGGAATTCCCTATTGACGCACATGCTTTTGTATAGGGGCCAGATAGTTTTTGGGCAAGATATGTAATTGAAAAAGAGAGAGGATGATGTTGACATGCCTGTTCAATATTGGACCAGGGTCCTTGATAGGCATGGTCATAAATTTGATTATGTGGCCTTCCATAATGTTTTTGGGTCCAAATTGAGAAGATCTTTGGTTTATAATCCACCCAAGATTCCTAAGGAGATTCATGACTTCTTGAGGCCAATGGAAAGGAGACTTGAGTTAAATTTGACATATAATTGGGGAGATATTATCCATTATCATAATACAAAAAATTTTAGGGTATACGACACTAATATCAACCCATATGTTTTACCTAAGGATGTGCCTCTGAGAATTGGGTTTCTAGAAATCATGAGACAGTTGGGGTGTGCTCAAGATGCACATTTTCCAGTAGAACAAAAGAAGGGATCTTTCTTTCTTGAGTATACGTCGTTTGCTGACTTTGTCATGGCAAAGGGAGGATGGAAGGATTTGTATACATTTCTTAGACCTTATGGATTAAATAAAATACGGCCTAGGAATCATGATCCTGAGGGTTTCATTTCTCAAATGAAGGCCAAGCACTAGAATGAGATTTTCATCCACAATTTCTATTTTCCTGAGGATATTATCAGGAACATCTTTAATTTGGAGATACAGGAAGAAAGGAAAGAAAAATATATTGTTTTTACAAAGATGGTGAAGAAGAAGCAAGAAAAGATACCTTCATTTAATCCCATACCAAATATTAGTGGTGAGTTGAATAGGGCTATGTATGCTATTGATAATTTTGAAAGTTTAGTGGGGATTTTGAAGGATGAGCAGGTTGTGGAAGATAAGGGAAAGTCACAAACTATTGAAGAATACCCTGAGGTAAGTTTGGAGGAAAGGCCTACTTATTAGCCCTTGAAAAGAATTAGGATATATTCTAGAAAGAGGGGAAGTATGGCTAAGGAAGTTGCTAAGAATGTAGTGACATCATCTTTAGGCCAGTCATTGCCTAATATTGTTGATTAGGATTCCCCTTTGAGGCCTTCTGCTCAAACATATCCATCATCACCAAAGAGACAAAAAATTGAAAGAATAGGGATGGTTGAGTATCCTGATGATGATGATGATGATGAAGAGATCATGGTCACTCTTGATGATATGCATCAGGGAATGCCATCTTTTCCAAAAGACATTCCATCAAGTTCTAGAGCAGTTTCTTTAAGGCTGGGAAAAGATGAAATAAGAGGGATAACCAATAGTGATGACCTGAGAATGGAGGCTTGCAGAGAATTCATGATGGATGATTATTTTTTCAAGAAAAAATCATTTAAGTATTTTGTTTGGAGGGCACATGTTTCACTATATGTTGAGCAGGTAGCTCAAGAAAGAAGTTTGCACCCTGAGCACCTAGAACAAGTAGTTTAGTCCAATGTCAGGTTACAGATGAAGGAGATTTCAAAGATATAACACCAGAGCAAGGTCGAGCATTGGTATAGAAGAGTGGAGTACTATTAATTCCTGAGTGGGATATTGTTGATGTTGTGGTATTTGATACATTAAGAAGGGCCAATAGGCCACTTCATGCAACTGAAGAAGAAGCTACATTGGCACTTAAAGGGTCAGCCTTTAGTGAGGAGTGGGATGCCTTGGAAATTTGGTCTTTATATATTGGGTCTAGGAAGCCAATAGTTGTGGAACCATTTGATTTTAGTGGTCACCTAGTTGTAAGAAGAGTTATTGATACTACGGCATTGGAGGCTACCGATATGGTAGTGAATGTTGCCAAGTTCACTAGGGCAACTGTTGAGGTTTTGACTAAGGATCGAGATAATTTGAGGGGCCAGTATAATGACCTTATTATTGAATATAATAGGAGTCAACAAAAGGTTTCAGATTTTGAGACTAAGTTGACATTACTAAAGCAACAAATGGAGACATTGAAGTCTCAAGGGAAGGCTAGCTCTAGTCGCACTATTTCTGACCCACCAATGGAGCAACCTCAACCCTCTTCACAAGGACAATCGTTAGCTATTGTTCCATAAAATATGGGACATGTGCCTATCACGATTGAAATGGCTAATAGCCCAAGAGGAGGACTCTCTAGGGAAAAAATAATTTGTCAAATTGAGGAGTATAAAGATATTGTGCAACAAATACATAAATCAATGATGAAAATAAATTCATTGATTGTGGATACTATATTGAGACACTTGAACAAGAGAGTCCATAGGAAATTAGATAGTGTTCATGCAAGTTATGCTTTGATGTTGCAAGCAATCAAGATGTTCCCAAGAGATAAAGAGTTGGCCACCCCATTGCTAGATAGATGGAGCCCCATAATTGAGAAACTGACATTCATGGCAGTGGGAGCAAAGCAACATGGGGATAACTATCATATGCTTATGTCAACTTATCAGTTTTTCAAAGGAATTATGGAGTAAAAGTTTCAGGGGTATGTTGCCCCTATGGAATTGAGGATCAAAGAGTTGAAGGCCAAAGATGATGGAATGGACTTAACTCCATTACCACCAGTTCTGCATAGTCATGATGAGGTGAAACCATTGCAAATTTGGAAGGATCAAATGACTAATATAATGATAGCTCAGACACATGAAATATGTAGGAATGCTGATATTGGTATGCCAGAGAATACAATTGAGAAACTATCATTTGTTATTAGTTTCTTAGAAGATTTTGATAAGGAGGCCACTTCAGTAATGGTAAAGTATGCACCATATAGAGATAAAATTAATCAGGTTATTGCTTTTAAGTGGCCGTCTGAGGAGGAATTTGAATTGTGGAAAAAGGTATTCACTGATGAGTTTGAAATATGAGCACTAAGGTTGAGAAGTGTGATGTGGTCATGTATAATATAGGTCTGGCCTCAAAAGTTACATTTGAAAATACACATGCTTCTCCCGACTTCAGGTACAAGTTGTTGAGGTGGAATAAAGTGCTATAACGGTTAAACATGCCTTTGGCATGAACGATTTTCCTTTTGGAAGGTGGTCTTCTTCCTTTGTAGCAATTGATGATTATTTTTGTCTTATGCCTTTTCCCTCCAATTGTAGGAGGCAAATATAATTGTATTAGGAATTTGTGGTCCAATTAGAAATGGACATGTGTACCCTCTGACCTGAAGCTTGTTTTGCTCCCTTGTTTTATAAAAGGGAATTATGGGCCATGGTATAGGGTCTTTTGTTGAATCCGAGATTTGAGAAAGGAGAATTTTGTAATACAAAGAGTATGAATGTGAGTCCCTGTCTTAAAGTTATGAGTTAGATAGAGGAACTTGGTCAATTATGGGGTTCTTAGGCATGTTTGTATTGAATATGAAGATCTCTTGAGTCTATTTTCTCTCCCATTGTGATTTCTTGCATGAATCATTAATGAAATATTATTCAAAGACTATTTTCATTGATCTTCATTGTTTTTTACCATGAATTATGCTTTAATGATGGGTCTGGTTCAAAGGATCGGTTAAATTCTTTAGTTAATGTGTAATTTAATGCAAGTTAGCAGTTCGATTCATAAGTACTAATAGATTTTGGTGCAGATACATGGATTGTAATGCAATTCATATAGATCATAATTGTTTAAGATTAAATTTTCCCTATAGTTCAACTCTTTCTTATTTGACTCCGTGCTTTAGGATATGAAAGTATTGGTATTTGAATTATGGTTATGTTTCTCATGTCTTTGGTTTCTATTTTAGAACATTTATTCAAATATTTCTTATCGGCCTATTTTAGTTGTATTTATGATTCTCTACTAATAGGACTTGAGTCTTTGAAGGAATTTCCAATTTCTTGAAGGATTTCATCCTTTTAGTGTCAATGGAGAATCTATCTATTGTTCGGCAATACGCATTTGAGATTGTTTAAGTTGTATATGAGAAGCAAATTTTAGGGATCACCTCCCTAGGTCTTATAGAGCCTGAAGTGTATGATAATTAGCATTATCGCTTATTCTCATCTAGTTGGCCGATCGCTTCCTAAACTTTTATCATTGAACGTGGCAAGTTCATAGAAGCTCTCGGGAAGTCCGCTTGGGTTGTAATAAAAAAACACCAATAGAATGGTGACTCTACTGGGGACCTATCGAATTCAAAATCTCTAGTGCAGATCTGGTATAGTCAGAGTCATTTTTCATGATATTCTTCACTATTGGAGAATAATTGTTTTAAATTTTGAGTATATTTATCATGTTTAGCACATGAGTCTAGTCTTCGTATGTTATTTTTCAGCATTTCAGGTAATGTTTAGGATCTTATCAAAAGTCACGAGTGCAAAAGTGAAGTGCAATCACTTCATGATTCCCAACATCTTGGGTGACTACTCTGATATCTCAAACATGAATATTCATGTAAATTACCAAAAGCAACATGCAAAGGAAGGTCCTCATGCACCAAAATCCATGAAGAAGACTAGAAGCTATTCAAAGAAAAATCTGGAACCAATACTAGAACTCGAACCTAGATAGGACAAAAGATGGGTGAAAGTAAATGATACACCACATAAGTCAGTCTCATCTCATGTCGTTTCCTCTCCTACTTTAAATGCTAAGGTAAATAGTGATTTTATCAGTGGAGACTCTTCCAAAAATTTTATATCTAATATGGATCATGATAGTTTTCCTATTGAAATGAATTGTGAGGTTGAAAATGACATATCTAGAGATGAAGAAAGATGGGGTTTCTGGGAGCAAGATAAATAGTTCCCAGAGGCCATAACACTTGGTACTATGTCTGTTTTCACTGGACAAAATTTAAAATACCAAGGGGATTCTCTGGATGAGGAGGCGCCTCTTCTTCATGATGAAGATCAGGTAGATCAACCTTATTATACTCCTGCTGCAAGTGAGGTAGGAGATATCCTTAAAAATGAAATTGATATAGATAAGGAAATGCAAGCCTTGATTGAAGAAGAAAAGAGGTTGCAAGAGGCGAAGGATAGTAGGGAGAAGAAAATAAAAGAGGATCTAGAAATATTTTGAGCCAAGCAGCTCAAGTGAAATGCACAAAAAAAGAAAGTGAAAAAGATGAGAGAAGATCCTGCTAAGCGAAAAGCCTTTGAAGAAAAGGTAGCTAAGGCAACTGCTGAAAGTGCTCATGAGATGCCTAGGGCAACAATTTCTATGGGGACCTTTGCCACTGCTACATATACCTCTTTTATCTCGGATACTAAAACCTCTTACCCATTTTTTGGATCTAAGAAGGCAACCTTTGTGGATCATGGGAAAGCCCCTATTGATCTATCCAAGAAAATTTCCCACGGTTTCTTCAATTCTAAGAGAAATGTTGATGCTAATATTGAAACAAACACTGTTGCTAACAAAGGGGTCAAAACTAATCCCAGGCCATTAGACTTCCCCCCAAACCCTGAACTTTTAAGACTGCAATTGATAAATGATCAATTGCAGTCTAATTTGAGGAAGGCAAAGATAGAGGTTGCTAATGCTGAGATGGCAAGAAAAATAGCTTTCCTAAAGATGTCTACAACTACCCCTGAAGCTTCTGGTTTAGGACAGAGTGAAAATGAGTCACTAAGTAAGAATTTTGAAAAAAAAATCCCTAAAGGGGGTGGTGGTGGTAACCAAGGTGGTGGAGGCAGAGGTGGTCACAAGAAATGTAGTTCCTACTCAGAGGATGAAGAGGGAAGCATTGGTAAAAATAGAAAGGATGGTAGTAGTGGGAAAGATAAAGAGGGGAGTAATAATAAGGAAGTTGAGCAACAAGATACCCCAGGAGTGGATGTGGTATGGGAGCACCCCATGTTGATAGCTATAGACAACTGTGCTTTGAAAACATTTGAGGGTACCCAAATCCAATCCCTGATAATGCACGCAAACATCTCCCAAAGTTTACTGGTAATAATGATTTTAGTGGGGAAGATCATCTAAAAGATTTCCAAGGTTTTGTTGAAGATTTTGAGTTATGGGATGATGATGTAGCAATGAAATATTTCATGTAGTCATTCATTGAGGATGCCAGAGATTGGTATAGAGGGTTACTAGATGCTAGTATCGATTCTAGAGATGCCTTTTATAGGGTCTTTAGGGAGCAATACGGAGATCAGATTGACCCTAGGTTTAAATTAAATTATTTCAATAATATCTCCAAGGGATATAATGAACTGGTTACTGAGTTTAACGCTCACTTCCAGAAAGCTATGACAATAGTTCTTGCATACTTAAGGCCTAATGAAACTGCATGACTAGTTGTATATTGTATTGCCTATAATGCTAAAATGTGCTATCTACTGGGAGATAAAGATCCTCAGAATTTGAGACAAGCATATAAGAGGGCAGTAAATATTGAAAATAATAGAAGAACTTCTGGAAAAGTGGTAAGAAGGGAAGATCGCAAAGCTCCTAAAGGCACAAGAAACCAGACCGAGAAGGTTATCAAACCCATGGCTTCTGATGAGAAGATAGATCAGGTCCTTACCCTACTACAAAAGTAAGAAAAAAATGACAAGCCCCATTTCCAAAGGAATGAAGGCCTCTCAGATTGCATGATTATCCTTCCAACACTAACTAGAATAATGGGAAGCCCATATAGGGAAATCAGAGAAATAATCAAATTCCACCTGATCCCTTACAAAAGTTTTCTCTAAATTTAACAAAAAATTTACCATGGTGTGAGGTATGTGGGATGCCACATTCTTCACAATAGTGTGTAGTAGCACAATCAATGGTAGAATCTCAAGATGACCAGGGAGATGCTCAGTCTCCCCATGATCAGGATACAATGACTAATGTATTGCTAGGACTATCTGATTTGGCTTATGAGGATTATTCCTCAGATCATGAGCCATGTGGAAGAGATGTTGATCTCCAGAGAAAACAAAATGATTTACATCAATTGCAAGTGTTTTCAAATGAAGAAGATAATGATTAGTTTTTTGTAAATGAATTTGAGATAGATAATACTATTCTAAGAAGACCATCTGATGAGGAGATTGAAAATTATACAGTTGCTCTGGTTTCTAGGTTGAGGAACAACATACAATTAAGGAATAGAACTATTGCAGGTGATTCAAGTAAGCCTTGCAGTCTATTTATAAAGGAGAAAGATGCAACTGGAACAACTATCAACGCAAAGGCTAAGAATGTGGATTCAAAGCCCAAGGAAATTAGAGAACCCAAGATATGGGAAAATAAAGTGGATAAAACCAAGATGAATGGTGAAGTTGTCTCCCAAAATATCAAGGTAAATAATCAACACCCTCATGATGATGAAACTCCCAGGGGAGAAGAAAAGGTAAATTCTAAGGACATAAATTTTCTTGAATTACCAAAATACACTGCAATACATATGTTCCAAGTACTTTCTTAGGTCAAGGTTACTATTCCATTTTTAGAAATGATGTGAATAGATGAACATAAGGATAAAACTATTTCACTCATTAATAGCATTCCTACAAGTAAAAGGGGTAAGGTGATATCTGATCAGATTGACTCAAATAAGGATCAAGAAGAGCCAGGTATTGTGGAAGAAGTTACCACTAATAGCCCTCAAATATATCTAGGAACTACTATCACAGCTAACCCCAACCATGTGAATCTAGTTTTCTTGAGTCTGATCATTGATGGAAAAATGTTGAGAAATTGTATGATTGATTCGGGAGCTTCTAATAATGTGATGTCAGTAAAGATAATGCATGCAATGGGCTTAAAAATAGATTGTACAAATGGTAAATGCTATGCAATGGATTCTCGGGGAGTACCTATCATAGGGATTATAAATGATGTTTCATATAGATTGGCAGCGTTCCCTGAAAAGGAGTTACACATGAGTGTCACAGTGGTGGATATCCCACCTACTTATGGGATGTTGTTATCTTGGCCTTGGAATGCTTTAATGGGTGGGAGCATACAATGTGATTTATCTTTTGCTACGTTCTCTATTGAGCAGAGAGATGTTAAAGTGAATAGGGAAAAGAGAGCCCCTCACATGATTGAGAATGTGGAGGAGCCACTGGAGCCTATCAAAATCAACTTTGTGGAGACAAATTTGGAAAACTTCCATGTTGAGGAAGATAAACTAGAAGAAGAAATCCAACTAGCACCTATTAATAAAGAAGTGCTAAAGGTATCCTCAAAAAATTACTTGTGGATAATGCATTTTTATGGAGCATGTTCTAGAGATGGCTCAGGAGTAGGAATTGTTTTCACTTGCCCTCACGGTAAAACATTCAAGTATTCTTTCTTGTTGCAATTTTCTTGTACTAATAATTTTTCTGAGTATGAGGCTCTCCTACTTGGTCTGAATCTAGCTTCAAAAACATGGTATCAAGGCATTAAAAGTATTGGGGGACTCTGATTTGGTTGTTTCTCAGATTAGATCTCATTTTGCAGCTAAGGATAAAAGACTTAGGCAATATAGAAATGCAGTGTGGGACAACATTGAGGCCTTTGATGCTTTTGGCATTGAATGGGTCAAGAGGGGGAAAAATTCTAGGGTTGACTTATTGGCCAACATAGCTGTTAAAGTTGATGATATAACTGTTGAGAAAATGTGTCTCAACTTCCAGCTTGAAGCTCCTATTCTCATCACTTGGTGAAAATCTAGTGTTTCTACAGTTTACCGCCATAGCGCACCTGCCTTATTTCAACCCCTAGTGGTACCGTGGTGACAGCTCTGGCGGTTACTACCTTATTGTAGTCTGCAAAGAAGTTCACCGTGGTGGCTACGGTGAAGCCATTGGCAGTGGTCTCGGTGGTTACTGCCATACTGCGGGCGGTGGGTCAACTCACCACAGTGGCCACGGTGAGACCACCTGCGGTCGAGTCCGGTGGTTACCGCCATACCGCAGGCAGTGGGTCCACTCACCGCGGTGGCTGCTGTGAGACTGCCTATAGTCGGGTCTGACATTTACTGCCATACTGCAGGTGATGGATCCACTCACTGTGGTGGCCATGGTAAGACCACCAATGGTCTGGCTGACGGTCACCGCACTACCGCGGGGTGGCCTGTCGATGGTCCCATAGACCGATCACCACTAGACCACAGTTAGACCTCTACCTGGCTGTAGTAGCACGTTGGATGTTTGGAGGTGAGATGTGCTGGGCTGGATGAAGTCATTGGTGTGCTCGGATGAGCTCACAACTATACCGCAAGTCGACTCGGTTGGTGCCGTGGTAGCATGGGTATGGTCGATGTGAGCTTAGACGAGCTCACCGCCATATCGCGAGTAGGTTGAACGAGCTCGGCAATAGAGTGGTAAGGACTTAGAGAGCTCAGACGAGCTCGAGGCCAGTTTGACCGAGTTGGACTCAGAGTCAAAGAGTGACAGCGAATGTAGGAAGGACACATGGCTCAGTGTCAGGCGATGATTGGCTAAAGGCCAATGAAGTGTTAGCAGTTATTACAGGCCACCTTAGGGTGGTGAACAGGACCTGATTTGGGTGATGGCATTAATGTCTGGGTGGCTTGATGCAGGGAGATCAACATGGGAAAATTGATTGCATGATTGGATGTCTGATTCATGAACCTGATGGTTGGCGCCTGATTGATGACATTGATTGCAACATATGAATTTGTAAGTCGAGTACAACAATGCCAATATAACTTCAAACTATATGTTATGACATTGTAACATTGAGATAGAATATGTGAGCTACTGTGAGCTAATCAAAGAAGACTGAACATTGTATGTAATTGTTTTATTACTGGAATACAATTATCTTAACTTTGTGTGGTGGGTTTTTTACCTGAAAAGGTTTACCCACGTATATCTTGTGTCAATCTGTGAATGCTTAATTCTGTTATCTATTTTACTGGTTGTATTCATCTCAATTAGTTTTAGAAGCTATTAGGACCTGTTTATGCTCTACTCCTCTATTGTATTAGTGTTAAGGGAATGTATTCCGCACTATTGGGTCTTTACATCCACCCCATTTTCCCTTCAAGTGGTATCAAAGCCTGGCCTATTGTGTTATCCTTGAGAGAAAGCTCATTTTTTTGTGCTAATACTGTTTTAGTGGGAGTATTGCATTGTCAAAACTTGTTTCCGTTTGAGATGGTGAGTACTCCAGGTAGAGTAGATATTGAAAAGTTTAATGAAAACAACTTTGAGTTATGGAAACTCAAAGTGGAAGACTTGTTGGTGGATAGAGACCTCTAGTTAGTAGTGTCTGGTACTAAGCCACAAAGTATGAAGCAAGAGGATTGGGATCTTGTTGATAGAAAAACAAGAGGTCTGATAAGACCGAGTCTAGCCAATTTTTTACTCTTAAATGTCCAGGAGGAGGAGTCTGCAACTTCATTATAGAAAAAGCTTGGTGATATTTATCAGGGAAAGTCTCTAGTAAATAAGTTATTCTTGAGAAAGAAGTTGTACTCCTTGAAAATGGAAGAAGCTGCATCTATTGCAGACCATCTGCACTCATTTAATATGAGTGTCACTCAGCTAGCTTCTGTAGGTGTAAAGACCAAGGAGGAAGATCATTGCATGCTCCTATTATGTTCATTACCTAATAGTTGGGATCATCTTGTGATGGCCATCGGAAGCACCACAAATTCTTTCAAGATGGAAGACGTTGTTGCCTCATTTTTATCTGAAGAGATGTGGAGGAAGTCTTCAAAAATGGCCAAAGAGGCTCTTGTTGTTCAAGGTAGACCAAAGGAGAAAGGCAAGAAGAAGGACAAAAAGTCAAAATCCAAATCTGAAGGGAGATCAAAGTCTCCTAGTAAAAATTTCAAGGTGAGATGTTGGAACTGTGGGCAACCTGGTCATATCAAGAAGGATTGCAAGGAGAAGAAGAAGAAAAATGCTTCTGACAATGAATCTTCTCAAAGTGATGCAGATGCCTTCATTACAGTAGCCTTGACAACTCAGGCATCAAATGATGTCTGGCTGGTTGACTCAGGTGCATCTTTTCACATGACATCTAATAGAGAATGGTTCTCTAAATACGAGAAGTATGATAGTGGAAAGGTGTACTTGGAAAGTGATTCAATGTTGGAGATAGTTGGTAGAGGAAGAGTCAGAATTCAGTTTCCTGATGGAAGAGTCAAAGGTATTGGTGGCTTACTTCACATACCAGGGCTGGCTCAAAATCTTCTTTCTGTCAATAAGTTAAATGATGTTGGTGTAGAAGTTTCTTTTTCAAGTAAGGGATGTAAAATGGCTAGAGGTGCAATGGTGCTAGCTAAGGGTGTTCGTACTGGCACTCTATACAAGATGGATGCACGTCCTGTTCTTTGTAACAATGCCTCTGTAAATTCAAGCAATGCTGCTCCTGAAGAGAAAGATGAAGACACTTCTTTGTTAGCAAATCCTTTGGAGGTAAAACTCCTAGCCGAGAAGACTATGCTATGGAATCATAGACTTGGTCAAATTGGTGAGAAAGGTTTATAAACCTTGAAGAATACAAATCTTGTAGAAGGGCTTGATGATTGTTACCTTGCAATCATTTTTTGCGAACATTGTATTTATGGAAAACAGCACCATGTTTTATTTTTTTCTAGTCCTCATAAATCTTCTGGTATACTGGATTATGTTCATTCTGATGTGTTTGGTCAAGTTAATGTTCCTTCGTTATCGAAGTCTAGATATTATGTTTCTTTTATTGATGACTGTTCGAGAAGGGCATTTGTATACTTTCTTAAAAGTAAATTAGAAGTGTTCAGTCAGTTTAAAAAATTTAAATCTTTGGTAGAGAATCAGACTGGAAGGAAAATAAAATGTTTGAGGACAGACAATGGCGGTGAATTTTGTTCTGTAGATTTTAAAAGGTATTGCATTGATCATGGAATTAAAAGGCATAAGACAACGCCTTACACTCCACAACAAAATGGATTTGCTGAAAGGTTGAACATGACGCTGATGGAAAAGGCAAGGAGTATGATGAGCGGTGCTGGTTTGGAGTAGAATTTTTGGGATGAGTTTGTGGCTACAACATGTTATCTAATAAATAGATCCCCTTTCTCTGCTCTTGTTGACAAGATGCCTTTGGAAGCATGGTCTGGTAAGAATCCCTCTCTGAGGCATGTCCGTGTGTTTGGCTGTGAGGCATATTTTATGTGCCAAATGAAAAAAGATCTAAATTGGATAACAAGGCTATCAAATGTATTCTCATCAGCTATGGAGTTGGTGTGAAAGGATACAAGCTTTGGAACCCTGTTACTGAGAAGGTTTTGTACAACAAAAGTGTGATATTTCATGAGCTAAAACCTTCAATAACTGATCAACAGTTTGAGACAGATCAAAGTGACAAAAAGAAGGATGCACTTGAGATTCCCCAAACTCCAGAAAGGGAAGAGTTGCATGGTGTACCTGAGACTGAGGAGAGCTCAAGCAGCTCTGGAAGTTCTAATGATGAAGAACAACCTCAGCTTGTAAGAAGATCTACATGAGAAATAAGGCAACCTGAAAGGTATGGTTTCTCGCTGTTAAATTTGAACTGTGCCTATGCTTTAATTACCAGCACTGATGAGCCTAGGACTATGAAAGAAGCAATCAACATGGCTGATTCGAATTCTTGGCTACAAGCCATGAATGAAGAGATGGATTATTTGAAAAAGAATGAAACCTGTAATTTGGTACCACTGCCTAAAGGGAGAAATCCTATTGGTTGTAAGTGGATATTCAAAAAGAAAACAGGCCTTGATGGCAGTGTTGAGAAGTATAAGGAAAGGTTGGTTGCAAAGGGATTTTCTCAAATTGAGGGAATTGATTATGCAAAGATTTTTTCCCCTATAGAAAAGTTGACACCCATCAGATTTTTATTGTCATTGGTAGCTTTGTATGATTTTGAAATTGAACAGATGGATGTGAAGACATCATTTCTCCATGGTGAGCTAGAAGAAGAAATCTACATGTCCCAGCCTGAGCATTTTGTTGAAAGAGGTAAACAAAATCTGGTCTGTAAGTTAAATAAATCTCTCTATGGTTTAAAGCAATCTCCTAGAATGTGGAATCAAAAATTTGATACGTTTGGGCTATCAATTGGATTTTTGAGATAAAAATCTAATCATTGCATTTATTATAAATATGAGAATGATCGTGTGCTTGTTATTACGCTGTACGTGGATGATATGTTATTCATTGGGAATAGCAAGTATGATTTCTGATCTTAAATCTCAATTGTCTGCAAAGTTTGAAATGAATGATCTTGGTGCAGCTAGCTACATTCTTGGAATGGAGATAACCAGGGATAGAACAAGCAAAAAGGTTTGGGTCAGTCAAAGTAAGTATGTGAAAACAGTTCTGGAGAGGTTTAGCATGGACGATTACAAGTAGCTAGTTGTTCCAATCATGCAGGGAACAAAGCTTTATGTTGAAGACTGTCCAAATTCTACTACTGAGATGGAGGACATGACCAGTGTGCCTTATGCAAGTGTTGTTGGCAGTTTGATGTATGCTATGGTCTGTACAAGACCAGACATTGCGCAAGCAATGGGAGTTCTAAGTCGATTTATTGCAAATCTGGGAAGATCACATTGGGATGCTATGAAGAGAGTGTTCAGGTATTTGAAGGGAACTTCAAACTACGCCCTGTGTTACCATGACAGTTTGGTTGCATCATAAAGGACTCTCAGCATTCATGGGTATGTTGATTCAAATTGGGCAGGGGACATTGACAGCAGGCAATCCACCAGTGGATACACTTTCATGCTTAATGGTGGAGCAATCAGTTGGATGAGCAAGTGTCAGGTTGTAGTTGCTTTATCCACGACCGAGGTAGAATACATGGCTGCAACTCATGCCTGTAAAGAGGCTGTTTGGTTAAACCGTTTGTGTTCAGACATTGGATTTGATGCTATACAAATTTCAATCTGTTGTGACAGTTAGAGTGCCATTTGTTTGGAAAAGAATCTGACCTTTCATGCCAGGACCAAGCAGATTGATGTGCAATATCACTTTGTGAGGGATATGGTTGAAGATGGAAAGGTCAGTCTGGAAAAGGTGGACACCTTGAAGAATGTTTTAGACATTTTGACAAAGCCGGTTAGCACAGACAAGTTTAGATGGTGTGCAGAATCGATGGGGCTTGGGGCCTATGATTGTCAGTAAGTTTCGAAGTCATGAGGGAGCTGGAAATGTTTTCCAAGTGGGAGCTTGTTGAGAAAATGTGTCTCAACTTCCAACTTGAAGCCCCTATTTTCATGACTTGGCGAAAATCTGGTGTTTCTACAGTTTACCGCCATACCACGCCTGCCTTATTTCTGCCCCTAGTGGTACCACGGTGACAGGTCTGACGGTTACCGCCTTACTGCAGTCTGCAAAGACCTTCATCATGGTGGTCGTGGTGAAGCCATCGACGGTGGTCTCGGTTGTACCACCATACCATGAGCGGTGGGTCCACTCACCACGGTGGCCACAGTGAGACCATCTATGGTCGGGTCCGGTGGTTACTACCATACCGCGGGTTGTGGGTCCACTCACCACGGTGGCCGCGGTGAGACCGATTGCAGTCGGGTCTGGTGTTTATGGCCATACCACGGGTGATGGATCCACTCACAGCAGTGGCCGTGGTAGGACCACCAACGGTCTAGCTGACAGTCACCACACTACAGCGAGGTGGCCTATTGGCCCTTGCAGTAGCGTGGTTTGACCATCAGCGGTCCCACAAATCGGTCACTGCCATACCGTGGTTAGACCTCTACCTAGTTGTAGTAGTGGAGTGGATGTTTGGAGGTGAGACATGCTGGGCTCAGTGAAGTCATTGATGAGCTCAGATGAGCTCACCACTATACCGCAGGTCAACTCGGTTGGTGCCGCAGTAGCACAGGTATGGTCAGTGTGAGCTCGGACGAGCTCACCGCCATACCACGAGTAGGTCAAACGAGCTCGACGGTAGAGCGGTAAGGACTTAGAGAGCTCAGAAAAGCTTGGGGCCAGTTTGACTGAGTTGGACTCAGAGTCAAAGAGCGACAACGAATGCAGGAAGGACACATGGCTCAGTGTGAGGTGATGATTGGCTAAAGACCAATGAAGTGTTAGTAATTATTGCAGGTCACCTCATGGTGGTGAATAGGACCCGATTTGGGTGATGGCATTAATGCCTCTTTGGCTCGATGCAGGGAGATTAGCATGGGTAGATCAATTGCGTGATTGGATGTCTGATTCATGAACTTGATGGTCAGCGCCTAATTGTTGACATTGATTGCAACGTATGACTTTGTAAGTCGAGTACAACAATGTAAATATAACTTTGAACTATATGTTATGACATTGTAATAGTGAGATAGAATAAGTGAGCTGCTGTGAGCTGATCATAGAAGACTAAACATTGTATGTAATTGTTTTATTATTAGAATACAATTGTCTTGACTTTGTGTGGTGGTTTTTTTTACTTGGAAAGATTTTCCCACGTATATCTTGTGTTAATCTATGAATGCTTAATTTTGTTATCTATTTTACTAGTTGTATTCATCTCAAGTAGTTTTAGAAGCTATTAGAACCTGTTTATGCTCTACTCCTCTATTGTATTAGTGTTAAGGGAATGTATTCCGCACTGTTGGGTCTTTAGATCCACCCCATTTTTCCCTTCAATAACCTTTGGTGGTATTTCAAACATAGAGATACAAACCAGGCCTATAGTACTAGGAAATATTTTCAACTGGTAGGTATTTGATGATGACACAAATATTTTGAAGTTTCTGCATTTTGTTGATCAATATGAGAGCCAATAAATTGACTTTGGTTCGTTTATAACTAAGATTGATGGGAAAGAAACCCTGTTCGGGAAAGATAAAATTCATCTGAAAACAAATACCATTCCTCGAGGCTTGGTTACACTTGAAAGGGTGTTTGATGACCCTGATAGGTCAAATTCAAAGCATACACCCTCTCATAAGGAAGACATAGAAGAAATAAACTTGGGAATGAAGAGTGCTCCTAAGAAGGTTTATATTGGAAAGAAAATGAAGCCACATGTTAGAAACATGTTGATTTCCTTGCTTAGAAAGTACAAACATGTTTTTTCCTGGTCATATGATGACCTCAAAGCATATAGGGAGGATCTCTTCCAACATGAAATCCTATTAAAACTAGATATGAAGCCATTCAGGCAGAAACAAAGGCCAATTAACCCGACCTTGCAACCCAAAATGTAGGAAGAGCTTGCCAAATTAAGGGATGCAATAATCATTAAACCTATTAGTAACTCATCCTAGGTTTCCAACTTGGTGCTTGTAAGAAATGAAAATGGGGATATTAGGTTGTGTGTTGATTTTAGAAATTTGAATGTTGATTCCTTGAAAGATAATTACCCACTGCCTAATATGGAAGCTATGCTGCAAAAGGTCACAGGGTGTGAACTACTCTCCATGATTGATGGGTTTTCTGGTTATATCCAAGTAATGGTCAAGGAGTTTGAGTAGTTCAATACTGCTTTTACTACACCATGGGGGACATATGTTTATGTGAGAATGCCATTTGGACTAATGAATGCTAGTGCAACTTTTCAAAGGGCTATGGATGTAGCCTTTGCAAATTTTATTGACCTATTCCTTGCAATATATGAGGATGATCTTACTGCTCATAGCAAGGATGATGATGACCATTGTTCTCACTTAGAAAAAAATATTTATTAGAGCTTTTCAATATGGTATATCTCTGAACCCTATGAAGTGTGCATTTGGGGTAAAAGAAGGAAAGATGCTAGGGAATACTGTCTCAAAGGATGGGGTTTGAATTGATCTAGATTGAGTGGAAGCTATTGACCAAATCACACAACCAAAAAATGTAAAAGGTGTTCAATCTTTCTTTGGGTAGATTAATTTTCTAAGGAGGTTTGTCACAAATTTTGTTGAGACTGTCCGCCCAATTTCTAAGATGCTTAAAAAGAGAGAAAAGATAGTATGGACAGAGGAGCCTTCCAAAGATTTTTAAGCTATTAAAGATGCTATCAAGAAGGCCCCTGTTCTTAAATCACTTGATTACTCAAAACATTTTCATTTGTTTACCTTTGCTTCTTTTCACACTATAATTGGGGTTTTATTGCAGAAAAACAATGATGGTTTTGAGCAGCCAATTGCATTTTTTAGTAAATAATTGTAGGTTGCATAATTAAAGTATGATATAATTGAGAAGTAGGCATATGCTCTGGTAAAAGTGGTCAAGAATTTCAGGCATTACTTGATGGGAGTAACTATTGTTGCTTATGTCCCAACAACTACAGTTAAGGATATCTTCACTCAACAAGAGACTACAGGAAGGCGGTGTAGATGGATAAACAAGATCCAGGAGTTTAATATTGACATATAGATCAAAAAGCTTGTGAGGGGTCACGGCTTAGCCAAATTAATGGTTGAAGCCAACTTAGAGGCTAATCAAATAAACCAGATAGAACAAATGAATGTTGCACCTATCTCTGATATGAAAACTTGTGGCTAGTATAGAAGAATTGTTCAATATTTACAGATAATGCAGTGTCGTAAAGGTATGCCACTTAATGAGAAAAGGACCCTCAAATTATGAGCAATTAAGTATGTCATTATTGATGGAGAGATTTGGTGGAGGAGCCCTAAGGGTGTTATACTTAGATGTGTGGATGCATATCAAGCTGAGGATTTATTAGTAGAAATGCACAAAGGAGCTTGTGGAGGCCATTACATGGCCAAGACAACAACTCACAATATTTTAAGAGCTAGTTTCTGGTGGCCTACTGTATTCAAAGATGCTCATAGGTATGTCAAAATATGTGATGCTTGTCAGAGGTTTGCTAGGTAGTTTAATTTTTCTGGTAATTTTCCACTGAGACAAGTGTCTGCTCCAGCTCCTTTCCAGCAATGGGGCATTGAAGTCATAGGAGAAATATCTGAAAAATCTAGTGGAGAACATGCATGGATATTAGTGGCAACCAACTATTTTACTAAGTGGATTGAGGAAATCCCAACCAGAAGGGCCATGAGTAAGTTAGTCATTGATTTTTGACTAATAATATCTTAAGCAGGTTTGGGGTACCTAAAAGAATTGTTTCAGATAATGCAATGTGTTTCAGGCCTGAGGAGTTTGTTGATTTTTGTAATCAATATGGTATAATTGTCTCATACTCTTCTTTGTATCACCCCCAAGGAAACAAACAAGTAGAGTCTAGCAATAAGAGTCTAATGAAGATTATAAAGCATATGATTGAGAAAAATAAGAAGGCTTGGGATTCAAAATTTCAATTAGCACTATGGGTTGATAAAACAACTGTCAAGAAAGTAATTGGTTATTTTCCTTTTAACCTTGTCTATGGGGTGGAAGCACGTATACAACAAAAGAATTTTCTGAAGATGTACAAGTTTGTCCAAGAATATGATGATGATGTGTGCGATGAAATGCATCACAACATGGAGGAATTGAATCAACTGGATGAAACTCAAGGAGAGGATCACAAGAGAAATGGAAAATTGCAGCTTCAGGTGAAGCACCTCTATGATAAGAAGGCAATTGAAAGAAAGTTTGATGTGGGAGTGATGGTGTTTATCTGGAATGCAAGATCAGAGGATAAAGGAAAACATGCAAATTTTGATCCCATATGGCTAGGCACATACATAATTGTAGACATACATGGGGAGGATTCATACTTCTTACAGTCACTTGTGGGTGAAGTTCTAGAATTGCCAGTAGATGGAAAATTCTTGAAATACTATTTCTCTTGAAATATCTCTTTTCCATGTATGATGTACAATCCTATAAATAGTGTATATAGGTGTGTTTTCTTTTTTCTATGTTTGCTTGTCTTGTCTGAACAAGTCCTTGGTTTTGGTTCTCTCTATGTTTCGTTTGCTCTCTAAAGATTCTGGAATCTTGTTATGCCCACAAGGGGCATACATCCCTAGTCAGAGCCATTGGTGGAGCTTTTACATTTTCCCCATGAGTCTGCTTATTGATGTGTCCTTGGTGCTTGGCTCTATAGTTTTGTCTTGGGGTTTTGGGTTTTTACCATAAAATTTTATCTTGGCTTCTCTAATCATGCATTGACTTATTATTGTAGGTTGTCAGTTGCACAAGTTGTGGTCTGAACTCTTTTATTAGTTGTGCTACTGACCCCTCCTTACCTGCCCTTTTGGTCTTATTTTGCTCGGACTATATTTTAATTCTTCCCTTAGTGTCGGGTTAATAAACGATTAAATTTTAGACCAATGTCTAAAATTATCTACCTCGAGGGTCATTTCCTCGTCTACCTAGTCAGTCCCCTTTTTTATGAATAATATTTTTTGCATGTGCAGGTTTTATAACTGTCAGATGGAATGATATGCATCTTGACCATTCCCTACTAGCCTCGCAAGGTTTTCGATGACGTCACAATAATGTTGTGAGGCATGCGAGATGCTCCCATCTATCACCTATTATTGTGGGACCTGTTCATGTTGAGGTCGTGTCATGTAGGTGGCTTTATATTCACCTGAGGTTTGGTGAGCAAACATGGCAGTTTCAAACCATATTGACTCAATTTGAGTCATTATTTCTCACTTACATGGATTCTAATCAACGACTGGTATTTAAAATATGCTAGTGTTGTACTATATCTGTTTTATCTCACATGAGTGAATAGTAATGGTTGAGTTCGGACTGTGCTCCTAGAATTAAATGCTAAAAGACCATTGAATTGCTATTTTTGTGCACATTTCCACACCAAAGAAGAATTTCTTGGTACCAAGCAAGGTGATCCATTTCGTGAAAAATTCAACATCACTTCCATGGCATATTCTGCAGGCAAGACCGTAAGTAACATATATACCATATCCTATGTTTTCAGAAGGTCTTATGGTTGTTTGAGAGCAAATATCCACTACATTTTGTTTTGTTCCTAAAGGATTGTACTAGTTAATTTGCTTTAAAAATGTTTTAAAGCTTTTCCTGATAATTGTTGAAGCTTCTTGAATTGTGAATTATTTTGTTTGAGGCTATAGGGTGTAGGCTATGATTATCTAATATTTCAAAACCCTAGCTCGAACTATATTTTTTCTTGTGTAAATGGCACCCAAGGCCCAAAGCTCCAGCTCTGAAACCTCTACTGGGTCATTTTCCTAGGATGTTATAGACTTTTTAAAACCCTCTACAAACAAAAAGCTTGAGGGAAAGGATTTATTTTATGGGCCCTTACTCTTGGAAGGGTTAACTGATAAAAAATGTGCAATTTGGGATGTTGAGCTACCATATGTTGGATGGCAGTTGTTCTCAAATTGGTTTGCGAACAAGAATTTGTGTTCTCCTCTATGTAACCCTTGGAGGTTGGATCTTGGTAAACTGGTGGTCCCAAATGTCTATTTGGATGTAGATTTGTTAAAATATGTTGCTGCAAGATATGACCCTGTAACCAGAGTCGTCAGGACATATTCTCATATAGAAATGGTAAAAATAGCTAGGGAGGAAATTGCAAAGATCTTTGGTTTACATGAATGGAGTCAGGATATGGTTACAATTGATCTTAAGGTTTTCAGAGAAGAATACATAAATACTAAGGGTTTGTTTGGAACATATTTTTTGATACCTCATTTGGCAACCACTAGAAAAGGAAAGAATAAGAAGAAGATAATGATTGGTAAAAATGAGCCAATGCCCTTTCCTGTAAATTACTTTTGTAATTATTTCAGGAAGACAGTTTGTTCCTTGTGTCAAGTTCTTGGAATTAGCTTGAAAACTACTCTGCCTACTAACATCATGTACATGGCCATAAATCTCCAACATCCAGGTTTTAATGTGGTATATGATTTTTCCACTTATTTGGTAGACAAACTGCATTAGTGTCTGGTGGCTCTTAAGGAAGGAAGAAGTTTGGCTAGTTTCAGATGGAATTCCCTATTGATGCACATGTTTTTGTATAGGGGCCAGGCAGTTTTTGGGCAGGATATGGAATTGAAGAAGAGAGAAGATGATGTTGACATGCCTGTCCAATATTGGACCAGGGTCCTCAATAAGCATGATCATAAATTTAATTATGTGGCATTCCATAATTTTTTTGGGTCGAAATTGAGATCTCTGGTTTATAATCCACCTAGTATTCCTAAGGAAATTCATGACTTCTAGAGGCCAATGGAAAGGAGACCTGAGTTAAATTTGACACATAATTGGGGAGATATTATCCCTTATCATAATAAAAAAATTTTTAGGGTATAGGACACTAATATCAACCCATATGTTTTACCTAAATATGTGCCTCTGAGAATTGGGTTTTTAGAAATCATGAGACAATTGAGGTGTGCTCAAGATGCACATTTGCCACTAGAACACAAGAAGGGATCTTTCTTTCCTGAGTATATGACGTTTGCTAACTTTTTCATGGCAAAGGGAGGATGGAAGGATTTGTATACATTTCTTAGACCTTATGGATTAAATAACGTACATCCTAGGAATCATGATCCTGAGGGTTTCATTTCTCAAATGAAGGCCAAGCACCAGATTGGGATTTTCATCCATAATTTCTATTTTCCCTAGGATATTATCAGGAACATCTTTGATTTGGAGATACAGGAAGAAAGAAAAGAAAAATATATTGCTTTTACCAAGATGGTGAAGAAGAAGCAAGAAAAGATACCTGCATTTAATCCCATACCAAATATTAGTGATGAGTTGAATAGGGCTATGTATGCTATTGATAATTTTGAAAGTTTAGTGGGGGTTTTGAAGGATGAGCAGGCTGTGGAAGATAAGGGAAAGTCACAAACTATTGAAGAATACCCTGAGGTAAGTTTGGAGGAAATTCCTACTTATTAGCCCCCGAAAACGATTAGGATATATTCCAGAAAGAGGGGAAGTATGGCTGAGGAAGTTGCTAAGAATGCAGTGCCATCATCTTCAGGGTAGTCATTGCCTAATATTGTTGATCTAGATTCCCCTTTGAGGCCTTCTAGTCAAACATATCCATCATCACCAAAGAGACAAAAAATTGAAAGAACAGGGATGGTTGACTATCCTGATGATGATGATGAAGAGATCATTGTCAGTCCTGATGATATGCATCAGGGAATGCCATCTTTTCCACAAGACATTCCATCAAGTTCTGGAGCACTTTCTTTAAGGCTGGGAAAAGATGAAATAAGAGGGATAACCAACAGTGATGACCTGAGGATGGAGGCTTAAAGATAATTCATGATGGATGATTATTTTTTCAAGACAAATGCATTTAAGGATTTTGTATGGAGGGCACATGTTTCACTATATGTTGAGAAGGTAGATCAATGAAGAAGTTTGCACCTTGAGCTACCAGAACAAGTAGTTCAGTCCAATGTCAGGTTGCAGATGAAGAAGAGTTTCAAAGATATAACACCAGAGCAAGGCTAAGCATTGGTATAGAAGAGTGGAGTACTGTTACTTCCTAAGTGGGACATACCTTATGCTATGGTATTCGATACAATAAGAAGGGCCAATAGGCCACTTTTGGCAACTGGGGAAGAAGCTACATTAGCATTTAAAGGGTCAATCTCTAGTGAGGAGTGGGATGCCTTGGCAATTTGGTCTTTATCTACTGGGTCTAGGAAGCCAATAGTTGTGAAACCATTTGATTTTAGTGGTCACCTGGTTGTAAGAAGAGTTGTTGTTACTCCAGCATTGGAGGTTGCCGATATGGTAGTGAATGTTGCCAAGTTCACTAGGGCAACTGTTGAGGATTTGACTAAGGATTGAAATCATTTGAGGGGCTAGTATAATGACCTTATTATTGAATATAATAGGAGTCAACAAAAGGTTGTAGAGTTAGAGATTGACTTGGCATTACTAAAGTAGCAAATGGAGACATTGAAGTCTCAAGGGTCGGCTAGCTCTAGTCACACTATTTCTGATCCACCAGTGGAGCAACCTCAACCCTCTTGACAAGGAAAATCCTTAGCCATTGTTCCATACAATATGGGATAGGTTCCTATAACAATTGAAATGGCTAATAGACTAGGAAGATGACTCTCTAGGGAAAAATTAATTTATCAAGTTGAGGAGTATAAAGAGATGGTGCAACAAATCCAAAAATCAACGAGGAAAATCAATTCATTGATTATGGATATTGTATTGAGACACTTGAACAAGAGAGTCTAGGGGAAATTAAATAGTTTTCATGCAATTTATTCTTTGATGTTGCAAGCACTCAAGATGTTCCCAAGAGATAAAGAGTTGGCCACCCCATTGCTAGATAGATGGAGCCCCACAATTGAGAAACTAACATTCATGGCAGTGGGAGCAAAGCAACATGGGGATAAGTATCCTATGGTTATGTCAAATTATCAGTTTTTCAAAGGGATTGTGGAGTAAACGTTTCAGGGGTATGTTTCCCCTATGGAATTGAGAATCATAGAGTTGAAGGCCAAGTATGATTGAATGGACTTAACTCCATTACCAAAAATTCTGCACAGTCATGATGAGGTGAAACCATTGCAAGTTTGGAAGGATCAAATGACTAATATAATGATAGCTCAACACATGAAATATGAAGGAATGCTAATATTGGTATTCTGGAGAATACAATTGAGAAACTATCATTTGTTATTAGTTTCTTGGAAGATTTTGATAAGGAGGCCACTTCAGTAATGGTAAAGTATGCAACATATAGAAACAAAATTAATCAGGTTATTGATTTTAAGTGGTCGTCTGAGGAAGAATTTGAATTGTGGAAAAATGTGTTCACTAATGAGTTTGAAATATGAGAACTAAGGTTGAGAAGTGTGACTCGGTCATGTATAATATAGGTCTGGCCTCAAAAGTTACATTTGAAAATACACATGCTTCTCTCGGCTTGAGGTACAAGTTGTATAGGTGGAATAAAGTGCTATAACGGTTAAAGATGCCTTTGGCATGGACTAGTTTCCTTTTGGAAGGCAATTTTCTTCCTCCATAGCAATTGATGATTATTTTTGTCTGATGCCTTTTCCCTCCAATTGTAGGATGCAAATATAACTGTATCAGGAATTTGTGGTCCAATTAGAAATGGACATGTGTACCCTCCGGCCTGAAGCTTGTTTTTCTCTCTTTTTTTATAAAATGGAATTATGTGCCATTGTATAGGGTCTTCTATTGAATCCGAGATTTGAGAATGGAGAATTTTATAATACATAGAGTATGAATGTGAGTCCCTGTCTTAAGGTTTAGAGGTAGATAGAGGAACTTGGTCAATTATGGGGTTCTTAGGCATGTTTGTATTGAATATGAAGATCTCTTGAGTTTATTTTCTCTTCCAGTGTGATGTATTGCATGAATTATTAATGAAATATTATTCAAAGACTATTTTCGTTGATCTTCATTTTTTCTTTATTGTGAATTATGCTTTAATGATGGCTCTGGTTCAAAGGATCAATTAAATGCTTCAGTTAATGTGTAAGTTCATGCAAGTTAGCAACTAGATTCATAATTAGTAATAGATTTTGGTGCAGATACATGGATTGTAATGCAATTCATATAGATCATAATTGTTTAAGATGGAATTTTCCCTGTAGTTCATCTCTTTCTTATTTGACTCTGTGCTTTAGGATATGGCACTGGTATTTGAATTATGGCTATGTTTCTCATGTCTTTGGTTTTGATTTTAGAATATTTATTCAAATATTTCTTATCGGCCTATTTTAGTTGTGTTTATGATTCTCTACTAATAGGACTTGAGTCTTTGAAGGAATTTCCAATTTCTTGAAGGATCTCATCATTTTAGTGTCAATGGAGAATCTATCTATTGTTCGGCAATGTGCATTTGAGATTGTTTAAGTTGTATATGAGAACCAAATTTTAGGGATCACCCTCCTGGGTCTTACAAAGCTCGAAGTGTAGGAGAATTAGCATTATCACTTCTTCTCATCAAGTTGGCCAATTGCTTCCTAAAATTTTATCATTGAACATGACGAGTTCATAGAAGCTCTTGGGAAGTCTTCTTGGCTTGTAATAAGAAAACACCAACACCAACTCAATCAAAATTGACTTGGTGTTGCTGTCAAAAACTGATCTAGAGTTGCTATCAATGGGATTCTAGGAAATTTTACTTTTTTTGACTAGATTCCCTTTCAAAAATAGAATATTATTTCCTTTACTTGGTTGTTTTTGTCACTTTGACTGCTTTGAAATATTCTTTATTATTAATAAAAATATATTCCAAGGTCTCCACCTCAGGTCCATCTACCCATTCTACCTTAAATATTGCCCTTTCAAACTCCTTAGAAGTGTCAACATACATATCTTGCAACTGGCTAACATCCCTAGTAGCATCCCATGCATAAAATCATATTTCCATCAATCTATCCAGAAGAATCCCTTCATCATTATATCTCGCCTTTATCAATCCTTCCAATCAGTTGTTCTATTGATCTTCTATTTCCTCCAGTGAAATCAATCCTGATCTTGATCCTGATGAAACCTCTTTGTTTGTCAAATCAGAAACAATCCCCTTAAATAGTTTCACTTGATCAGATATATCCAACTCATCTTGGAGCAAGATCCTTCTATGTTCCATGAGAACTTCTAATCAGAATATCAATATATTCATGGACTTATCAACAAAACTGAAATCTTGATCCTCCAAGATACCGTACTCAATTATATCTCCCTTGGGTAGCTTATTTACAATCCTCGACTTTAATTTGTATTCTTCATACTTATCCTCTTCTTTCCATAAATTTTGAGTATATTCCTTTTTAGTCTTGATTAAATATTGTACCTAGTTGTAACACTTATACCCCTTAGTGAAAATATCCTTTGTCTCTGCCTTAATAACACCAACCCATTTATCCATCATTTGAGATTTTCTTTTCATTTCACTCAAATCATCAACTTCCTTGCGACTCATTAACAAAGGTATTTCGGTTGACATCATCTATTTGATAGTAGATGTGGTCAGCTCCTTCAGAAACCTTTTCAGATGCCCTACCTTAGCTTTGAGCTCATCCTTAGCTTGCTTATCTTAATCATCTTTATTTTGTTGTGGTGGCCATAATATCAATAAGGTTCATTTGTTTAAACCTTGTTTGTTTTCCCAGTTTGATAGTGTTGATTTGATCATCTAAAGCTTGTAACTCCCTATCATCCTTATCAACTAGGGGAGTTGCAATATCCACCACGTAATCCCCATCATCAGCAATATTTGTGGAATAAATGGCTCTAGGATTCTTATTTGGTTTTACCTTATCAACTTGTTTCACCATATCATCCTACCTCATTGGTTGAGCCTGAATTTGTTGCCTTTTTTCTAGATTTAACTTTAACCATGTAGGAGTGGTTGGTTGGGGTGTTACCTACTATGTGCTCAAATTTTTTGATGAAGGAGGTGTAGGAAGAAATATCTCAACCATTTTCTAAGAAGTCTTTTGTTGCTCATCCTTCTCTTTCAAAAAACCTCTCATATTCCATCTTTTCATTCTAGGCTTTTATTTCTTCTAACTTCTTCATCTCTAATTCCTTCTATAAAGCCTCTTCCTCATATTTCTTTTGTTGTTCCATCTCATTTGCATGAGCTTGTTCTTCTAATTCTTTATCTTGTTCAACTTTCTTTAGTGCTTCTATAGCATTTTCTTCTTCATGAGCTAGCTCCTCAAAAGATTTCTTTTGAGAACTTTCTAATATTTCTTTTTGCTCCTCCTTTGTCAAAAATATCATTCATTTCAACATCATTCCAAAGGCTTCCTTCTTCAAATCTCGTTTCCTCTTCTCCAACATCCTCTTCAATATATTCTTCATATTCCCCTCTTCCTTCTTCACGTAAAGGAGTTTACTCAGAGTTGGAAGGGATAGGTGATTCCATTATATCAATTACCAGGGAAAATTTTTTAGTTGAAGGTACAATGGGAGGGGTATCCTTAGTTTTCAAAGGAATAGTAGGACCTTCATGGGTAGTTTCTTCTCCGGGGTACATAGTAGCCAAGGGTTTAAAATCCAACTCGAAACAACTCCTATAGCAACAACTTGTTAAGTCACTTTAGCCTATTCTAAGACTTCCATTACATTATTCATTGTGATTTATTTTGTAGTTGGAGCAGGTTCTTCTATCTATGTAGTACCATCCTTCAATCTCTTGTATTGCCTTGTTTTAGTTGAAGAAGTGTGCTCACTGCTGGAATCTTTCTTCTTCCTTGAGACCTTAACCCTCGGCTGATTGGTACAAAGATTAATCCAATTTAGGCTTCTCTCAATGACCACTTGTAATATTTTATTTATGTTTATTTCTTCTTTCTCCATCCAATTAATTTGATCCAAATCTTTAGTAGCCACTTGATCAGTTTTACACTAAGGATCAAGAATAACCCCATAATCAAAAACACCCTATGGTATATCTTCTTTAACTACAAAGTCCTTCATTTGTGGGATAGTCAATATTTCATATCCTTTCTTTCTAAATTTAAACTCATCCTACAATTTAGTCCAGACATCCTCAAGGAGTAGCTCATGATAGGAAAATAATGAATTATACAGACCATTCATTTTCCCCTTTAGATCAAAATTATTTCTTGATGTATGAAATTTAAAATTCAAGGACTAGAATTCTTCTATAGCTGACTTGGGTGCTAAAGTAGAAGAACAAGCATAAAATCCCAATTGAATAGGGAATGTGTTGCATCCAGCTTTGTGTTTGTTAGAAAACTTTGCATTCACTTTCACTGCCTATCGAGAGAACTCCATCAATATCCATCTATCACTGCAAAATCGTGATATCTTGAAAGGATTTTTTTCAAAGCCAAACATTCTAATGTAAGTGGATTTGGGGTATTGGATAGATCAACTTCCCCAATATTCAATGAAATTGATGGCTTCGCCTAATAATTTGAAGCCAACATCCCCTATGAGATGATTGATAACTACATATAGGAATGCATCATTTACTCTTTTGAAGTGACTTTCTAATTTCTTAAGTTCCAACTAATCATAATGTTCCCATACCTTTCTCTATTCTGGACCTTCTTCAAGTAATCCCACAGTTTTTAACCAAGGAAACCTTCCCATTTGCGCTACATAGTAGATTACATAAGAAGACATGTAAAATGTCTTGGTTTCCTTTACATTGATCGTTTGATTGTGAATGTTATTGGACACCAACTACCCCCAACCCAAATGTTGTTGTCCCTCTATAATCATTTGGATAAATGGGAACTTCCAATTTTCAAACTCATGGGATTCTTCCTTCTTGAATTCTCTATCATGTGATGATATCCCCTACATCCTAAATGAAATCAGATATATTGGGCTTAGGTGGTATTTTCTTTATTGATTTATTTTTTGTTTTGAGCCACTTCTTGTTGATATATCTTGTATTTCTTTCTTCATCTATTGCCCACCGTACCAATGCATCTTCTTTAGACATGATCTTGACGTTTGGGTGAGGGGAGGATCATACACCAATCTTATCATTCCTAGAGTTAAGTCTATGATCTCATTTCCCCATGAATCAATACATTTTCTCTGAGTTGGATTATATGCTTGTGTAGTAGCGCGTATGAATTCTAGGCATTGTACTGTTATAGGGAATCTAGCCACATGTGCCAAACTAGAATTTTCAACCCTTTTTTCCCTTGTGCTAGCATCTTCTGAGAAGGTATCATCACAAAATTGTTGTAAGTTAATGTGACCAACCAGAGTGTCAGTGATTTTCATGACTTCTGACCCAAATTTTGATGGCACTAGATTCCCTTGATATATATATTTCATAGTCAGGGGAACTAATATATTATATATTATATTATACATTATTGATTATATATTATACTATATACTATATACTACATATATTTTGTATAACTTATATTATATATTATACAGTATATATATTAAATATTATATATATTATATAATATATATAATACATAGTATATATTATTGTAGACATGTAAAATTGACCTAACACTTATCACACATACTAAATGAGATTTTCGCATCATCAACATCATTAACATTGAATATCACTACATTTCACATCAAAAGCATCAAAAATCCTAAATTCCTCTATTAATTGAATAATACATTATTTAATTAATTCACTTTTTCATCATTTTCAACCAATTAAATAAATTCAATTTATTTAATAAAGTCCTAAAACCCTAATTTTTGCTATTAATTAAATAATACAATATTATTTAATTAATTCACTTTCTCTCAAATCGGCCAATCAAATAAATTACATTTATTTAATAAAGTCCTAATCTCATTTTATTTCATCCTGATTAGTTAAATAACACCAATTATTTAATTACGTCGCTAAATCACTTTATTCCCCTATGTTAATTGAATTAAACTCACTTTCCCTCCAAAAAAAATGAATAATTTGAATAAACTATCCAAATCATCATCAAAAATCAAATCAAACTAATGCAGCTTTGTTTGCAAAAGTCAAACTTGATTTGCACGTTCAACTCCAAAAAGAATTAATTAATTAAATCAATTAATTAATCATTCTCAACCACTTTCCTAATTGAGAAAATTATGAATCATTGATTCCTCAATCTAATCCCTAATTGTTCAATTTAATTCCTAACATGTCAATCTATTCTTCGATCCCACTGATTGCTTAATCTAATTCCTAACTGATCAATCTAATTCCTAATTGATCAATCTATATTCCCGATAGATCAATCTATTCCTCAATCACACTAATTATGTAATCTATTTTGCACATATTATGCCCATCTAAATACTCTCAACATCTTTCGATCGTCGATCGAGATATTCTACTACATGATCTTGATCGTCCATTTCAAATCACAATTTCTATATAACAAACCTCTTTCCTCATAAAGAAGGATGAAGAATCAACCTATTTTTCACAACAAAGTACTACCAAGATCATAAATGACATTGACAAAGCTTCAACCAATATCTTCGATCAAAATGCATGTTCTTCAAAGCTCTCACAATGTAACTATGGAGGCTTCACATTGATATGAGAAACCACATCTTCATGAATACACTCTGACATGGGATGGTAATGCTACTCTTTTTATGAATTCATGTATGCTTTCATCTTTTGATCTTGTTTTCTTGAATTCAGTAATAGTTTAGCTTCATTTCATGAGTGAATGGGCATAATCTAGATTATTGTTTTGAATTATATTAGATTCCTTTCATTTCAATTATCTCATTTTCACTCCGTAGATTTCCCCTCACACATTATGGCATGCCTAGTGTGTAACATACCAACCCTTCAATGAAGTAAAAATTTCCTAAGTTTACATTGTGCGAGTAAATAAAGTATGTAACAAGCCATTGCAATAAAATTTTATTTTCTTTATTTAGAATATATAAATAAAGATGCCATAACAATATACAATAAGGATTCCATTTCACTACAATAATTTCACAAGTTATAATTTTACAACAACGTACACAATTACATACATAGCTCAATCGATCTTTAAAAGAAATAGCTTATATATGGTACAGGCTCCTCTTTTCAAATCTTTGTTCTTTGGTCACTTGTTGTGGAGGAGAAGCATCACTCAAGCACTTTTTTTCCAACCACAGACTCATATGCAATCCCCCGCACATCCATCATTCGATAGATGGCCCTTCCCTTCGATGAAGAGATTGGTAGAGTAACAAGATAACGACAATCAATTGAGCTTAGTGTTGTGTCCTACATAACTAGAACATGTAAAACCATAATCTAGCACTAGCATGTAATACTTGATCATGGTGGATTAATAGTGGAGCCAGAGGAAATCACACTACTTTGGCCAAAGTGTTCTCATTTAGTACCTTGAATGAAGGTCATTCTATCACATACACTACTTAGGGTTGATTTGACTTAAGGTTGTCATAAACTACACATAGGTATTTCCTTCAATGGATAATCTATAACCCCAGAGATGGCCTATCACCATTAGTACAAATTCATAATAAATCTACTTAACAAAGTAAGTATACAAGCTCCCTCTCATAATGGATTAACAATCCTAGGAGTAGTCATTAGCTATCCTAGTTAAATCAATAACCTAGCTATGAGTAACTCTTATGCTACTCATGTTTAATCATATCTAGTATGTATTACTTATGATAAACACCAACCTCCTATTATGGAGTACATACAAATACATCATAAAATAGTATAATAGCTTCTAATTTATTTTCAAGAAATAATATCTTCTTGAAATGCAAGTAATCATAATAGACAATTTAAAGTAATCAAGGAAAACAATCTTTTGAAAGCTTAAACAATAAAGAAGAAATATCCTCATGCCTATTTTCACTTATCCAATCGATTGACTGCAAATCAATTTTCAAAAAATATCAACTAGCTTATGCTTGATTCCTTTAGCTATGCAACAATAACTACCCTTCTCTCAAGTTCATAATGTACTTCACTCAATATGCTAATCCTCTCACAAATACCCACAACTCTCACTCTTAAATAGAACAAAGTATTGCAGATAATAATTGCAGAGGAAAATGTATAAAATACAGAGCATAATGTGTATGGGATGCATCCCAAATAAGTGAGGTTTCTCTACTATTTATACAGTAGCAAATAGTTTTATCACCCTACATATTAGGCATGGGTGTTGATAGAAATCACCATACATAGCTACTCTCTCAACTTAGCTAAAAAATGTAGCACTAAGAAGAACGTAATCAGTAACATAGTGCTATAGGACGACCTCTTTTAATGACAGTAGTGAAAGACTATTTCAAATCAGCACATGATGATAAAGGTGTAATTCAAATTTCCTTCACAATGAACATCTACAACAAGTAGGATTTATAAGGTGGCACCAAATAAACAAAGACCTTCTATAGGTATGGCACAATTTATCACTTGTTGAATCAGTCAATAACTAATATGCAACACATAACTCATATCGAGTTAGTCTTACATGAGTCGACTCACTTCATTTATCAGTTTGACCAAGTCATTGACTTTTTGTACATAACATTTCATGACCCTTTTCCATTGTAGATATTTACCAAATTGCAAGGAATCATAGAGTTCACTAAGTCAAAGATGTTTCCAAATAAGACATCGACCAAGTCTCCTCCTTATATCGACTTAATATTGTGAGTTACTTTGCAAAAGATGTGTTCCTTTTTGCATAGGAAGCATGAGTAATATTCAGCCTCTTAAAGTACTATCATAAGTAATATATACTCGGCCTTTGATTAAATTAAATAATCAGCCCCTATCATTGTTAATGATAGTTGATTTCCAAGCAATAGATACTATTTAAATATATATCAATATATATATATATATATTTACATATTCATATATATTTATATCAATGTTTATATGTATATATGTATATGTATATATATATGTTAATATGTATTTGAATATATATCATATACCAACTATGTATGAGTACATTTGATATACACATAAGTATAAGAAAGTTAGTAATCACATAGTAATAACAATATATCGATTGTATACATATATACGTATATAAGTATATGCCTCTATGTACATGTATACGTATGTATACATATATCGATACATTCATATGGGCATGTTTGTTTTCCATCATACGCATGTATCGATACATATATACATATGGATATATGTATATACTATATATATATATACACATTCGATTCACACAATAACCATACACAATTACTATTGTATTGATAAGAACCTACATGCTTGGTGATCCATTAATAGTGGTTTACACTTTTTGGGACATCCTAATTTTTGCTGTAATCGCATTTTTTTAGAAAATATAATGATTTAAGCCTTGAAAAGTTCCATTTAAATTATTCCAATTGAAGAGGGTTTGATCAAACCACCTTAGATAAAACCCTCTAGGATAAAACCTTTCTAGTTTTAAACCATAACTATAACAAAGTCTCCTTTACACCTATCAAAATGCTAATAAAAAGCCACTTTTGATTTACCTTTTGGGGGGTCAAATGAATTCATTAAATTTATTTTTTTTGTAACTATGTAGTCCTTATTATAAGATTCCCAAAAAGTATAATTTTAAATATATTTAATTTTATTATTATATTTATTTTTTATTTCTTGTGAATGTAGTTTTTTCATCAAAAATCAAGCTCTTTGTTCTACACATGTGGAAAAATAGTAGATTCCCCAAAAAAATTCTAAAAAATATGTCTATGCTAGGCATTGATGTCCTGGATCTAGCAAAAAAAATAAAATTGAATTTCGATACATACAAAAATATACATATACATGTCATTAGATCCAATTGATAGTTCCATATGTATACGTAACTCATCCACAAGTGTGCATAGGTACGTATGCCTATGTATAATCATGTGCATGTTCATTCATGCATATGATCTACCATTGACATGTACGTGTGTATAAATACATATTCCATGTATTTCCTACTCATCAATACAAATCCAGTAATACAAGAAAGAACTTATAAGCTCAAATAGATAAACATCACCCAATAATTCAAAAACATCAACTAAGGATGAATTACCAACTTCCCACTTAATGACTCAACTCAATTATTCTACTACTGTGTGTGTACGCTCAAATAGGTTATGTTCTTGGTTACTCGACCAAGATCTTCTCCTGAGTGATACTCCCCCTCTACTTGGAGGAATTGAAAATATACTTGCAACCACTAACAGATGCCCACAAAAGTTAGTTGTTCACAAAATATGTAGTATACCTAATACATATCCAAAGTTAGAATATCAATTCAATAACCATCCATTTCACATATATGCAGTACTTTTCATAACATTAAATGAGATAACATTCATTCATAATGCATTGATAATAAAGTGCAAGCATAATTTATTCATCTTTAGAATTCACATTACATTCATATTTACCCTACATAGTAATAGTAAATAGTAATTACACAATTGGGGTGTAGCATAGTGGGACCATGGTCCTCAACACCAACAATTTCATGAGCTAATTTTGAAGTTATAGGTCCCAAAGGCGCTCTAGAAAAATCTTCATGCACACATTCGAGGAAACTGTTGCACTTGATTTCATGGAACCAACACACTTGACTCTATTTCCAGTGCACTTGACCTTGATTTTTGCGTGATTGATAAATTTTATTGCTTTTTTCTTCTGTCAGAGGGTGCTCTTGATTTTTTTCAACACCTTTTCTCTCTGATAGAGGGTGATTTTGCTTATTCTTCTGCACTTTTCCCTATTAAACCTATGTTCAAGATCTACAAGTTGAATTTTGAATTTTTAATGCTAACAAGTGCTTGGTTTGAATGTGTGACAGGTACAAATGTGTGTGTATGTAGGGTTGGTAGAGTTATGGGAAAAAATTAACACGTTTTTTACAGGGAAGACAAATAGTTGAAGGAATTACATTTTTTCACGAATTTCTTAAGTTAGAAACTTTCAATTTGGTGCATAAAAAGAACAACACAAATGAACACTTCAGTTTTTGGTGCTTTAAAAATGAACCATTTCAAAGCTTTCTAGATTAGAAACTTTCAATTTGGTGCATAAAAAGAACAACACAAACAAACACTTCAATTTTTGGTGCTTTAAAAATGAACCATTTCAAAGCTTTTTATATTAGAAACTTTCAATTTGGTACATGAAAAGAACAAAACAAATGAATACTTCAGTTTTTGGTGCTCTAAAAATGAACCATCTCAAAGCTTTATAGATTATTAAGTTCTTCAAATTTGGTGCATAAAAAGAACAACACAAAAAAAAAATTCAATTGGTGCTCTAAAAAATTCAAATTGATACTTGGAATGTTTTATTTTCTTTGTGTTGACCAAACAAATTCCTTTTTGTTGATGCACACTCACATTCATTTTTATTGACCAAGTGAGACTAAGATCAATTTAGAAACACTCAATTTTTGGGCTTAAAAATGAACAAATCAACCTTTGTATTGCACCTTTGCTATCTCATTGACTGATATCCAGAACACTTCTATTAAATTCTTTAAAAAGAACCATTGCTATCTTGTTCACACTTTTTAGGGATAGCACCACTTGAGGCACTTAAAAAGAATTATATTTCTATGAAATGTATTTTGTACATTCCATGTTTGGCAAGCTAGGTGTTTTTATTTTCCCCTCGCACCTTTTGGTGATCTTGGGTGAGCAAAACCATCTTGAGCTTCACACTTTTTACTTCAAAGTATACCTTTAGAGGGCTTGCCTTTTGAGACACATCCCACACTAGAGAACTCAAAGGTGACCCAAGTGACACTCTATTTTGGTCTGCTATATAAATTATTGTGGGTGTGAGGAAAGTTCCTCACCCATCGGTTGTTGCTATTCTATACTAACGTCAGTCTCCCCCAATATCTGTGTGATATGTAAAAACCTACAAGGGCTAGGAGGCCTCTTAATTGAGAAAATGGTCACTTGTATAGAGATCCAAAAATAATAATCCTAAATCATGAATAAGAACCAACATTTTTAGAAGCTACCCTTTATCCAAAAACATTCTTGAAAAGTAGTGCATCAAAATTTACTTCCGAGAAGTTACTTGTCTTGTCCGAATTGAGGCATATGCCATAAGTTGCATGTAACATTATCCCTTCAAGGCATGAGGCAGCCCTACCTAAAATTATGGTTTCTATCTCTATGGTTGTAATGTTTGTTTATGTTAAAATTTCCATAAAAATTCAAAATAAATTTTGACATCAAACATTATGCTTGAGCTAAAAAGAACATATCAAAAAAAACACTAAACATGATGGTTGAATCACAAACCCTTTGACTTAGTGTTTTCTTTTAAGAGAATCCCTATATTTCCACTCAAAGGATCTCCTTAAAGGTTTCTAAATATTCAGGATTTAATTTCTGGCTACATTGGCTCAAAGTAAACATTGAAAACTATGGCTTAGATATCATGATTTCACAACTTAAAGCCATAGACATATAGGTCACACAAGTTCATGATTTTTTAGTCAGTCAAAATTATTGTATCACTTGACACATCTGGAAACAAATCAAGACATCCAAAAACTACAAGAAAAAAATCAACGCTGTTTCCAAAACATTGAAACTAGAAAACCAATTTACACAGAGGTGGCTTCTTCTACTATTTCTAGCACACTTGATCCAAAATTAGTTGCACTTGCTAGAAAAATCTCACTTTTTCTCACTATTCCATAAACTTCATTGATGAAAATTAGTTGCATTTGACAAAACTTGCATACTTGATACAAAACCAACGCACTTGCTCTTGTTTTTCTGCACTTTCCAAATATTTTCCTACACACTTGACCAAAATCTGCTTGCAATTGCTAAATAAAACTCACTTTTGACTGATTAATTACCTCATTGGACAAATACACATAGAGGCCGCACTTGAAATTTTTGCTTACACTTACTTCTTAGAAAAAAATTCACTTGACAAATTTTAGGCCACAGTTGGTAAATCTACCCGTTTTTTCTCAAAAAACACATCACTTCTGCTCTATCTTGTTGACAATCAAAAAATGAATCAAGTTTGCTTCTAGGATCCTTGTTAGAACAAAATAAATTGGAAACCTAGATAGGTCAGATAGTCCTTCATCGACTCTCAAGACTCCATCCTAATTTTGTAAATTAGAATCAAAACAAAAAAACTTGGATTATTCCCTCACTTGCACTTCTAAGATATCAACAATTAATTGAATCTCACAACTAGTTCAAGTAAGCTTTTCTGCAACATATCCTCTAGAAGAAGAAGTGAGATATCAATCTAGGCCTTTCAATATTTTGACTTCCAAGAATAGTGCCACCTCCAAATAGCACTCAAACCTTAGGGTCTTGAGCTTCATAACAAACCATATCAAAACATCAACACTTTCACCATATGACCATTTGGAGACTAGGTGCTCTAGTTCAAAAACTAAACCTTATAGCACCAATCCTCCAACCAAGTATCACACATATTGAAAGTGAACAAACTGATATCATCATCAGTTTAAGGACCTTCATATTTGAGAAAAATGAAACACCCAACTAGTGGAGAAATGAAACAAACATCTTAGATAAAGAGGAAGAGAAAGTAGACCTAGCAGCCAGAAGACCCATGTTACCACCTCTTGCATGGAAATAAGTATCCATCCTTCATGATCTCTGGTAAAAGCACAATCCTTAAGCAAAAATCCATATTCCAACTTTCAAAGAACTATCCTACTCTAAATTTTACCAAAGGATACATCTTGAGAAGATATTGCACACATCAAAATCGACTATACCATTTCTATTTACACTTTTCAATGGGATAACCACCCTTATATATTCAATATAAAATCCAAAAATAAAAGCAATTTCATTTTCCTTAAAAATAGAAAATCCAAACAAAAGTATTCTCTTTTTGTAGCTAGGAGTCACGAAAGCATTCACAAAATTTTGGCAGTTGTTTATGAAAACTACAAGATCGAAACATAGGAAGAACATGGAAGCAAACAAAAATAATGTTCACATCCCTCCAATAAAAAACACAAACAGAGAAGGTGGCCCAAGAGGCTATAGGCCAATTGACCTTGAATCACGCCAAAAGAGACCCACGTACAAAGAAACATTCAATGACAAAGAGTTAAACCACAAATGACTAGAAGTGATGGAAAAATCCAACTAGGACCCAAATGGTGTAGTAATAAAGGAGGTGGATACTGAGGAGGAAATGAATAATGAGGAACTATTTGAACATTCCAACAACCTCAATGTGCTCAAACTGGTGGAATTTCTTTTGAGAAAGGACCCAAATTCATACTTCTTTAGGTCAGCATAGAGTGGTATTAAACTACCAATAGATTCTAATGTGGAGGCTCTCAAAGATCCTGATCTTATTCCCTTAGGGGATAACTCAGTTGTGAGATAAATATCCGAACACACAAAGATTCCAAACATGCTAGCCATATTCTCACAAAACAATGGTTAACCTATGGAAAACTCATTGTATAGAAAACCAACTCAAATCAAACAAGTGGCAGTGGTACAATAGTATCAAGGAGGTCAATCATAGTATGTAACACAAATGAACAATCCATTATTAGGGAAATATGTACCTCAAAACACTTTGAATGTCAACCCTTCCCAAAACATGCAATACTATCAACAAGGTGGACCATAAGGTCACCTTCCAAATCACTACCATCAACAAGGTGGACCATAGGGTCCCCTTCCAAATTAGTACCATGCATAAGGTGTACCATAGTGTCCCCTTCCCAATTCATCCTATCAATAAGGTGTGCCACATGGTACCCTTCCTAGTTCATCCTATCAACAAGGTGGACTACTAGGTCCCATTCCCAATTCATCCTATCAACAAGGTGTGCCAAAAGGTACCCTTCCTATTTTGTCCTATCAACAAGGTGTGCCACTGGGTACCCTTCCCAATTCATCACTCCAACAAGGTAACCCACCAAGGCGCCATCAAGGAAACCTTCAATATAGTCCATCCCAACAACAAGGTGTGCCACAAGGCACCCTTCTTCAGTCGTCCCACCAATAAGGGAACCCATAAACACACCATAAGGGAAACCTTCAGTATAGTCCATCCCAACAATAAGGTGTGCCACATTTCATTCTTCTTTAGTAGTCCCATCAACAATTTAACCCGCTAATGCATCATTAGGGAAAATTTAGTATAGTGCATCCCAACAACAAGGTGTGCCATAGGGAACCCTTCATCATTCGTCCCATCAACAAGGTAACCCGCTAATGCACCATCAGGGAAAAATTCAGTATTGTCCATCTCAACAACAAGGTGTGCTGCATGGCACCCTTATTTAGTCATCCCATCAACAAGGTAACCCGCCAACACATCATCAAGGAAACCTTCAGTATAGTTCACCCCAACAACAAGGTTTTCCACAAGGTACCCTTCCTAGTTCATCCTATCAACAAGGTGTCTCATTAACACATCATCAAGAGAACCTTCAAAACATTATGTCACAACAACAAGGAGTACCACTTGGTTCCATTCCCAACTCATCCTACCAACAAGGTGTCCCACTAATGCATCAACAAGGTAACCTTCAGTATAATTTGTCCCAGCAACAAGGAGCTAACCCTCCTTACACACAACAAGGAACTAATTCACCTTATGTTCAAAATAGCTACCAAGGTTCAAAACCCCCATTCTATCCAACTTATGATGAAACAAACATTATGGGACAACAAGGCTATTACATGCATGACTTACAAATAAAGGTATCGAAATCCGCAATAAAACTACAACTAGAAGTAGTGAACCAAAATATAGTAGACATGTAGGTAGGGAAAACAAAGAAGACCTACACCCTTAAGGAAATATGTCCATTCCCATTTAATCACTCCATCACTACACTACCTTTTCCAAAAAACTTTGAAATACCCAAGTTCAACAAAAACAAAGGAAGAGGAGATCTTGTAGAGCACGTACGAGAATTTTTGGTGTCATGTATGGAGGTACAAAACTACAATGCTTCCCTCATGAGGCTCTTTCCATGCAACCTTATAGGTCATTCTATGGAGTGGTTTTCCCATTTACCACCGAGAATTAAAAACTTTGATGAACTATCTAGCAAGTTAATAAGCCACTTCTCATTCAATATCAAGCAAGATGTCACCATCACATATTTATCCAAGCTTAAACAAAGTCAAGGAGAGTCCTTTACCTCCTACCTATAAAGATGGAGGCATAAAGCTATTCAATGTAAATGGCACATTACTAACAAGAAACTGGTAGATATCTTCATCTGAGATGTCCTACCTAAGATCAAATACCAACTCACTATGTTATGTCTGGAAAACCTTGAAGAAACTATTATAACGAGATTACATATTGAGAAAGCCCTCATAGCAAGGGGAGTCCTTATATTGAATAGCTCAAAAGATAATCCCTCTAGTTCAAATGATAAATCTAATCATCTGGGAAAAGAACAAGAATGTTACAAATGATGGAGTAGTTAACACTAGAGCACTATGGCATGCACAAAGTGTACCTCAAAAAAAATCACAAGTGACACAAAAAAGATATGTTTCAAATATTACACAAAACAGACAACTTACCTATCCCAAGAACAATTAGGTATTCCACCAACAAATGAATCAAGGAGGGAAACAAAGGAAATACGATCAACCAAGGAGGCAACTAATGGTACTAGGAGAGTCACTTGAGACACTCATGTGTAAATCATTGCAAAAAAACATCATCAAGGTTAATGATCACCCAAAATATGAGGAGCCTAGCTTCAAGACACCATGGTATAATGAGAAGGACTTGTGCAAATTCCATAAAATCAAAGGGCACACAATGAACAATTGCATGAGGCTCAAACATCTCATCCAAGAATTGATAGACAAAGGAGAAGTGGATGTTGAACATCATATCAAAAACAAGGAACTTCAAATATACATAAACCCAATCCCAAACCACACCAGAAGTAATGAAAAAAGAAAGGACTAAGATTACCACAATGTTAACTACATGTATGGTGACATAGTTCTAGATACCCTCTCTCAAGCATATGACACTAGGGTAGATGTAGTGACTATACAAGGTGGAGAAAACAACTCTAACATAACTACCCATCGAGGGAGAGTTACAATATAGGGATCCCCTTTGAAACCCATGGCTAGATCATCAAATGACTATAGCATTGTAGAACAACTAAAGAAGACTCTCACCGTAATCTTAATCCTAGAACTACTAAAATTGTCACTTGCGCATAGGGAAATATTAGAAAAAGAATTGGAAGCATCAATCCCTAATGACCTCAATCCAGATTAGTTCCAATCCATGGTTGGAAAAATCACATAAACAATCATTTAATCTTTTCTAAGGAAGACCTTCTACTCAAGTCATTTCACAACCAAACACTCTACATAGATGTTGGTGTCCATAAGAACATGGTACAAAGAGTGTTGATAGATAACAATTTGGGTCTAAACATTTGTACCATCAAATTCATAAAATAGTTGGGGTGTTTTGATGATGTGATAGAAAAAGGAAGGAGTATCACTATAAGGTCCTATGGTGACGTTGAAATGAATTCAAAAGGAATAGTCAGGCTACCAGTGCAAATAGGACTGGCCATCACAAAAACTAAATGTTATGTACTTGACCTAAGTTGTTGTATAACCTCCTAGGACACCCTTGGATCCATGCATTGCAAGTGGTACCGTCGACCTTTCACCGATGACTAAATTTTCCCTACAAAGGAAAAGAGGTGACCTTATATGTTGATCCTGAGCCCTTACATTTTTGTGCAAAGTTAGACAAGTATAAAAATCTATCCAATGCATACCTAGCAATAACATATCCTTCCATTCATTCTCGTATGTTGACCCTTCCACAGTACCATCAACCTCAACCAAGATCACATCAAGTGAGCAACCAAAAATGTAAACCAAGGTTCAAGTACTAGACGAGAGTAATGCAAACTACCACTTCAACCAAGCATTATGCATTGGCATGTTTCCACCAACACCCAAAGTTTATGGAGGTTTTAAATAGATCAAGTATTCTTAATCTATGCAGATGATAGCCAAACCCATGATTTTCACCAAGTGGGGAGATATGAAAGACGAAGAGGTATTCAAAGAGGATAAAAAAGAACCAAAAAAGCCACAAACCATTCTAATTGATCATAATAGTAGAGGTTATCAATTAGCTAAACAAATGGGCTATCAGGGAACAGGTGGCCTTGGGCTACACAAAAAATGCCGATGGAAGCCTATCATAGTGGAACAAAGAAATAAAAATATGGGACTATGTTATGAGCCAAAATACATGGTTACTCTACAAACTAGATGAACATCTTTTAAGAAACAAGAAACTTCTACTAGCATTAAGGCATTGGATATCTACCATATCATGGATGATGATTTACCTATTGAAGACTTGTTTGATAACTTTACCATTGATAGATTCCCTCTCTAATCCCTCAAGACTATTCCCAATACATATTATTATTTTGGAATGGACTAACGAATACTAATGGGATTCTCCTTCCTTTATCATTGGATATGGTTCCCCAACTTCTATTAATGATGACCTAGACACTCAATGGGAAAAATATACCAGAGCCATATTAACCATTTATACAACCTCCATAAGTTTTGTTGATAATGATGATAGCCTGCCCCTCTGCTATGCACAACTAATAGATTGGGACTAATAAGAGCATACACCTATTCTAGATCAATTCCTAAATGATGAAGCAATAGAAGAGTTCATGGGAATTTAAAAAGACATACCAACATGAGATCACAAAGTAGGGTTCATCATGGAACTTGAACAGGATGTGTATTTTGGTGGAGACATTGAATCTTCTAGTTGCAAAAATAAAATATAAAATATAAAGATCAAAATGAGGTTCCCTAGAGAAAACCATAGTGTGGCTCTATCAGATCCAGAAAAGAGGAAAATAAAGGATGCATCTGAAGGTCAAAACCTCCCAAAGGCGAATGAGGATATGGGGTTAAATCTCCCCAAATTTGAGTACTAAGAAAGATCAATGCTCCTAGTAGAAGAAGCATAGTCCATAAATGTTGACATAGAAGAGACTCCAAAAATCACATACCACACGGCATCACTTGACCCCAAAGAGAAATAAAATTTCACAACATTCATCAAATATAGAATGGTAAATTTTTCCTTGACCTATATTGATATGCCTAGAGTGGATTTGACATTAGTGGTACATCATTTAGCTGTAGTCCCTAGAGCAAAGCCTATCAAGAAAAAACTTAGAAAAATGCATCCTCGGATAACATAACTGATAAAGGTAGAACTAAAGAAACTAATAGATGTGGGGTTTATCAAACCCATCAATTATCCTCAATAGATATCAAATCTGGTACTAGTGTCAAAGCCTACCGGGGGCATAAGGATCTACAAAGACTTGAGAGAAGTAAACAAAGTCTGTCCAAAGGATGAATTCCCCCTCCCAAGTATCAACATGATCATGGATCTAACAATAGGGCATGATATTCTATCCTTAATGGATGGTTTCTCTAGATATAACCAGATAAAAATCTCTCCAGACAATCAACACAAAATAGCATTTACCTGTGCCTGGGGGACCTTTTGCTGGAATGTAATGCCCTTTGGTCTAAAGAATGCATGAGAAACATATCAAAGATCAATGAAAACTATATTCTGTGATATGCTACACACCATCATGGAAGATTATTTGGATGATATTCTAGAAAAGTTCGTTAAAAGGGAAGATCACTTGTCAAATATTGCAAGGGTTTTTAATCGGCTAGAATAATATGATTTGAGACTAAACCCAAAAAAGTGTGTTTTTGGAGTAACATTTAGAAAGATACTAGTGTATATAGTGTCAAGGAGGGGTATTGAAGTGGATTTTGTGAATTTAAAATAAATATTAGATATGCCTCCACCAAAGACATTAAAATAGTTGAGAAGTCTACAAGGGAAGCTGCAATCCATCAGGTAATTTATCACATAATTGACAGAAAAATGTCACCCTTTCACTCATCTCATACAAAATTACATCACCTTCAAGTAGGATGAGAGATATGACCAAGCATTCCAACAAGTCAAGGAGTACCTACTTACTCCTCCTATACTAAAGCTTCCTATACCAGACAAGGAAATGATACTATATGTGTTTACCATACAAGCAACATTGTGAGCTCTCCTACACCATCTAGATGATAACAACAAACAAAGAGTGGTCTACTACATCAGCTGAACATTGGTTAGCTACGTGTTGAACTAATCTCCCATAGAAAGAGAATGCCTCTTAGTCATATTTTTGACACAAAACTTGAGGCACTATATCTTAAACGAAAAGGTAAATTTGATTTGAAAGGTAGACCCACTAAAGTACCTACTAGAAAAAGCAGCCCTAACAAGCCATATTAATAGATGGGTGATCATTATGAGTGAATTTGATATAGATTATGTGGATAGAAGAGATATTAAGGAATAGATCATAGCAGACCAACTAGCCAATCTACCAATAGAGGATTGTAAGACTTTGATAGTAGACATTCTAGATGAAAGCATCTTGATGAAAAAACAAACAAGTCATTGGACTTTATACTTTCACGGGTCCCACACTCAACATGGATCTGGAGTAGGTATTCAATTTCTTACACCACAAGGAGATAAAATAACCAAGGATTATAGGATCACATTCCCATGCATGAACAATATCTCAAGAGTATGAAGTTTTAATCATAGGGCTTAAAATGGCTATTGAATGGAGAATAAAAGAGCTTCAACTCTTTGGAGACTCTCAACTAGTCATCAGATAGGTGAACGATGAGTACCATATAAAAGATGACAAGATGATTTCGTATAAAAGGATGGTGGATAGATTCAAGGAATATTTTTTCACAATAATCATTGAACATATTTGATCAACAACATAGATATTAATGAAATGACAATAATAGGCTCACTACTTGATATTCCACAGAATATTCCTAAGTATGAGTTCCTCATCGAAAAACTACTCATAGCTACATTCAACATCTCAAAATTAGAAGTGGTATGTGTTGTTTTTGGCCCTAACTCCCCATGGTTTCAAGACACCTTTGATTAAATCTAGAATGGTATCATTCCACTTGACTTAACACCCACCCAAAATAAGACCTTCACCTATAGGCCTTCCCGATTTAAAATCCTAAAAGATACCCTATATCATTACAATCTAGCTGGTATGTTACTCTGATGTATTAACATAGAAGAAGTGAAAATGGCCTTACAAGAGGTACACGAAGGTATTTTTGGGTCCCACTCTAGCGGACCTAACCTAGTCTAGAAGTTACTAAGAATGAGATATTATTGGCCCTCCATGGAATAGGATTATATTGAGTATTCGAAAAAGTGTCGCCAGAAACATAGTAACCTCATACACACACCGAAAGTGGAGTTGAGACCCATCACAACACCATGGCCTTTCTCACAATGGGGATTAGACCTGGTAGGTAAGATTTTGCCTACTTCATCTAACATGCATAATTTTATTATCATAGCAACAGATTATGTCACTAAATGGATAGAGGTAATTCCATTGACCTACATCACTGGAAAATAGATATCAAAGTTCATTTTGAAATCTTTGATTTATAGGCATGGAATTCCCCAGACAAGCATAACAGACAATGGCACACCATTCAAGAATCAAGACATCCAAGAAATTTATTCCAAATTCTCTATCCAACAGATTTTCCATGCCCTACTATCCTCAAGGAAATGATCATGCTAAAGAATCTAACAAAACCATACTAAAAATACTAAAGAATACTATTAATGAAGCCAATCATGATTAGAATTTTTAGTTGAACCCAACTCTATGGGCCTATCGAACCAGCATCCCATCACATATAGGTGCTACACCACTTTTCCTGGTCTATGAATTAGAGGTTGTCTTACCTATCGAGGTTGAAATCGCCTCATTGTGAATCTCATTAAAAGGCACGGTCAACAACAAATAATATAGGGTATCTAGGTTAAATGAATTGTAGCTCCTAGATGAAAGGCATTTGAGCACATTAAACCATCTCCGAGTCTATCAAAATCAGATAAAATGAAGCTATGATAAGAAAATCATAGACAAAAACTTTCAAGTTGGTGACTTGGTCCTCAGGGAGAATCAAAAGGTACAATTGATTCAGGATGTTAAAGGAGAATTTGAACCCAATTGGGTAGGCCAAATTATCATCATAGCAAGCTATGGTTTTGGGGCTTATTAGTTGGCTACTCCTGAAGGAGAACCCTTAGCTGAAGTATTGAACAACAACCACATGAAGAAGTTCTACACATAAAGCACATCAAAATACCCCAAGAAAAAGGGTAAAAATCTTAAAACAATCAAAATGAAAAAAAAGAAAAATAATTAGAAAGAAATAAAAAATAGTAAAGAGAAATAAAATGTTCTTTAAGTGATATAACCACTTTGTGGTACTCATAGAACAAGTACTGTAGTGAAAACGTAGAAAATAGGTGCTATGTTTGAATGAGACTCACATTATTATCTATCGATACTACCAAAACATCCACCCATTCATCTCATAATAAAACATATGTCCAACCATGGCTTGGTATTGATTTAGGAAATTAGTCTTGTCTCAAACCAGGGGAAACTTCTCGAAGCTGGTCATTGGTTAGATCATTATGCGTCCTATCATGGTCAAAAACAAAAAAATCAAAACAACAACATTGGATTATTCCTTCACTCAAAAAAATCTAAGATATCAACATTTTCTTGAACCCCACAATTAGTTCAAGTAGATTTCTTGCAACATATCTTCTAAAGCTATAAGTAGAATATCAATCCAAGTTATCGATGTTGTTTATCCTAAAAATAGTTTATTCTTTGATTCAACTAGTCGAACTATATGGTCTCTACATGTAAAACGTAGGAAAAGCTTATCTCTGATCATCCCCCAAGGCCTTAGCTCAGCCCCCTTAGGTTTTTATCATGCCTTCTTTCAAAAAATTCAAAATCCAAAAATAGTCACAAACATTCAAAATACAAAAACACATATAAAAATAGAAAAAAGATCAAAAAAATGTCCACATAAAAACCAAGTGAACTAAAAGCCTCTACATGTACAACATAGGCAAGGCATATCTTTGATGAGCCCCTGAGGCCCTAGGTTAGTCCCTTAAAAACAACAAAAAAAACATCATAAAACTTAGAAAAAAATCAAAAATTCCTACTCCATCACAATTCACAATAAACTCTTCATCCATAATAAACAAATCGTCGTCTTCACCCTTTGAAAAAACAAACAAACAAATAGAGAAAACATCAAAAGCTAGAACTTTCAAGCAAACAATCACAAAGCTTTGATTACAAGTAGACTAAAACGATGCCAGAGTATTAAATACCTATCTTTTTGACAGAACACCAACAACATCCTGAGATATTCCTTAACGGATCCATTTTTATGATAGACATGATCAACACTAGATAATAGCCCCACCCCAAACAAATATGGCAAGTGATACTGCAACTTTGTTTTTATCCTTTTATAGTCTTATCTTTTTTATTCATTTTATTGACTTATTCCCAAGATCTCTCGAGGATGTCCATAAGGATTTAGAGAAGAAGGAATGGGGGCAATTGAGCATCATTTCAGTTTTTTGTTTGTAAGATGTTTTTGTAATACTACCACAATGAATACTTTCTTTATTAAGTGTATGGAAGTTTTTTTGAAACAATTCATGTAGTAGGTGCATGCTAGGTATTCTATATCTCTTTGTGTAATTGGTCTGAAAGGTTATAATACAACTCAACCATAAATTTTCAACAAAGTTTTGTATGTCTGGTATGAGCAAGGACATTCTTTGTATGTCGATTCAAATTCCACACAATGGATACAAAGTCACCTTGGTGCATCATATTTGTTTACTACATCAAATAGGATTGTTCAAAATATGAAGCCTCCAAGCAATGCGAAAGAAACCCATCAGTACTAACAACATCAAATTTCTATCCATCATCTAAATATTTCTTCTAACTAACATCCATCCTACATCATAATATCATTAGTATCACAGATCCATCCTGCATCCACAATGTCGTCAATACAAATCATGATGATAATAAACCAATAAAAACATCATGTATCATGTATAGGGCATATCCTCCATAGTGATCATCCATAATAAAGTATCATATGAAATAATATATTATCCATCCATCCACAACATATATGCCTACATTAGAAAAGTACAAAAAAAACATACATCATCATACATCATCATCCCATAATCAATATATAAACACATAGTGAAGTCGAATCAAAGAAGTTATATCTCATATATATATCATCATCAAAAAAGGATAATGTCATAGTACATCATCAACATGGAAAGAAGACTGATAGGATAATACAATAATATACATATATATGAGGCCTCAACTGGGTCAATAAATATATATAAAAAATCATGTTTGGAATATAGGTCTCTGAATAACAATATCATAAAGATCAAGTTGAAATATGCCACTTCCCGACCAGAGTAGGAATACTCTAGCGATAAGGCTACACATCAGGATCTAGTTGTCTAACAGACTGATCACCTAATGCAGCTGTGGTAGTAGTTCTTGGTTCCTTGAATCTCAATCATCACTAGGCTTGAGAAATAAAAGCATAATACAAATTCTGGTAGTATGCAGCCCTCTATAATAATTAATCCTGCTCAATTGGAAGAATATCTCACTCTATCCATAGACTATCCCTCTCTATGGTGATATCCTATAGCTATGTCTCGGCAATGAGGCGGTGCCCAATCTTTATATCTCGCTTGGCTTTGAAGCCATCTCGCTCTACTATCAATATGGAAATTTGTGCCTCTACGACTTGTTCCCACCCTATCTCCACAACCAACCATGCACCTCCATCCCTAGGTGGTGGAGGGGGACCTAAAACCTATCCCTGAACCTAAGGCATTTGATCACCCTGACCACCTTGGGCACCATCCTGTCAAACCCTACCAAGCTGCTCTACTAGGATCTCAATGTTTTGTCTCTCCATGTTGACATGTGATGCCTACTCTACCCACTATGAGATCACCACCAAGATCTATAAATATCAAAGGCCTATATCATGCCCACCACTGATCAAAATCGAGAGTAGTACTTGAATCTGCTAAGTCAGCTACCTAACTCGATCCAAATGGAGCAAGGGCTCTAAACTTAGCAATAGTAGCATCCTTATTATGCTATAGACCTCATACACAGACCTTTCTAGTGGTCTGACCGAATCGAGCCTCATATGCATCAAGAAACCAACCCTATCTTTCCCCAAAATACCTACTTACTCTATCGAGTAAATATTGCTCTAGAAGAGAATGTGCATGACCAATCAACCATCTATTTTTTCTGCAGTATACCAACTACTCCTAATCCTTAGGCCATGCCTCACAATCCATATAAGGTCTCCAAACAAAATTGATCATGTCATCGAATACACGACGCTAGTAGGAAAGTTGTCTAGGAAGGGTATAATGAAGGAAATATCCATAATGATAAGAGTATGGATCCCCAATAGTACAATCTTGTACACCATTAGGTTGAGCAACTACAATGTGCTCTCAGGCCCATATATGTAAAATAGAGACACCTACAAAAATTTATTTCCCACCACGATATGCTTCCTCATGCATATCTCTATATAGGTGGGTGAGAAGACAGAGACCCCATGCGTATCTAGTCCCATGCTAAAACATCCCCTCAATACATATACCCCATTCCATAGGGAACTGATGTCCTCTCCTATTAGGAACAACCAGACCCAACACCAAACTACATAGAACAAGGGAAACAGGATTGGCACTACCAACAAACTTGGATAAATCTATCTCACTCCAATACATCAAAACCAAAAATCAAATCAAATAGATCTCAAGGTCTTTTCTCCCTCGACTACAGTGGTCTAAGGACCACCTACAATCATTTCAACCGACGATGTCAAGGGTTTTCTCTAAACACATAAAACGAACTAGAAACAATGAGAAAAATTGACTTAGAAGTCTCAGAAAATGAAAAGCGAGGGAGTTTTAACAAAAGTGATGAAGTTAGTAAAAAAAGCAATGAAATAAGTAAAATACAAGAAATTATTGGAAAAAGTGCAAAACAATTTCAAATGCGAAAAATTCAAAACTGCAAAAAATTCTTAAAAGCACAAATTAATCTCAAAAGTGACCAAAACAAAAAACAAAAAAACAAAAGTGCAAAAATGTAGCAAGAGCGCATTTCAAAAGTGAAAATGCAGGTCAAAGGAATAAATTGAAAGCAAGTGCACAAATTGAAAGAAAATGTGCCTATTTCAAAATGGAAAATGTGCTAAAACCAAGGAAAAAGTGCTAAAAACCCAAAACCTACGCTTTGACTTATTGAACTTTAAGAATTAATTATAGGGACATGAAAAGACGAAAAAACAAGAATCGAGAGGGTACATATAGAGGCACCGACACCTACGGGTATTCCATACCCTCAAACCACATTTGTGCTATGTGTGGCTCCCCGAATCAACACCATAGCTCCTCAATTACTGACAAAATAAAAATCCAAAGGAAAGAAATCTCTATAGGCTCAAAGTGCAAATGAGGTAATTATAACCCTAATTACCTATTTTAACCCTCCAAAAACCCTAATTTTTACCTATGAAACCCTAATTTTTACTTAGGGCACCTTTCTACATTCAAATTAAGAGCTCCCAAGAACATTTGAACCAGAATGAAAGATCTATAGACTTAACTTTTCATCCTCTATGTAACTAAACTAAAATAAAATAGTGTCGTGAGCCTAACCTGAAAATCAGAATTTTTGATCAACCTCTTGAGGGGATAGCGCAAAGTCCTGCAATCATTCCACTAACCACCAGGGCATAGTGGGGCATAATGTTTTTCAAAACTTGATCTAAACATTAGAATCTTTGAAACAAAGCAACTGATACTTTGTCTCAAAGAAGGGCAAAATGTAGACATGTAAAATTGACCTATCACTTATCACACATACTAAATGACATTTTCACATTATCAACATCATTATCATCGAATATCATTGTATTTCACATCAAAATCATCAAAAACCCTAAATTCCTCTATTAATTGAATAATACAACATTATTAAATTAATTCGCTTTTTCATCATTTTTGACCAATTAAATAGATTCTATTTATTTAATAAATTCCTAAAACCCTATTTTTTGCTATTAATTAAATAATATGACATTATTTAATTAGTTCACTTTCCATCAAATTGACCAATTAAATAAATTACATTTATTTAATAAAGTCCTAATCTCACTTTAATTTATCCTAATTAGTTAAATAACACCAATTATTTAATTACATCGCTAAATCACTTTATTCCCCTAAGTCGATCGAATTATTAAATCATAATAATTTAATTAATTCACTTTCCCTCCAAAACACTTGAATAAGTTGAATAAACTATTCAAATCATCATCAAAAATCAAATCAAACTAATGCAACTTTGTTTGCAAAAGTCAAACTTGATTTTCACATTCAACTCCAAAAAGAATTAATTAATTAAATCAATTAATTAATCATTCTCAACTACTTTCCTCATTGAGAAAATTATGAATCATTGATTGCTCAATCTAATCCCTGACTGATCAATCTAATTCCTAGCAAATAAATCTATTCTTCAATCCCACCGATAGCTCATTCTAATTCCTAATTGATCAACCTATATTCTTGATAGATCAATCTATTGCTCCATCCCACTAATTACGTAATCTATTTTGTATAGATTATGTCCATCTAAATATTCACAACATCTTTTGACTATGAGATATTCTACTATATGATCCTAGTCATCCATTTCAAATCACAATTTCTATATAATAAACCTCTTTCCTCACAAAAAAGGATCAAATAATCAACCTATTTTGCATAACAAAGTATTGCCAAGATCATAACTGACATTGACAAAGCTTTAACCAATATCTTCGATCAACATGCACGTTCTTCAAAACTCTCACAATGCAACTATGGAGGCTTCACATTGATACGACCAACCAAATCTTCATGAATACACTTTGACATAGGATGGTAATGCTACTCTTTTTATGAATTCATGTATGCTTTCATCTTTTGATCTTGTTTTCTTGAATTCAATAATATTTTAGCTTAATTTTGTGAGTGAATGGGAATAGATCTAGGTTACTATTTTGAATTATATTAGATTCTTTTCATTGCAATTATCTCATTTACACTTCATATATTTCCCCCACACAATTATATATTATGTAGTATATGTTATATATTTATTGATGTGTGGCTAATTCATAAGAGAGAGAAAGAGAGGGAGTGGGAGATATGGAGAAAGAGAGGGAGAGAGAGAGAAAGCAAGAGAGAGAGATATATATACTTGAGAGGGAGGTCTTGAGAGAGACTTGAGAGGGAGAGAGGGAGGAAGAGAGGGGGAGAGAGAGGGAGAGAGAGGGATATGGAGATACCTAAGAGAGATACTTAAAGAGAGAAACCTAAGAGCGAGGGAGATAGAGAGAGACTTGAGAGGGAGAGCAGGAGGGAGAGAGGGAGAGAGAGTGGGAGAGAGATCGTGAGAGAGACTTGAGAGGGAGAGAGGGAGAGAGGGAGAGAGAGTGGGAGGGAGAGACCTGAGAGAGGGAAAACTTGAGAAAGAGAGAGAGAGGGGTGGGAGTGAGTTGAGAGATAAACCTAAGAGAGAGGGAGAGTGGGAGAGATGAGAGAGAGAAAGATAGAGGAAGGGAGAGACTTGAGAGAGGGAGAAAAAGTGGGAGGGACTTGAGAGTGAGAGGGAGAGAGTGGGAGATATTTGAGAGGGAGAGAGGGAGAGAGAGTGAGAGAGAGACTTGAGAGATAAAGACCCAAGATAGAGAGGTTGGGATGGAGGGATATAGGGGGAGAGGGGGAGAGAGTTATCTAGTTAGGGAGAGAGGGAGAGAGGGAGAGAGAAAGAGAGATACTTGAGAGAGAGAGGGAGTGGGAGGGACCTAAGAGATAGACTTGATAGGGAGGGAAAGATAGTGTCTTTAGAGGGAGAGGGAGATAGGAAGGGAGAGAGAGAGAGAGAGAGAGAGTTGAGAGGTAGAGAGAGGAGTGGGAGAGACTCGAGAGAGAAACAAAGAGGAAGGGAGAGTCTTGTGAGAGAGAGAGATATGGAGTGGGAGGGACCTAAGAGTAAGAGGGAGAGAGAAAGAGAGAAAGACCTAAGAGGGAGGGAGATAGAGACTTGAGAGAGAGAAACCTAAGAGAGAGAGAGACTTGAGAGGGAGAGAGTGGGAGAGAGACTCAAGACAGAGAGAGGGTGGGAGGGAGAGAGGGAGGGAGAGAGGGAAAGAGGGGGATACAAAGTTATCTAGTTAGGGAGAGAGGGAGAGTGGGAGGGAGAGACCTATGAGAGAGGTAGAGAGAGAAATAGAGGTAGTTCAGAGAGAGAGAGAGAGAGATGGAGTGGGAGGGACCTAAGAGATAGACCTAAGATGGAGGCATAAAAGTGAGTCTTGAGAGGGAGAGGGATAGAGAGAGAGAGAGGTAATCGAAGAGACCTAGGAGAGAAAGATAGATGGAGGGAGAGACTAGAGAGAGAGGGAGTGGGAGGGACCTGAGAGTAAGAGGGAGAGAGAGAGAAAGAGAGAAAGACTTGAGAGGGAGGGAGAGACCTAAGAGGGAGGGAGAGAGAGACTTGAGTTAGTGAGAGAGAGAACTAAGAGAGAATCTTGAGAGGGAGAGAGAGGGAGAGACTTGATAGGGAGAGATGGAGAGAGAGACATTGGAGGGACAAAGGGAGTGGGAGAGAGATCCAAGAGAGAGAGGTTGGGAGGGAGGGAGAGAGGGAGAGAGGGGGATAGAGAGTTATCTAGTTAGGGAGATAGGGAGAGTGGGAGGGAGAGACCTGAGAGAGATGGATAGAGAGAAAGAGAGAGAGACTTGAGAAAGAGAGGGAGTGGGAGCGACTTGAGACATAGACTTGAGAGGGAGGGAGAGAGAGGGAGGGAGGGGGAGTGGGAGAGATCTTAGAGAAAGATAGAAAGAGGGATAGACTTGAGAGAGAGATGGAGTGGGAGGGACTTGAGAGTGAGAGGGGGAGAGAGAAAGAGAGAAAAACTTGAGAGGAAGGGAGAGGGAGGGAGAGAGAGAATTGAGAGAGAGAGACCTAAGAGAGAGAGAGAGACCTGAGAGGGATATACTTGAGAGGGAGATAGGGAGAGAGACTTGAGAGGGAGAGAAAGTGGGAGAGAGACTTGAGAGAGAGAGAGACCCAAGAGAGAGAGGGTTTGAGGGAGGGAGAGAGGGAGAGGGGGAGAGAGTTATCTAGTTAGGGTGGGAGGGAGACACCTGATATCTAGAGAGAGACATAGAATGAGAGAGGCCTGAGAGAGAGAGAGAGGGAGTGGGATGAACCTAAAAGAGAGTTATATGTGCCTAAAGAGATCTCATCCATGCTTCTTATTTTAATGTGAGGTGAAGAATGTGGTTATTGTATTGTGCCTATTTATTTTAGTGTGTGTAGAAGAGGGCCACAAAAGATGTTGGTAAGATTGTAGGCCTTAATTTCATGTGAACAACTATCAACCCAATGGTTGTAGCTATAACTTATGGCTTCTATTATGTATTCACTAGAGAAAGAAACATTCTCATCTTCGATTTGGGTGGAGGTACATTTTATGTGTCATTTCTTTCTATTCGAAAGGGTAATATTATCATCAAGGTCGTTAGAGGGGATATGAATTTGGGAGGTCAAGATTTTGATAACATAATGCTTAATTATTATGTTCAAAAGTTCAATACAAAATACAAGTTGGATATCAGTAGTAGTGCCAGAGCTAGAGAGGAGAGAGTATAAGATATATAATATATAATATATTATTTATATACTATATAGTATAAAATATATATTATATAATATATAGTATATATATTAAATAATACTATATATTATATATTAATATATAATACATTTATTATATATTAATAATATATAATGGATATGTATTTTTTATTGTACAGGTATGCATACTTGTACATACTTGAGAGAGAGAGAGAGAGCCTTAAAGGGAGAGAGAGGGAGAGAGTGAGAAAGAGGGAGAGAGAAGGAGAGACTTTTGAGAGAGAGAGGGAGATAGAGAGTTGGAGAGAGAGAGGGAGAGACTTGAGAGAGAGATAGGGGGGGAGGTATTAATATATAATATAATTTATATACTATACAATATATTAATTTTATATATACTTTAATAATAATATTAATATATAATAAATATATATATCATACAATATAATATATTTAATATATAATGTAAAATATATCATAATATAATATATTAATAATATTATTCTAATAATAATTCTTAAAACTAAAGCAAAAAAATATTCATTTCCTTTGCTATAGGTAAAAAGATAGAAGCACGAGTAGCAGTGGGATCAAGTGCAAAACATAATGGATAGCTATTTCAAAATGCATTTCCATTTATAACAGATATTCATTTTGAAACGGATATCCATTTACTGAGTTATATAAAAAATAAAAATGGGACCATTTTGAGCATTCCAATGGTCCCCACATTCCCTTTGTTGCTGAAATCTCATGGTTTCTACCTGTATCAAACAAAATTCAGCTTTTGGAGATTCTTTTATACTTTATTAACAATTACAATCATTTTTTATGTTTTTTTATTTGTACAATGGGGAGCAGATCAAATTGAAGCATATAGAGAAAAAATAAAGAAAGTTATAGGAAAAGTAGACAATGTATGAGAAATATTCAAGTTGAAGCTTCGTCTACACCATTAAATGTTAATTCAAGTAAAGATGAAATAGAATTTGAAAATATTGACCATATTGAAATTGAAAATAAAAATATTGAAATTAAAAATGATGAAATTGAAAATGAAAATGTGAACAACATTAAAAATCAAAATGTTGTTGAAAATGAAAATGCTATTGAAAATGTTGAAAATATTGAAAATATTGAGAATGAAATTGTTAATAACATTGAACTTGAAAATGCAAATGTTGGAATTGTTATTGTAAATGTTGATAACTTTTAAAATGTTGAAAATGAACCTTATGTAACACCTAATAACACGAGAACTGCTAAATTGTTGCTTGAAGGAAAAAGCTCACAATGAATGGTTTGTTTGTGGGCTACCAATATGTTCAATGAATAATTTTTCGATAAGATATTAAATGAAAAAATCTCAACTTTTTGTGCAATTATTTAATTCTTACAAAATGAGACCATTATTAGGAAAATTTAAGATTCGTGTCACCAAAAAATTGAAAAAAATAGTATTTTTGTAAAAAATCATTGTAATGCTCTAACTTCTATTGGAAAGACTAGTAAGGAAAAAGATAAAAGGGCTACTTGTAGAGTGATCATAACCTCAATAGTAAGCTCTCATTTGAGAAAGGCTCCTTTAATGAGACAAACATGTATTGATTTAAATCTAAATCGTAAAATATTGAATAGAGCACTCTCAAGAAGAGGAAGACTCAATAGTCCTCTTCAAAATGATACATGGTCTTTTGGTGGGAGGCTTCCACGTGTTGATAAGAAGCTAACCAATAATATAAAGATGCAAATTGAACACTTTTTGAACTCTGACTCTAGAGTATCACTAAATGTAAAGGATGTTTTAAATTTACGAAATGGTAATCGAGATCCACATTGCATCCTAAAAATTTATTGGAATGTAGCCAAAAAAAATTGTACAAATAATTTTTTCAACAACATCCAAATTTTCAAATCCTACAAAGGGATTTTCTGTCTTGCAAGCCATTTTATTGTGTACCTATTAATGTTTGTAATAAAAGTTGTTCTAAATACCATGTTGAGCTTTCAATGTATCATGAATTATTATGCCATATTCGTTCTAGACTATGCATATTGATGAAATTTTGTAGAATGTCATGCAATGAAACTTCCCAAGTCATCGAGGGACTTGTTAGATTCATTTTTATGCGTTAGAGGTGATGGTTGCTTATTTTTTAGAAATGATTGTTTAAATGAAATATTTTTGCAATGTGGTGGATTATCAAAGTTTGTAACATGCTTTCATGAGGGTAGTTATAATGATTTCGGTAACAAGATTTTTGAGAAAAAAAGGTTTGAGATAGTCAAATACACATTGAAAAGTGGAGGTGAAGGTTCTAGATGTGAGCTGGTTGCAAGAGAGGTAAGTATTGCTGATTTTATTTCTAATTTTATGAAAAATATTTTCTATAAGTATGCAAGGCATAGCCATATGTTGCAATGGTTGGATCAGAAATTTAGGATGTGTAAGGACTCTTTCCCAATTTGAACTATTGTATATGTAGTTTATAATGCTGAAAATCACACATTGTAACCACAAAATGAGGTATGATCACAATATTATAATTCTATTCAAATTGCAATTTTTATCCACATAACATATAGACATGCCCCTAATAGTACAAAAGAGGATAGGAAGACAATCAGGGAGTACCATTTTTACATGAGTGATGATAGATCTCATTCATTTGAGTTTGTACAACACTGTTTTGAAATTTTTTTTTAGATCTTGCAGGAAACAGTTATTGCAATGGGGCAACATTTCATTTGGTCAAATAACTGCACAAGGAAATTCAAGAATGATCGCATGTTCTATTGGTTGAGTATAATGTATATAGAGAGGGGTGTACCACATAGTTGGAGTTTTTCAAGCTAGGCATGGAAAAGGCGAGCATGATAGTGAAGGTGCATGTGTGAAGAGAGCTCAGATTAAGGAACAAATGAAGATCAGAGGTGGTGCAACATTTAGTAATGCATGTGCTATTGTTGATTGGTGTACTTGTGCATTATCATGAGGATGGACACTTGATTCACAAGTGTGCAGGTTCTTTTGGTTGGTTGAGGAGGGAACAATGGGAGACAAATTGAAATTTCAAACAATTAGAGATTCTTTGAAGATGATTTGGAAGCTCAAATGTGGGTGCATGGACCATATGGACATGAGAATTGGCTTATTTTTGTCAAAATTGTACTCAGTGTGATTGGGATAAATGTGAGTCAAGTGAGTGGGTACATACATGGATTCCACAATACCTAACCCCTTTATCTATAGCATAATCCTCTTTAGAAGATGAAATGGAAAGTTTACTTTATTATGATCATCTTTCAGATTTTGTACAACCAAGACATGTCTATGCAGTTGTAGCACCGCAAGGGAATGAAGAGGGATCAGACTAATGTTGGCATAATGTGTACATGGACATAAAAAACTAACACAACCAATGATAGATGGTGATGGTTTCATGTATCTGACAGGTTTAGTTGTTGTTTTTGGAACTTGGTTGCATTACCATTTCATCATCATTTAGGTTGTTTAGAATAATATAGATTTTTTATTCTAAGCATCTTTTCTAGTTTTCATTGCCATCTCATCAACATTTAGGTTATTTAGAATAGTATAAGTTTTTTATTCTAAGTATATTTAGTTGTTGATAAAATACTTATGATCATACAAGTTCAATTTTTTTGGGAACTTCATTACGAACATATATGATTAGAAAGAATGACATACCTGCATTTGAAGAATATGAGAAACACAAAAACATTCGCATGTACTCACACCTTATTATATCAATAAATGTTAAATTATTGAGACTTCACACTATACCAAAAATAAAGGAACTATGGAAAATTATTAGTGTTGATCATGAAGCATTACTCGATACTCTAAAGGTAAGAGATGGCCCTTCAGGCACACTTGAGTAGTAGATCATTTATTGTATGGGATATGTATGATATTGTTTATCTACAAAGGTTCATTATTTAGGTTATTTAGAATAATATAGATTTGTTATTCTAAGCATCTTTTCTAGTTTTCATTACCATTTCATCATCATTCAGGTTGTTTAGAATAAGGGAGATTTTTCATTCTAAGCATATTTTCTATTGTGATCATATAGATTTTTCATTCGAAGTATATTGTGATGTTCATGGAATGATGGACCATGGATTTTCTGCAACAATAGCTAGATTTCATCCTTTGGTAGAGGTATGTGACATATTAGTAAATTTGACATTTATATGTTCTCTTCTATGGTCTATTCTTAAAACATTTCATGATGATTGTTGCAAGAATGGAAGAAGGAATGAAAGTGTTGTCATTGATGTCAACTGGTTATCTACTAGTTGTTGTTGGTTGTATATGTTGAGGATATTGAGAAAGTTGTATTAAAGGAAGTTTACAAGTATTGAAGATGATGGTCTGGTACTTGTCCCTATGGTTGTGTGGTTTAGATATATTAGTCATGATTGTTGAAGGTTGTTATATCCAGGATCTTAGCCATTGCTTCTTTGAGAAGTTTGAGTTGTGTTCACTAGTTGTGAACTATGGTTTTTTTTGTTTTGGCTGAGGTCTAGGAGAAATGTTGTTGGTCTATATTTCTCTTTGATGAATTCTTTTGACTTGCAGTTCTAGAGATAAGATGTTCTGATTACTTTGAAGATATTTTTAGTTTCTGGAAGTTTCAGGCTTAATTGTTCTATGTGTTTTACACTGGTTTGGCCAACCATGTTTTAAACACCATCTTCAAAGTTGATGAAGCATGTTGGACCTATTATGGGTCTTGGTGAACTGTTTGTTTGGGTCACCCTCATTCTAATTCCACCCTATGAGTTTTTAGTGCTGACCTAATTTGAATTTGAAGTTGGATGGTTGAATTTGTATCTTTTCAAGGTTGGAGATAGTATAAATATAGGATGAGCTACCAATGAAAAATGTACTAGAGAAAAGAAGGAAGATAAGTGAAAGAGTAGATGCGACTTTGATGCTATTTAGAAAGTGTCTATGAGTTATGTGTGTGGTAGATTAGTGCAAAGATTAATGTTGAGTTTCTAGATGTAGTGAGCAGAAGTTGAACTCTATCATTCATGCAAGTTGATCAATGATTGTCGTGGAATCATTTGTTGCATTGGGATTGTTGTATTTTTATAACAATTCTTCTTTTTCTTCTTTGCATCTCTTTGCCAGTGAGCCCTCTGGGTTGTAGCCCTATTGAACAGTGACTCCTTATTGTAGGAATTGAGCCTAATCTCAGGTAGTGAGCCTTATCTCAGGAAGTGAGCCTTTTTATAATCAGTTTTGATATTCTCTATAGTGTGAGTTAATCCTCACCATGGTTTTTCCCCTATTGGGTTTTCCATGTAAATATGGTGTTATTGTATTTCTACATTAGAATTTGATGATTAATCATTTCAGAAGTTTATGTATTAGTTTCGGTAATTGAATTGAAGGTTATAATTTATGACAACTGACTCACCCCCCCTCTCAATTTTCCTATCCAATAATTGGTATTAGATCTTGGTTCCTTCGTGAAGAGATTAATGGCTTGAGGAAGGTCCGAGATGGCTAGCAAAATGATCTTTGATTATCCGAGGTTTGATGGAACTAATTATGGTATCTAGAAAGTATTGATGGAAGAATATCTAGATTATTATGAATATGATGCGGAGAAAGCTTACAAGAATCAAATTACATGAAGCAAACAATAAAGCAAAGTTCATCTTGAAGAATAGTTTGGTACATTTCAACTTGATTGAAGTTCAAAATTTGAATACAACTAAGTAAGTCTAGGATGCTATAGAAAGAGCACAAGATGGCAACGAAAGGGTTAAAAAGGAAAAATTACAAAATTTGGAAACATAGTTTGATCTTATACATATGTCTGAAGATGAAAATGTCAAAGCTTATGTATAGAGATTGGATGAGGTAGTGGCTGTAATGTGATCTCTTGATGCTAATATAGATGAAACCAGGATTGTAGAGAAGATTCTAAAAACTCTTCCTAATCCTTACAGTGAAAAGGTGAGTGCTATTGAGTAGAATATAGATTATAAGACCTATACTAAGCATCTGGTATTATGATTTTTGACATCTTATGAGATGAGGAAGCTGAGTCTATTGGTGTTTTTTCTTGCTAGGCCCAGATATCTCTAAAGGGATGCCATGCCTTATACTCAAGAATATTCAGGGCTAGCAAGCCAACACAACAAGAAAAGATCTTCAGGCCTTTGTTCCTACTCTTTAGGTTCTGTGGAACCAAGGAGGGTGTTCCTTACTGTGTTCCAATGATTTCCATGGTCTCAAGAACACTTATATACATAGATTTTTCCCTATTGAGTGCACTTAGATAAAATTTATCAAAGGCTCGGCCAACCTTGAAAAAATGACCTCTAAGTTGCTAGGAACATTTGGTAGCTCTGAGATTTGCATCTCATCATGAATAGTATATGAATTAAGTAGCATTTTGATCTTGAATCCATGAATGGGTACTCTTTGATTTCAATAAAACTATGAGAATTCTAAATGAATAAGCCAGTGCCTTATCAAATTGGGTAGGAGTCATATACAAGATTTTCAGTCATACATAATATTCAACCTTGACATCAGTGAACAATTTTCACAATGCATTACATCATTAAACTTCATAGTACTTAAAGTATCACTTCTTATCAAATCCTTAGTTCATTATCACAAACCTATAATTTTTTCTCATGCATTTGATTAACTCATTTAGTTAAGGCAAGAAATAGAATCATACATTCAAATAAACCATCAAAGATAAATGAAACTACATTTGATACTTTCATTCATAGTCTATCACAACAACACACAGGAGAGAAAATACTTTAATTGTTTTAGATTTGTTTTGATATCAATAATTGCATAAGACCATTTAAGACTATCTAATACATACACCCTACCCAAGACTATTTACAAGAAAAATTAATCCAGGAATCTACATCATATACGTTCAATATACCCCACCAAGACCTTTTGGATTCAAAAAATCTGACCATTGCAATGATCCTTGAGATCTCTTTTATAGCACAAGAGAGTGACAAGCTTTAGGCTCATTGCAATTACATTTCAGAAATTTTTAAGTTCAAAATAGAAATTTCATATGCATTTCTAAATTCCTCGACAGTTGGATGTAATCATTCATCGAACAGAGGAATCAAAATTTGTAACAACCCACATAACTAGTCAATGTCACCATATCTGTAGAAAAATTCCACTAGGGTCTTATCTTTTACATCCACATCGAACCCAAAAAGAACTAGCATCAGCATCATAACATAATCGGAAAACACAGAAAACCACACCATCACTTGGAACCTGAAGTAGCACCATGACCATAGTATAGATGGCCACTTCATGTTTTCAACTTAGTGGGAGGCGAAACCACCACCTTATCTTTATTATCACACTTCCCAGCACCAAAACTAGAACCATCAAACGGTGCCACCATGGTAATCAAAGAAACCGCGAGGACCTCCTTGTTCACACCAGCCATCTAAGGCAAAGTCGTGAGGAAATAGTTGTAATCAGAGTCAGTCTTTGAATCACTACCACCAGAACTGCCAGAGACATCAATGGGAAAAATATGTCAACCTAGAGAGCCTTGACTCTAACTCATCTTGGCCTTTGATCTCCTCCCATACCCGGAAGACTTCCTCTCTTTGCCCGACACCGCCACCTCTGCTCTTGCAACTTGGCTTTTGAGCTGAGAGCTACACCTAATAACACTTGGGACAGACTTCATGTCTTCCTCCTTCAAGACCAAGGCACCAGGATAGGTACTTCACCCATGTTGTTGCACTTCTTCATGAGATCTTTGCACGTTCATCCTTGTAGACCTATACACAGGTCAAGGAGTAGCAGTCGACTTTCTCATTTTGCACCCAAACTCACAACCTTCATAAGAGCGATTACCTATTACAGAAGCACAGAGTAAACCAAAATCTTAATTGCTATGGTGCAAATGAAAATCCATCACCTGTATTTATTGAGATAATTGATGAAATGATCATCAATGCTCTAATTGATGCATGAGTGAATGAGTGATCATTCGCTGGCGTCTACATCACCACTATTAATTCCCAGGTACATGGAAATTAGTGTACTATTCATCATGATTTCTAGTAAGTGGCCCTTCACATGCATGGAGGTTAGTCTCATATCCTTTGAAGAGCTTGAACCATTAATGCCCACCACTTATAGAGCTCAAACAACCATCACATGGTTGGTTCTAAATTTTGAATATAGGTCATCGATGTGTCGGTGCATTAGCTTGTTGAATGACTCGGATTGAGTCAAAATCATTTGAAAATTCCATGCCATCACAGGATAGATCCATCGACCAATGGTACCCCTCCCAATCGAAAAACATGTATACCACTCGTGGGCCCCATCTAGCCTCCTTGTGTTGCCAACAGAGTCCACATGTCACCATTACGTAGATCGCACAAGGCATTAGGTGAGACCATTTAATATTTTGCATGGTACATGTGCTATGGCTCAGATCAAGACCCCTCAGCACATCAGATCCGTCAATCCCCTATTAGATGAGATCAAGCCAAGCATGGGAGATGGGTCCCACTCGAACAAAAGGATGCATGGCGCAATCACGTACACTGCATAGCCTTGCCAAACTTCATTATTTTAATATTGCACAACGTGCGCACAAGGGCCTGGATTTCATTGATTAAATCCAACAGCTTGGATTTATGTACATGCATAACATTCATTATAAGGAAGGGGTCGTTGGAAAGGTGACGGGCAATGACCCCTCAAATATCTAAATACTTAAGACATAAGTCTTTAAAAGATGAAATATTTTAGGCCAACCATAAAGTATAACAAATGTTTGATAAATGCCTGATGAACGAAAAACCTAAGCAATGGGGCCAGTAAAAACAATGGGTGTGATGCCTTAAGTCATAACTAAGATGATCGGTGACCTGGTACAATGGGTCAACATGAAAACATAATGCAAGGGTTTGATAATTTTGAAAAAAATTGAGCAAGGGTGACAAACCCCTAAACCCTAGGCCAACAAACAAAAGGGTGACAAAATTTTCCCTTGTAACCAGCTAAAGTTTGTTAAAATTTGAAAGCTCTATCAAAGTCTAAGAAATGGAGCCAGAAAAGAGATTGCTTTCAAAGCTACAAAAACTAAAGATCTAAATGAAGAAAACTGAAAAAATAAAAGCTAATTTTTTAATAAGAATGAGAAAAGGCTCCGATAAGTATGAAGGTAAGTTTCCCCTTAAGTGCTTTAGTTGCGGAGAAATAGGTCACTATGCTACAAAGTGTCTAGAAAGAGCTAAAAGAAATAAACAAAGATATGGGAAAGAAAAGAAAGGAAAGAATTAATAGAGCTTACAATGTAAATGAGAATGCTACTATTTCAGACAAAGATTCTGAATGTGAAGATCCAAATGACAATGAATTCTTGTTCTTAGCGATTAAGGATGAACCTACTTCCACTAATTCAAAAAAATAGGTAAAAGGAAAGTCCTCCAGAGAAGGAGAAGGAGAAAAATGAAGGCACGATTATCTCTTCCCTACATGCTAAGCAAGAAAATAAATTTTGGGTAGTTGATAGTGGTTGCTCACATCACATGACTGGTGATAAGATTAAGTTTGTAAGGCTTGAGAAATATGATGGAGGTTTGGTTATGTTTGGAGATGATACTAGTGCTAAAATATGTGGGATAGGTTCAATAAGTTTTGATGGAAAGCATTGTATTGATGATGTTTACTATGTTAAGGGTTTAAGGCATAATTTCTTGAGCATTGGTTAGATGTGTAGAAAAGGATATGATCTTGTGTTTAAGGATGACAAATGTGAGATTCAGAAAGGATCCAAAGCATTGATTGCTATAGGAAAGAAATCTGAAGAGAATATTTGTCAGCTTAAGGGTGTGGATGGATGATGCTTTCTAACTCAAATAAATGATAGTTGGTTATTGCATAGGAGAATGTGTCACATGAATTTCGATAACTTGTTAAGGATTAGTGATGTTCAGTCCATGAGATATTTATCGAGAATTACAAAGCCTATTAATGCAATTTGCAGGAATTGTTTGTTTAGGAAGCAAGCAAGAAATCATTACAGATCAAGAGAACAATATACTATTGGATTACTGGATTTGGTTCAAACAGATCTATGTGGTCCTATGAGAGTGAATTCTACTTGGTGAAAGGTAATTTATGCTTTTAATTGATGATTATTCTAGATATACATGGGTGACATTTCTTAGAGAGAAATTAAATACATTAGATGGATTCAAGGCATTCAAGGATATGGTTGAAAATGAAGAAAATTTGAAGATAAAATTATTAAGATCTGACAGAGGTGGGGAATTCACCTCCCATGAGTTCAATATGTTTTGTGAAGTGAATGGAACAAAGAGATAGTTATCTAATCCAAGAACTCCTCAGTAGAATGGAGTTGTTGAAAGGAAAAATAGAACAGTTCAAGAGGCTGTTAGGTCAATGATCACTGAAGCCGAATTATTGGAAGTTTACTAGAAAGAAGTTATTCATAATACTGTATATGTATTCAATTGAGTTCAAGTAAGAGAAAAATGTACAAAGACGCTCTATGAGTTATGGCACATAATAATTCCTAAAGTTAAATATTTCAAGGTATTCAGAAGAAAATTCTATATCAGAACAAATGAAGAAAATTTGGGCAAGTTTGATGCAATAAGTGATGAAGGAATATTTCTTGGATACTCTACCAAAATCAAGGCATATATATATTTCAACAAAAGACTACGAAATATTGTAGATAGCTCAAATGTGAATGTTGATGAAACAATGAAGAATTCTATTGATATTGATGGATATGTGTCTAATGAACATGAATGTGCAAGAATAGAAGAAATTGTGCAAGAATATGGTAAATATGAGAACAAAAATAAAAATTAACAAATGAAAGAGAATATTCTCTAGTGATATCCCCTAGGAAACCAAAATATGTATAGAGAAATCATTCAGAAAATCAGATATTGGAAACAAGAAAAAAGGTGTGCTAACCAGAAGCAAAGTTATTTATGAAGTAAACTTGTGTTTATTCTCTAAGATTGAGTCGAAGATAATAAGTGAATCCTTTAAAGATAAACATTGGAAGGAAGCAATGAAAGAATAAATTTTGTAGCTTGAGGAGAATTAGTCTTGGGAATTGCTCCCAAGACCGACAGAAAAAAATATCATTGGATCGAAATGGGTATTTAAAAATAAGTTTATTTTCTTTTGAAATAAAAATCAGTTGCCCACTTCATTACAGGAGTTCAAAAAAATAAATAATGTCAAAAATAAATTCATTCAAGAGAGCTTAAAATCATGTTTATTCTCAAATTGAGTGTTTGATAAAAATGCTTTGGTAGACATGTATGAAAAATGTGGTACAATAGAAAAGGTGGTGAATTTTTTGAAAAAACTCCTCAAAGAAATGTGGTCTCATGGTATGTAATGTATGTGAACCTTAATATGAATGAACTCTAACATAGATGGAATACCAATTGTATTTCATAAGTTCTATTAAAATAAAATTTGTTAATCTATAACATGTTTTTTATCATAACTTTAAACCATTCTAACATAATTATACATTCCATTTTGAAGATTCAAAGTAGAAATACATGCACACAAGGAAAAAATTATCTATCAAATACCAATTCTTATAAATCAAAAAATGTAAATAATTGTGTTTTTGCATATACAAAATTGGCATATATGCCTACTCAGATCAATTTATACAACAAGTTTTACAAATTGTGGCATATATTCCATCTCAAGATCTATCAAACCCTAAATACATATAAATCTATATCAAATCCTAATCTTGTGTCAGACCATCAAAATCGAGCCTCCTCAAATAACTTAGTTGAAGCTTCCTGCACAATAATAATTCAAACCACAAATTAGATTAATTTTGTGAATGGTTGACAAGATAGACTAGTAAATAGAAACTTATATACTATCATTTATAAATAATGAATTCTAACATCAAAATCAATATATGTGTACTATATTATATTAATAATGCAATTCTTGTTTACCTCAATTCTTGCTCTCTTTTCTGCAAGATGGTCTACATATGATTGTCCCTTAGGATGATAAGGAGTCCTCATACTAAGAAATGATCCCACACTCATCACAGTGTTGAATCTGGTAGAGGACTATAGTTGGTAAAATAAAAATGATACAAATTAACATATAATTGTTGAAAAATAATCATATTTACTAAACATATATCTACTCCTACCGAAATGTAAATATCTGCAATATGAAATAAACACATACCTACTATGATGCTTCTACACTAGACGGGATCATGGTGGATGAAGCAGCTAAGATGGTTTCCTATATAAAAAATGACAAGAATGTAACACAATTTAAATGCACATGCACATATAAACATAATGCCAAGAATATAAAAAATATATACCTATTTTGTAGCTTCTTCCAATGGGTCAAGCTCAGTCAACTGTTTGTTTGGGTAACCCTCATTCTAATTCCACCCTAGGATTTTTTAGCACCAACCTAATTTGAATTTGAAGTTGGATGGTTGAATTTGTATCTTTTCAAGGTTGGAGATAGTATAAATATAGGATGAGTTAGCAATGAAAAATGTATGAGAAAAGAAGGAAGATAAGTGAAAGGGTAGATGCGACTTTGATGCTATTTAGAAAGTATCTATGAGCTATGTGTGTGGTAGATCAGTGCAAATATTAATGCCGAGTTTCAAGATGTAGTGAGTAAAAGCTGAAATCTATCATTCATGCAAGTTGATCAATGATTGTGGTGGAAACCTTTGTTGCATTGCAATTGTTGTATTTTTGTAACAAGTCTTGTTTGTCTTTTTTGTGTCTTTGTGCCAGTGAGCTCTCTAGGTTGTAGCCCTATTGGACAGTGCATCCTTATTGTAGGAATTGATCCTAATCTCAGGTAGTGAGCCTTATCTTAGGAAGTGAGCCTTTTTATAATCAATTTTGATATTCTCTATAGTGTGAGTTAATTCTCACCATGGCTTTTCCCTTATTGGGTTTTCCATGTAAATTTGGTTTTATTGTGTTTCTACATTGGAATTTGATGATTAATCATTTAAGAAGTTTATGTATTAGTTTCAGTAATTGAATTGAAGGTTATAATCTATGACAACCAATTCACCCCCCCTCTCAATTTTCCTATCCAATAATTGGTATAAGATCTTGGTTCCTTAGTGAAGAGATTAACTGCTTGAGGAAGGTCTGGGATGGCTAGCAAAAAGATCTTTGATTATCTGAGGTTTGATGGAACTAATTATGGTATCTAGAAATTATTGATGGAAGAATATCTAGATTATTGTGTTTATGATGTGGAGAAATCTTACAAGAATCAAATTACATGAAGAAAACAATAAAGCGAAGTTCATCTTGAAGAATAGTCTGGTACATTTAGAGTTGATTGAAGTTTAGAATTTGAAGACAACTAAGGAAACTTAGGATGCTTTAGAAAGAGCACATGATGGAAATGAAAGGGTTAAAGAGGAAAAATTACAAAATTTGGTAACATATTTTGATCTTATAAATATGACCGAAGATGAAAATGTCAAAGATTATGTAGAGAGATTGGATGAGGTAGTGGCTGGAATATGATCTCTTGGTGCTACTATAGATGAAACCAAGATTGTAGAGAAGATTCTCAAAACTCTTCCTAATGCTTACAGTGAAAAGGTGAGTGTTATTGAGTAGAATATAGATTATAAGACCTATACTAAGGATTTTCTATTAGGATTTTTGACATCTTATGAGATGAGGAAGCCGAGTTTGTTGGTGTTTTTTCTTGCTAGGCCCATATATCTCTAAAGGGATGCCATGCATTATACTAAAGAATATCCAGGGCTAGGAAGCCAACACAATGAGAAAAGATCTTGAGGCCTTTTTTCCTACTCTTTAGGCTCTATGGAACCAAGGACGGTGTTCCTTAGTGTGTTCCTATGATTTCCATGGTCTCAAGAACACTTTTATACACATAGTTATCCCTATTGAGTGCACTTAGATAAAATTTATCAAAGGCTTAGCCAACCTTTGAACAAATGACCTCTAAGTTGCTAGGAACATTTGGTAGCTTTGTGATTTGCATCTCATCATGAATAGAACATGAATTAAGTATAATTTTGATCTTGAATCCATGAATGGGTATTCTCTAATTTCAATAAAACTATGAGAATTCTAAATGAATAAGCCAGTGCCTTATCAAATTGGGCAGGAGTCAGATACAAGATTTTCAGTCATACATAATATTCAACCCTGACATCAGTGAATGATTTTCACAATGCATTACATCATTAAAATTCATAGTACTTAAAGTATCACTTCTTATCAAATCCTTAGTTCATTATCACAAACCTATAATTTTTTCTCATGCATTTGATTAACTCATTCAGTTAAGGCAAGAAATAGAATCATACATTCAAATAAACCATCGAAGATAAATGAAACTACACTTGATACTTTGATTCATAGTCTATCACAACAACACACATGAGAGAAAATACTTTAATTGTTTAAGATTTCTTTCGATATCAATAATTGCATAAGACCATTTAAGACTATCTAATACATAAACCCTACCCAAGACTATTTACAAGAAAAATTAATCCAGAACTCTGCATCATTTGCGTTCAATATACCCCACCAAGACCTTTTGGATTCAAAAAATCTGACCATTGCAATGAGCCTTGAGATCTCTTTTATAGCACAAGAGAGTGACAACCTTCAGGCTCATTGCAGTTACATTTATGAATTTTTTTTATTTCAAAATAGAAATTTCATATGCATTTCTAAATTCCTCGATAGTTGGATGTAATCATTCATCGAATAGAGGAATCAAAATTTGTAACAACCCACATTACCAGTCAATGTCACCATATCTATAGAAAAATTCCACTATGGTCTTGTCTTTTACATCCACATCGAACCCAAAAATAACTAGCATCAGCATCACAACATAATTGGAAAACACAGAAAACCACACCATCACTTCGAACCCGAAGCAGCACCACGACCACAGTATAGATGGCCACTTCATGTTTTCAACTTAGTGGGAGGTGAAATGACCACCTTATTTTTATTAGCACACTTCCCAATGCCAAAACTAGCACCATCACACGGTGCCACCATGGTAATTAAAGAAACCGTGAGGACCTCCTCGTTCACACCAACCATCTCAGTCAGAGCCGTGAGGAAATAAATGTAATCAGAGCGAGTCTCTGAATCACTGCCACTAGAACTGCCAGAGATATCAATGGGAAAACTTTGTCAACCTAGAGAGCCTCGACCGTTCATTAGTAATTACATAAGACCATTTAAGACTATCTCATACATAAACCTTACCCAAGACAATTTACAAGCAAAATTAATCTAGGACTCTACATCATATGCGTTCAATATACCCCACTAAAACCTTTTGGATTCAAAAAAATTGATCATTGCAATGAGCCTTGAGATCTCTTTTATAGCACAAGAGAGTGACAAGCTTCAAGCTCATTGTAGTTACATTTCAATTTTTTTTTAATTTTAAAATAGAAATTTCATATGCATTTCTAAATTCTCCAACAGTTGGATGTCACCATTGATCAAACAGAGGAATGAAAATTTGTAACAACCCACATTACCAGTCAATGTCACCATATCTGTATTAAAATTCCACTAGGGTCTTGTCGTTTACATCCACATCGAACCCAAAAAGAACTAGCATCAACATCACAATAGAATCAGAAAACACAGTAAACCACACCATCACCCGGAACCTGAAGCAGTACCACGACCACAGTATAGATGACCACTTCATCTTTTCACCTTAGTTGGAGGTGAAACCACCACCTTATATTTATAACCACACTTCCCAACAGCATAACTAGAACCATTACATGGTGCCATCATGGTAATATGAGAAACCCGGAGGACCTCCTCATTCACACCAACCATCTCAGTCAAAGCCGTGAGGAAATAAATGTAATCAGAGCGAGTCTTTGAATCACCGCCACCAGAACTACTAGAGACATTAATGGGAAAAAAATTTCAACCTAGAGAGCCTCGACTATACCTCAACTTAGCCTTTGATCTCCTCCCATACTCGAAAGACTTCCTCTCTTTTCCCGATGCCGCCACCTCTGCTCTTGCAACTTGGCTTTTGAGCCAAGAGCTACACCTAATAACACCTAGGATAGACTTCATTTCTTCCTCCTTCAAGACTAGGGCACCAGGATAGGTACTCCACCCATGTTGTTGCACTTATTCCTGAGATCTTTGCACGTTCATCCTTGCCGACCTACACACAAGTGAAGGAGTAGCAGTCGACTTGCTCATTTTGCACCCAAACTCACAACCTTTGTAAGAGCGATTGCCTATTACAGAAGCACAGAGGAAACCATAATCTTAATTTCTATGGTTCAAATGAAAAGACATCACTTGTATTTATTGAGAGAATTGATGAAACGATCATCAATGCTCCAATTGAAGCATGAGTGAATGAGTGATCATTCGCTGGCGTCTACATCACCTTCATTAATTCCTAGGTACATAGAAATCAGTGTACTATTCATCATGATTGCTAGGAAGTAGACCTTCACACGCATGGGGGTTAGGCTCATATCCTTTGAAGCATTTGCACCATTAATGTCCACCACTTACAAAGCTCAAATAGGCATCACATGGTTGGTTCTGAATTTTGAATATAGGTCATCGATGCACTAACGCATTGGCCTGTTGAATGACTCAGATTGATTCAAAATCATTTGAAAATTCCATTCCATCATAGGAAAGAACCATCGACCAATGGTACCCCTCCCAGTCAGAAAATATGTATACCACCTGTGGGCCCCATCTAGCCTCCTTGTGTTGCCAACAAAGTCCACGTGTCACCATTACACATACCGTGCAAGGCGTTAGGTGAGACCATTTAATATTCTACATGGTATGTGTGCTATGGCTCAGATCAAGACCCCTCAACACATCAGATCCTTCGATCCCCTGTTACATGAGATCAAGCCAAGCATGGGAGATGGGTCCCACTCAAACAAAAGGACGCATGGCACAATCACGCACACCGCGCGACCTAGCCAAAATTAATTATTTTAATATTGCATGACATGCGCACAAAGGCCTAGATTCCACTGATTAAATCCAACAGCTTCGATTTATGCATGTGCATCATGTTTATTATAAGGAAGGGGTCATTGGCTAGGTGATGGGCAATGACCCCTCAAATATTTAAATACTTAAGACATAAGTCTTTAAAAGATGAAATATTTCAGGCCAACTAAAAATTATAATAAAGTTTGATAAATGCCCGATGATTGGAAAACCTAAGCATGGGGCCAGTAAAAACAATGGGTGTGATGTCGTAAGTCATAACTAAGACGATCGGTGACCTGGTATAATGGGTCAACATGAAAACATAACGCAAGGGTTTGATAATTTTGAAAAAAATTGAACAAGGGTGACAAACCCCTAAACCTTAGGCCAACAAACACAAGGGTGACAAATTTTCCCTTGTAACCAGCTAAAGTTTGTAAAAATTTGAAATCTCTATCAGAGTCTAAGAAATGGAGGCAAAAAAGAGATTACTTTCAAAGCTACAAAAACTAAAGATTTGAATGAAGAAAACTTTGAAAAAATAAAAGCTAATTTTTTAATAAGAATGAGAAAAGGCTCTGATAAGTATGGAGGTAAGTTTCCCTTTAAGTGCTTTAGTTGTGGAGAAATAGGTCACTATGTTGCACAGTGTCTAGAAAGAGCTAAAAGAAATAAACAAAGATATGGGAAAGAAAAGAAAGGAAAGAAGATTAAAAAAGCATAGTATGTACATGAGAATGCTAGTATTTCAGACAAAGATTCTGAATATGAAGATTCAAATGACAATGAATTCTTGTTCTTGGCGATTAAGGATGAACCTACTTCTACTAATTCAAAAAAATAGGTAAAAGGAAAGTCCTTCAAAGAAGGAGAAGGAAAAAAATGAAGGTACGATTATCTCTTCCCTACATGCTAAGCAAGAAAATAATTTTTGGGTAGTTGATAATGGTTGCTCGCATCACATGACTGGTGATAAGATTAATTCTGTAAATCTTGAGAAATATAATGGAGGTTTGGTTATGTTTGGAGATGATACTAGTGCTAAAATATGTGGGATAGGTTCAATAAGTTTTGATGGAAAGCATTGTACTGATGATGTTTACTATGTTAAGGGTTTAAGGCATAATTTCTTGAGCATTGGTTAGATGTGCAGAAAAGGATATGATCTTTTGTTTAAGGATGAGAAATGTGAGATTCAGAAAGGATCCAAAGCATTGATTGCTACAGGCAAGAAATCTGAAGGGAATATTTATCAACTTAAGGGTGTGGATGGATGATGCTTTATGACTCAAATAAATGATAGTTGGTTATGGAATAGGAGAATGTGTCACATGAATTTTTATAACTTGTTAAGGATTAGTGATGTTCATTCCATGAGAGATTCATTGAGAATTACAAAGCCTATTAATGCAATTTGCAAGAATTGTTTGTTTAAGAAGCAAGCAAGAAATCATTACAGATCAAGAGAACAATCTACTATTGGATTACTGGATTTGGTTCAAACAGATCTATGTGGTCCTATGAGAGTGTGAATTCTACTTGGTGACATGGGTGACATTTCTTAGAGAGAAATCAAATGCATTAGATAGATTCAAGTCATTCAAGGCTATGGTTGAAATTGAAGAAAATTTGAAGATAAAATGCTTAAGATCTGATAGTTTTGGAGAATTCACCTCCCATGAGTTCAATATGTTTTGTGAAGTGAATGGAACAAAGATATAGTTATTTGATCCAAGAACTCCTTAGCAAAATGGAGTTGTTGAAAGGAAAAATAGAATAGTTCAAGAGGCTATTAGGTCAACGATCACTGAAGCTGAATTACCAGAAGTTTACTAGAAAGAAGTTATTCATACTACTATATATGTATTCAATTGAGTTCAAGTAAGAGAAAAATTTACAAAGACTCTCTATGAGTTATGGCACATAAGAATTCCTAAAGTTAAATATTTCAGGGTATTCAGAAGCAAATTCTATATCAGAATAGATGTAGAAATTTTGGGAAAGTTTGATTCAAGAAGTGATGAAGGAATATTTCTTGGATACTCTACCAAAAGCAAGGCATACAAATGTTTCAACAAAAGACTAATAAATATTGTAGATAGCTCGAATTTGAAGGTTGATGAAACAGTGAAGAATTCTATTAATATTGATGGATATGTGTCTAATGAACATGAATGTGCAAGAATAGAAGAAATTGTGGAAGAATATGGTAAAGATGAGAACAAAAAGAAAAATGAACAAATGAAAGAGAATATTATCTAGTGATGTTCGCTGGGAAACCGAAATATGTATAGAGGAATCATTCGGAAAATCAGATTATTGGAGACAAGAAAAAAGGTGTGCTAACTAGAAGCAAAGTTATTTATGAAGTAAACTTGTGTTTATTCTCTAAGATTGAGTCGAAGACATTAAATGAAGACTGTAAAGATAAACATTGGAAGGAAGCAATGAAAGAAGAAATTTTGTAGATTGAGAAGAATTAGACTTGGGAATTGGTCCCAAGACTGACAATTTTTTTTATCATTGGATCAAAATGGGTATTTAGAAATAAGTTGAATGAGAATGGAGAAGTTGTCAAAGAAAAAGAAAGGCTTGTGTGTAAAGGCTAATCACAAGTAGAAGGCATATATTTTAAGGAGAAATTTTCCCCGGTAGCAAGAATGGAAGTGATAAGGATGTTCTTGGCAGTAGTTGCTTACAAATATTTTAAAGTCTATGAGATGGATGTCAAGTCAACATTTTTGAATGGTGAGATAGAAGAAGAAGTCTACACCAAAAAACCAGAAGGATTTCAGTTAACAGATCAATTGGATATGGTGTGCAGATTGAAGAAAGATTTATATGGATTGAAGCAAGCTCCTAGAGCCTGGTATGCAAGGTTAAACAAGTATCTGATTGAACAAGGATTTAACAACTTGGTATGATAGACTATAATTTATACTTTAATATTGAAAATGATAAAATATTGATTATAGTTGTATATGTTGATGACATTATCTTTGGAGGAAATGAAAAGATGTGCAAGATGTTTGTGGAAGAGATGCAAAAGGAATTTGAAATTTCTATGTTTGGGGAGATGAATTTCTTTCTTGGGCTATAGATTAGTCAATCAAATAAAGGAATTTTCATTTCAATTATGTGAGAGAGATGTTGAAGAAGTTTGGGATGAATGGTTCCAAACCGGTAAGTATTCCTATGGTGACTGGTTGCAAGTTTGATAAAGATGTTGATTCACCTAAGGCTCATCAGAGAAAGTATAGATCAATGATTGGTGGACTACTGTATTCGACTACTACTAGAGCAAATATTATGCATGTGGTCTTTATTATAGATAGATTTCACAAAGATCCAAAGGAAACACATGGTTTTGTAGGTAAAAGAATATTCAGATATTTGAATGGCACTCTGGATTATGGATTATGGCATCCTAAAGATATTGACATTACACTTAGTGCTTATACAGACGCAGATTTTTTCTGAAGTATAGATGACAAAAAGAGTACAAGTGGTGGTGAATTATTTCTTGGATGCAGGTTGGTGGCATGGTTGAGTAAGAAGCAAGATTCAATCTCGTTTTCTACTGTTGAAGCTGAGTATATTGTTGTTGCATCTTGTTGTACACAAGTTCTATGGATGAAATAGACATTGAAGGATATCACAGTGCTATATGATGATCCTATTTCTATCTTTTGTGATAATACAAGTGCAATTAACATTTCAAAGAATCATTTGATGCACTCGAGAATGAAGCATATATCTATCAGATATCATTTCTTGAGAGAGAAGGTTATGGAGAAAGAATTCAAGATTGAGTATGTTCCGAAAAAAGATTAGATTGAAAATATATTTACAAAGGCTCTTCCTAAAGATAATTTTGAGTATCTCCGAGATAAGTTAGGGGTTATTGCCCCTCCTTTCATAAACTAATATGCATTTGGAGATGCATCAGTCTAGTGCATTCATGGTTCTTTTCTTTTTGTATTGATGTTTTGGTGGCTACCTCTTAGGGGGAGCAGGTAGTTTCAATTTTTTTATTATGAGTATTATGTTTTAATGTCAAAGGAATATTAAGTGAACATATCCTTTTTTTTTCCTTTTCCATTGATGTCAAAGGGGGAGAGAAAGCATGTGAAAATGAAAGAAATCTAATAAGAAGAAAGTAGGTAATGAGGAAGTTGATCTCCTTAGGGGGAGAAGCAAAAATAAATATCTTGAGAACTAGTATGGTGTCTTTGATGGGTTTTCACATCATGTGTGGCCATCAATGACAAAGGGGGATATTTTTAAAAGAATGGAAGAAGGAATCAAAGTATTGTCATTGATGTCAAATGGTCAATTGGTTATCTACTAGTTGTTGTTGGTTGTATATGTTGAGGATATTGAGAAAATTGTATTAAAGGAAGTATACAGGTATTCAAGATGATGGTCTAGTACTTGTCCCTATGGTTGTGTTGTTCAGATATGTTAGTCATGATTGTTGAAGGTTGTTATATCTATATTCTTGGCTATTGGTTCTTTGAGAAGTTTGAGTTGTGTTCACCAATTATGAACTATGGTTTTTTTAGTCTTGGCTGAGGTCCGAGGTAAACGTTGTTGGTCCGAATTTCTCTTTAATGAAGTCTTTTGACTTGTGGTTATAGAGATAAGATGTTCTGATTGCATTGAAGATATTTGTGGTTTTTGGAAGTTTTAGGCTTAATTTTTCTATGTGTTTTACACTAGTTTGGTCGACCATGTGTTAAGAACTATCATCAAAGTTGATGAAGTGTGTTGGAACTATTATGGGTCTCAGTTAAGCATGTGTTTGGGTCACCCTATTCTAATTCCACCCTAGGATGTTTTGGCACTAACCTAATTTGAATTTGAAGTTGGATAGCTAACTGTATCTTTTCAAAGTTGGAGATAGTATAAATACAGGATGAGCTAGCAATGAAAAATGTACAAGAGAAGAAGGAAGATAAGTGAAAGATTAGACATGAATTTTATTCTATTTAGAAAGTTTTTATGAGTGATGTGTGTGGTATATTAGTGTGAGGCTTAACGTTGACTTTCCATATGCAATGAGTAGAAAGTGAAATCTACCATTCCTACAAGTTGATCAGTGATTGTGGTGGAATCCTTTGTTGCATTGGGATTGTAGTCTCTCAGTAAAAATTCATATTTGTCTTCTTTGTATCTCTGTGGCAGTGAGCCCTATAGGTTATAGCCCTGTTGGAAAGTGAGTCGTTATTGTAGGCAGTGAGCCTTATCTCAAGCAGTGAGCCTTATCTTAGGCAGTGAGATTTTTTGTAATCAATTTTGATATTCTATATAGTGTGAGTTAATCATCACCATGTTTTTTCCCTCATTGGGTTTTCCATGTAAATCTATTGTTATTATGTTTCTACATTGGCATTTGATGATTAATTATTTAAGAATTTTATGTATTAGTTTTGGAAATTGAATTGAAGTTTATAATCTATGACAACTGATTCACCCCCCCTCTTAGTTGTCTTATCCAAAAATACATGTATGTAGTTTAACTACTACCTTAATGGTTTCTACAAGTGCTTGTCACTCTAGAACATCAATATGCTACTATTGTGGAAGAGTGTGATGATAATTTTTTTGTTATTATTTTGTTATATGTCATTCCACAATTTTTAATTTCTATATATTAATATATATACTTCTTATTCTATCAGTTGCATCTCTGGATGAGTGATGAGAGGAGGACTAGTGGGCACATTCAAAAAATGAAATAATCAACAGAAACTCCATCCAACTGATTGTGAAGGTAATGTGTGATCTATTTCCTTCCCCTAGTGGGAAATGACTATGGATTAGGGTTGTTTTTTGTGTGTCTATGTGGAATTTTGTAAAGCCTATATTTGATAGAAATTCTTGAATGATGATATAATATGTATTGTGTATACTTTAACTGTATTCAAGTGTATACTTTACAACTTATGTGTATACTTTGTGACTTATGAGTATTCTAATTTATACTTTATGATCTACATGTTTTCATGTGTATACTTTGTATTCATGTGTGTAGTTCATGAATTAAGTGTATTTGAGTAAATGATTCACTTATTCACTTATTCACGAGGAGCAGAACAAACCCTAAACCCCATTGCACCTTTACATTGCATCCATCTGACCCTTTTTTCCATCAACTGAAAACTTGACACCACGGGAAAATGCCCTAGAGATCTCAAAAACCAAAAGAGGTGACTGTAGAGGTTCCCTACGTGATCCCATAGCCTCAAATGGATTGTTTCTAGGTGACATGGTTTCTAAGTAATAGCTCATCAAATATTTCTACCTTTTAGCACTTTGGACTCTTAAGGGAAATTGTCGGTCCAATGTAGCTTGGATTGCTTCAATCTGTTTGGGTGTGAAATAGGACCATGCCTAGCATAAAATCACCAATCTAGATGTGTTGGAATAGTTGGTTTGGTCATATAAACTGCAAAATGAAATCTGCACCACTTTGCGACTTTACACTACTTGCATTTGACAAATTTTTCCTCAACTGAATAATTGTCACCATGAGAAAACACGTCTGAGATAGAAAAAAATGATAGAGGTTATTGAAAAGGGTCCCAACACAATCTCGTAGCCTTAGATGGATATTTTTTAAGCATCACTAATTTTGAATAATATCCTATCAAAGATTGGGGTCATTTTGGACTTTGGACTCTAAAGGGATCGAGTCGGTTGAATGTAGCTCAGAGTGATTCGATGTGTTTGGGTGAAAAATAGGAACATTTCTAGTGTAAAAGTACCAATCCAGATGTGTTGGAACAATTTGTTTGGTCGTATGAGTTTCATAATGAAATTTGCATCACTTTGCAACTTTACACTACTTGCATTTGACAAATTTTTCCTCTACTGAAAAATTGTCACCATGGAAAAATTCCTCCAAGATAGAAAAAATTGAGAGAGGTTATTGTAGAGTGTCCCAACATGATCTTTTAAAATTAGATAGAGAGTTTTCAAGTTTCATGGTTTCCGAGTAATAGCATGTCAAAGATTGCAGCTATTTAGCACTTTGGACTTTTAAGGGATCAAGCCAGTTGAACATAACTCAGAATGATTTGGCATGCTTTGGTGTGAAAGAGAACCGTTCCTATCATAAAATTACCCATATAGATGTGTTGGAATAGTTGATTTGGTCTTACGAGGGTTAGAACGAAAGTTGCACCACTTTGCAACTTTACACTACTTGCATTTGGCAACTTTTTCCTGAACTAAAAAGTCATCACCACGGGAAAAAATCTCTGAGATAGAAAAAACCAAGAGAGATTATTGTAGAGTGTCTCAACATGATCTTGTAGCCTAAAACAAAGAGTTTTTAAGCTTCATGGTTTTTTATTAATAGCTCGTCAATGATTGTAGCCATTTTGCACTTTGGACTCTTAAGGGTTCGAGCTGATTGAACGTAGCTCAGAGTGATTCGAAATGTTTGGGTGCAAAAGAGTACCATTCCTATTGTAAACGTACCCATCCAAACATATTGGAACAATCCATTTGCTTGTACGAGTTGCAGAACAAAAGTTGCATCACTTTGCAACTTTACATTGCTTGCATTTGATAACTTTTTTCCTCAATTGAAAAATCATCACCACGTGGAAAAACCTTCGACATAGAAAAAATGAAGAGAGGTTATTTTAGAGGGTCCCAACACAATCCCATAGCCTTAGATAGAGATTTTTTAAGCATCATGATTTTCGAGTAATAGCCCGTCAAAGGTTGCATCCATTTTGCACTTTGGACTCTTAAGTGATAAGAGTTGGTTGAACGTAGCTCAGAGTGATTCGACATGTTTGAGTGAAAAATAGGACTATTCCTAGTGTAAAGATACCCATCTAGATGTGTTGCAATAGTCTATTTGGTCGTACGAGTTGCAGAACAAAAGTTGCACCACTTTGCAAGTTTACACTACTTGCATTTGACAACTTTTTCCTCAACTGAAAAGTCGTCACCACGGGAAAACACCTCTGAGGTAGCAAAAAACAAGAGAGTTTATTTTAGAGGATCCCAAAAAAATCTTGTAGCCTTAGAGAGAAAGTTTTTAAGCATCATGATTTTAGAGTAATAGCCTTTCAAAGGTTGCAACCATTTTGCACTTTGGACTCTCAAGGGATCAAGTCGGTTGAATGTAGCTCAAAGTGATTTGGCATGTTTTGGTGAAAAAGAGGACCATGCCTAGCATAAAAATACCCATCCATATGTGTTGGAATAGTCAGTTTTTTTGTACGAGTTGCAGGTCAAAATTTGCACCACTTTGCAACTTTACACCACTTGCATATTACAACTTTTTCCTCAACTCAAAACTCGTCACCATAGGAAAACATCTCCAAGATAGAAAAAACCAAGAGAGGTTATTGTAGAGGATTCCAATGTGATCCTCTAGCTTTAGATGGAGAGTTTGCAAGCATCACATTTTTCAAGTAATAGCTCGTCAAATATTGCTTCCTTTCTGCACCTTGGACTCTTAAGGGATATCGTCATTCCAATGTAGCTTGAACTATTTCAGCATGTTTGGCTTCAAAATAGGACCATGCCTAGCCTAAACGTACCCATCTAGATGCGTTGGAACTATTTTTAGAGAAGACTAACCTCATTTTCATTGACGATAAAATCTTCTTCTTATCTTTTCATTTCTTTTCTAAGTGGTTAATTTTAGTATTCAGTTGTTTCACTTCAATTTCAACGCTTAGAACAACAAAATCCCTTTGTTTGATAGTTTTCAATACTTTGGACAACAACTTCATTTGTTCAAATACACCTTAAGAATCATCTCTGACTTTCTCTTCCATCACAAATTCTTACGAAATACAAAACCTCAATTGTGTAAGGTTGAATGACATATATGACAACAATTGTGATATAGAAAGTTTGGTGTGAGTCAAGGTTTATTGACATATACATGACAATTTATCATATGAGTGTTATTTATTTTGTGTGAAGTGTGTATTATGACTAGTGTGCATCAAGCCCATATAGTATACCTAGTTCTCTTATTCATGCATTATGGTTAGCAACATTCATTGTTGTGCATTATGGTAATACAAATTGCATGTGGAAAGTCAAATAACATGAATTTCATGGAGTTGTATTTGGTTTTCTTAATGGTTGTATCACACTCATTTGGTTTGTTTAATGGTTGCATTATGGTTGAGTGATGTCTTAATTGTTGATCATGATTATTGTATAGATTTAACATGAACAATCTAATGAACATGTATCTTGTTCAGTTCTAAGGACTTTTTTTGAAGGTTGCATCAAACCCCTCTGGTTGAAAGATAGTGATTCTTATTCATGATGATTTTATACCTTTTACATGTTATTAAGCTTGAATGAACATTGAGTGACATTGATTTGTATCAAGATGATTATATTAATTTTGAATGAACACTATAATGACATATATTTCATTAAGCTATATCCATTTGTTCGAAGTTTTTAATCAATCAAAAGAATCAATGTCATAAGACTATCATAAGCTTCTATTTTCATCTTTTTTTCCCTATCTATGAGACCACAATTCTTTGAGGCATATTTTCAAATAGTTCTCAACAAATATTTTGTAGTGCTTCTCATACCATTTTTCATTAATTTTAACTTCTTTTGAAATAAAAATCATTTTCCAATTTCATTACAAGAGTTCAAAAAACAAAATAATGTCAAAAGTAAATTCATTCAAGAGAGCTTAAAATCATATGTATTCTCAAATTAAGTGTTTGATAAAAATGCTTTGGTAGACATGTATGAAAAATGTGGTACAATAGAAAAGGTAGTGAATTGTTTGAAAAAACTCCTCAAAGAAATGTGGTCTCATGGTATGTAATGTATGTGAACCTTAATATGAATGAACTCTAACATACATGGATTACCAATTGTATTTCATAAGTTCTATTAAAATACAATTTTGTTAATCGATAACATTTATTGATCATAACATTAAACCATTCTAAGATAATTATACATTCCATTTTGAAGATTCAAAGTAGAAAGACATGCACATGAGGAAAAAATTATCTATCAAATATCAATTCTTATAAATCAAAAAATGTAAATAATTGTGTTTTGCATATACAAAATTGGCATATATGCCTACTCGGATCAATTTATACAACAATTTTTACAAATTGTGGCATATATGCCATCTCAAGATCTATCAAACCCTAAATACATATAAATCTATATCAAATCCTAATCCTGTGTCAGACCATGAAAATCGAGCCTCCTCAAAGAACTTAGTTGAAGCTTCATGCACAATAATAATTCAAACCACAAATTAGATTAATTATGTGAATGGTTGACAAGATAGACTAGTAAGTAGAAACTTATATACTATCATTTATAAATAATGAATTCTAACATCAAAATCAATATATGTGTACTATATTATATTAATAATGCAATTCTTGTTTACCTCAAGTCTTGCTCTCTTTTCTGCAAGATGGTCTGCATATGATTGTCCCTTAGGACGATCAAGAGACCTCGTACTAAGAAACGATCCCATACTCATCACAGTGTTGAATCTGGTAGAGGACTATAGTTGGTAAAATAAAAAATGATACAAATTAACATATAATTGTTGAAAAATAATCATATTTACTAAACATATATCTACTCCTATCGAAATGTAAATATCTGCAATATGAAATAAACACAGACCTACTATGATGCTTCTACACTAGATGGGATCATGGTGGATGAAGCAGCTAAGATGGTTTCCTATATAAAAAATGACAAGAATGTAACACAATTTAAATGCACATGCACATATAATCATAATGCCAAAAATATAAAAAATATATATCTATTTTGTAGCTTCTTCGAATGGGTCACACTCAGTCAACATGGTTGTAAAAGAACCAAGTAGCTGCATAAAAAGACAAGATTATATTAGACTATCAATCTATGTAGTACATATATTTAAACATGATAGATTTCAAAAATTAACATCTAAATATAAATTTAAATGATACTGTATACGTAGTCCCCAAGACAAATAAAATGGTTGATTGTGTAGCCTCTTGCATTTGGGAAATCTAGTCCTCTATCAACAACTATTAAAGATTCTAGCACATAAACATATATTTGTAAAAATATCTTATAAAATAGGAGAATTTAGGTAAAATACACTATGAAATTACTTTAAGTCTTATCGGTGCTCCCAAATTGTCCCTAGCAGTCGATGTCTCTCCTATAAATGGTCCACTACGTGCTCTATCAACTCCTACATCTGACATATCCTATACCTCATAGTCAAATCTGTTTATGGGAGCCTTAGTGGAACATCAAAGAGGAAACAAACATAAATTGTTTAACATCATGTAGTAATGGGGTAAACAAATATGTGTCGAAGAGGATGGTGTACCAGTCGAAGTTGATGTAGCAGGTGCATCACCATCATGATGGGATGCACCATCATATGGTTGCACACCATGATGGCTCTGCATGACCAAATGATCACTCAATGAATGTAAGGAAAAAATGCTCTGTCTCCTTGCATCTAAAGCAATCTTAGTGTAAGGTACTAGAGTTGGGGAAAAAATAGGCAAAGCACGAAGAAATGGGTGACTAGGTGTGCTCTAGGTCTATCCCATGGCATCCCTTCACCTTGGAAATCTTGCATGTCAAAATAATTGGCATGCCTCCCTAAGACAAACTCGACATATAATTTTTGAAGAAAATATTGAGGGACGTCAAGATTGTTGTTGGGTGGTTTATCAAAAACTATCCACCAACATCTCCAAAAATTAGCTAATATATGCCTCTATGTGTGCACCATTTAATTAAAAAAATTGGCTTCCACTCATTTACGGGCTACCTTATTTTGGGGTTGATGAATAACTAGGATAATTGGGCTTTGTCAAAATCAAGTTCCCTCACATCATTATATGATAACCCATTGGCATAAAATTTCCTTTATTCCTCTCGCCACTGTGCAAACCTATTGTGTTGATTTGCCAAAGTTTCAACATTTGAAATGATTGTTTCTAAAGTGTTTTTCATATCTAATAGCTCAAGGAGTGTATCATAAATTCGACACATTTTTCAATTGATCTAAATTTCTATGAATAGATTCATGTATTGTTGGCACATTTTGGTTTGGAAACAACGACCATGGAAAAGGAGGATTTAAGGGTTTTCATTTTGAGCGGGGTTGGGACCAACCATTCTTAAGCCTATTAATTGATAAAACCAATTCAAAATTAACAATCATTTTAATGCAATAGAAAAACGTATTAAAAATCCTATTTTTGACTAAAATTCACAAAAAACCAAAGAAAAACTAATATAAATTGAAGAAAAACAGAAAAATCTGTATATACCTTTGAAATGTGATTGATTTGAGAAAAAAGCTTAACCCCCAAATGAATATTCAAGTCATTGGATGCAAAACATGTGCGCATAGAGCATACTCATAGCATATACTCTTTGACAAAGTCATGGTATTTTGGTTTGAATCCCTCCATAGAAAAATATTTTGTCTTGTGGTTCTAAATATAAGATGGTTGAGATGTGAAGGTATTATATCAAATAATTTTATTCATTGCACCTTCTACGAGAAAAGTTAATAGTGAGTTTTGGTCTGTACCCTAGCAAAATAATGTGTTGTCAAAGATGTGTTGGAATGCTCTATATTCCTTTGAAAGTAAAGTGTTGGCCTTGTGGTTTTGAAGACATGACCACTAATGTTAAATGAACACTACTTTACAGTATCTGATGTTTTGGTGGTCTACAAGATCAGTTTTGAAATTATAATTTGCTACAGTTTATCCTAAATGCTCTATTCTTGTATATTCAATGAGTTTATTTAGTTGCACTAGCATATGATGCTCAAAAATTTTAGTAAAAGGTTGAAGATATAATGTGCATAGACAACAATTTTGGCATCAAGGTATGCATGAAGGCTTTGGCTTCTCCCGGTGATGCAATGTTGGATAGTTGGCAGTTTTGGTGGTGTTTTCATTGTTTGGGCTAGAACATGATTATTTCCTTCATCTTTGGTTAGTCATAATTAATTAATTAATTTCTTTGGAGGATGTGTTGAGATGGTTTTTGGTCTTGTTATGCCATGTGTTGATTTGCAACTCATTTTCTATTCATATTGTATATGTTTGGAGTTGACATGTGTGATATCATATGTTTCTTCTAAAGGTCATCTTGGAGATGACCTAATCAAGGTTTTGAGTTGTTGTGAGGTATATTTATAGAATCTCAAAATCATTTTTGATGGTGTTATTGTTGTTGAGTTGGAATTGTGGAAGGAAAGTGTGAATTAAGTAGTATGTTGAAGATGGAGTGTGCAAAGTCAATGTGAAGGATTAATTATGTGAAAAAGGGACTACAACATCAACATATGTTGGATGCTTCTTTATAGCAGTTCATATTCATATTTCTCATTATAATTTTGATGTATCCTACTATGAGATAGTGTGTCTCATCAGGTCCTTGTATTTTTCCCTAAGGTTGTAGGCCTTAGTTTGCAAGTGCATGTTAATTTGCAGTGAGCCTTAAACAACATTGTAATCTTTTTAAGTAGTGAGCTTCATATATTGTGAGTTAACTCTCACTATGGTTTTTCCCTCATTTCGATTTCCACATAAAAAAAATTGGTGTCCTTGTGTGGTGCATGTTTTCCTTCTCCTCTCTTCTTTCACTTTATGTGATATGATATTTAATCTGCAAATGGAAATGGTTAAGTTTTAATATATGTTGATTCACCCCCCTATCAATTCTACAATGTGTTCAACAAGTACTTCCTAATTTAAAATTCTCAAACATGACATGACAAAAGTAATTACATTTAATTCACATCGATCTGTAGACATCACTCCTTTGACATCAATGACAACATATGTTCATCAATATTCTCTCATATGTGTGTCTTCCACTTGTTATACTCAACCTCTTATCTTTTTTCATATAGTGAATCCTTACATGCATACTAGATCCTAAATGAATCTCCACCCTACATTCTCACACATGTGTGAGAGCTTTCAATTGTCAATCTCAAATCATCATCTCCCTCGACTTGTCTTAGTTTGATCTTGCACAACCAACAAGATAATATCCACCCTTGATCTCCAAAAAGCTCCTCACCCTCCATGCTAGTGGTTGGAGGTTTCCTTAACAAGCATCCTCCAAAGGATAATGATAAGAAATCATTCATTTGAAGTACTTGATGTCTATATGAGAACATTTCAAGAAAAATAAATCTACATATCAATCAATCACCACATCCACACATCTTTAGAAAATATTACACAATAATAGAAGTTATAATCATTCCTTTTATTTTACATGATTTTTATTTTCAAGCTTCTATCCATGCTCTTACTAGACGTGTTTATTTCTTTTGGATTGAGTGATTTTTATATATGTATTGGCTCCATTATTTTCCAAATTTGATTGTCATATATATTAGTCTAGATTATAATATTTAAGGATTTTATTGATAGCTAGTGATTCTTTTAAATGGTAGGTTCATGACATAATTTTTTTTTTGAAATAACTAGTCTTAGTAAATTTGTGTATGCTTGTATTTAACCTACATTACCTCGGTATGATAATTGTTTCCTTTGTTAGCTATATTAGAATTGGGATTAAGTAGGGCACCCTATGATAATGAGGCTTTAACATAATACAAGATAGTGATCCCAATAAGTGAATGAAATTCCTTCTACTTAACCTATGGAAAAAGATCTATACGAAATTTGGAATGAAATTTATAAACACTTTACCTACCTTCTATGCATGCTTCCCAATCCCTTTTAATACATACTATCACATCAATTAAATTATTCTTTTTGTCAATACACCAAAGCATTATGTTGGATTGCATTTTGTTTATTTATAAAATCACATTGTGCATCCATATAATAAGGTAATGTTTGAGAGGTAAATCCCTGAAGAAAGCTTTAGTTTAATCCTCTACATAGGAAAAAAGAAATATTATGGCTTGGAATGATTATTAAAGATTGTCATAAACAACACATTTCATAACACCTCTCCTTATTGATAATGCAAATTTACAATAAAAATGATAAAAAAGTTGTTCTTTCAAAATCTAATCAAACATAACACAAAATTTCATTTGATGTGGCTTGGAATGATTCTTAAAGATTGTCATAAACAACACATTTCATCAACACCTCTCCTTATTGATAATGAATTTACAATCAAAATGATAAGAAAGTCGTTCTTTCAAAATCTAATCAAGCATAACACAAAATTTCATTTGATTCATCAATCATGTAAAATGTGATAGTGTACAACTCAAAAATCATTTAGTTATAGATCAACCAACACATATTCTCACCTAACACTTAGGTAGAACAAGTTGGACAAGTTAAAAAAGATACTTTATTTAATTTTAACCTTTTCAAATTAAGACGGGAAATGTAACATTGCAGATTAATCTTATAAATTAAGATATTTTCTTTTACTAATTTTATTTTGTCAATCATAACTTAACAATTCAATTAGAATTAACTACATTCATATAATATATAATAAATTTCTTATTTATTGAAAAGATAAGCATCATAATTTTATATTCACAACGACATCGCTATCATGCAGCAAAACTTATGAAGATATTTTAAAAGAGGTAGATGTTTATACAATTTGAATAGTGATAATACACAAATCTAAATGGTTCCTGAAGAACTATTGTCCATAAACGTAATTTAAGCTGTTCAAGAATCCAGAACGAGCGAATGTGAGGTTCCAACACAATCAAAGCCACAGCCATATTGTGGGCATTCATTGAAATCACTCACAGGAAAAGACGCAGAGAAAGAACCCACATAAAACTCCAATATATCTCCTTCCCTCAACACTTTATTAAGACTGAGATAGAAAAACAAGACCTTTACGCTGATGCCATCCAACTCATGCAATGAATTAAGGCTAATCCTACCACTAACTTTCTTGTTATATTTGAGATGATAAGAATCAATCTGGAAGCTGCAAGAAGAGTCCAAATTCACCACGAAGCTCCCATCGCTGGTATCCAAACTATAGCTTTCCACGTTGGTAGGCAAAAGGCCGATGGGAAACCCGTGGTCTTCCAGCACTCGGTACGCCGTGGTGGGATTACAGGAATTGGGGGAGAACATCAGAAGCGCCATGAAAATGCTGCAGGTGAGGAGGCCAGGCCTCGCCGCTGAAATCTTTACTTATAGTTGAAGGTTAGAAGGAAGCTAACGCTACGTTATGATTCGTGTCGTGTTGCTCTATACCATTGCTTACACTTGCCCCGCATATTCGCAGAAGTCGTGACAAAACTAAAGACGATTCTTTCGTGCCGTTTTTACGACTAGAGTTTGAGTCGGCTTCGGTTTACTTCTCGATGAGGAGAGAGAGTCGGTTGTTTACCTTAGAGGCTCAAATCTATTATACGATTCTATATTTATTGTGGGCACTTGTGCACCTTGAGAATATTTTGGCTAACTTGGCTTTATATTTGGGTTAAATTTGGTTAAGTCGAAATTGGTGATGGGAATTGTCTCTATTATTTTAAGACGATTGGGGTGGGGTGGAGTGGGGTGGGAGGTTTTTAACTTCATATCAACTATAATTCCTACTTATTCTGTTTATGTCCCCCATTCAATCTTATACATAAGTTCCCACTACTTTTCATTTTCTATCTAGAATGTTTCAAGACATGACATTTGAACGCTACATTATATCTATCTAGGAGGTTGCTCTTCAAAAAGCTTAAGGAACCCATTGGAGGATTGGTTCACAGGCTAAGTTTCAGGACCAACCTTTGTAAATCAATAGTTATGTAGAAGGGTTGGGTAGGTGCACAAGGTCATAAGTAAAGGATTGAGAATTTATTATTATGGAAATATATTTATTATTTATTAAGAGTAGAAAGGGGGTTTGAAAGGGGTGTCAACTCTTTTATAGTAAAATATAAGAAAAATAGTAAAACAATATTAAAAGATGCCTTATTTTTGGGGAGTTATATATGTTTATTGATTTTAATGTTCAAAGTGTACTATTAATGACATGACATTTTCATTGTCTATTAGAGTGAATTAGGGTTATTTTGATAAAAAGTTGTGTAGGAATTTTTGCTTCAACATTTTGGATCACACCCCATGATTCATCATTAGAATGAGAAAAAATATACCACTATATCCATTTATTTATAAATATGTGAACTAACATATTTTAATGTTATACTGATGAAAAATGCATTGCTAGCACCTTTCCCCACTCATTTTGGACTCACTTTAACCCTTTGTCATTGCTGCAATAGTCTAATGTTTAAATAATATTTTTGTGCAAGAGCTAACACCTAGCATGTATCCAATGTAATTCACAATCTTTATGCCACAATGATGATGTAGTCATGGTTGGAGGGGTCTAATGAAGAACCATCTAGCCATGTATCCAACAATCACAAACACGAACTCATAACAAAATGGCTTAAGATTACCACTAGGAAATCCATCAAAGAAGAAAAACCTAGTCTCCAAAAGATTCCTCATCATATTATTGAATTATCAAGAAAGTTATGATCTATTATAATGACATATTTTGGGTTGCAACTATAATTCCCCCATTTAATAATTCTTTTATGAAACCAAAATCCATTCCTTTCTCATTTTAGTAAGTTAAGACCAGTCGACTTTCCCCTTTTTTGTCCCAATCTTCCTATTTTTTATTTTTTTATTTGAGCTCCTATATACAATGTTTTTGTTGGGGTTTCAAATCTTCTCATCTTGACATACCTCCTCATCAAACCACAACTCTTTCATTTTCCTTTATCAGGGTTTTAGACTTATCCTGCAAACATACATTTCCTTGACTCCTTGACTCCCTATTGGTGGCATCCATCATATAGTATACCTAACCTTTGAACTGTGATATTCAAACCTTTTTGCATAGTTTACCTCACCTAACTCCTTTGACAACCATGAGACAATATTAATAACAAATTTGATTGTGCAAATTATCCAGAGGTGATATTAAAGTTTTATTTATGAGATTAATTAGTATTTGCAACATGGGTGATGGAGTGCAATGACATTTTATTTATTGTAATGGTTGTTGTTTAGCGACTTCTTGAATAATTAAAAACATAGCCATTGTTTTGAGTGAAAACTCCTTTCATTGTAGATCTAAGTATTATCAAAGATTATCTAAGTTCTTACACAACTCATTCTCTCTATAATCAAAACCCTAGTACCTACTATTGAGAGCACATGTTATGTAGAGTGTTAGACCTATGGTGTAAAAACCTTTAGATCTACAATAGAATAGAGGATGTAAACTCATTTTTTACAAGCCTAAGGATAAAACCCCCTTGCATTGATAATTTGATCTCATTTGGTAATTGAGAATAAATTTCATTATTACATATCTTACATATCTAATAATTGAAGTATGAGTAGTTGTGTGTTGTCATTGATGTCAATAGGTCTATGGAGAGATTGTTGGAAGTCTAAGATGATGTTTTGGTTGCATTATGTTTTCATTAGTGGGTAAAAGCACAAAGTTATGTCACACTTTCAGTCAACTTATCAACACAATTGAATTTAAGTATTTCTAACTAAAAATCAAATTTGGTCAAACATATGATCTAGTAAGATTCATTCTAGCTAAGTTAGATACTTCCACAACTTTTTCAGCTAAAATTGTTGGCTAAAAATATATGGAGCACCACTTTGAGTCCAATTTACCAGAAAAGTAAAATTATTTGGAAAACTTGAAGTTCCAATAACTCCTATTAATGTAAATATCATTTTTAAAAAAATATAAAAATACCCTTTTGTAGATCCATAAATGTAGTTTTCAAAACTATATTTATTTTCAAATTTTAATTATTATTTTTTATTTTATTTTTATTTTTACTAAAAGTAGGTTATCAACACAAAATATTAGGTTCATTATCATGCCAAAGAAAAATACTAAAACTTATTGAAAAAAATTAAAAAGAATATGATGCACTAGATAAAAGAATCTATTTCAAGATGGTATAATTTTTTTTCTATTTTAGATAAATAGTTAATATGAAAGTTGACGTCCCATAGAAACAACCTTTTTTTTACTCACACAATTTTAATATTTATTTAAAAATATATATTTATCAAAATTGGAAAAAAAATATATCCATGCACTAAAGTTTCAAGTTATAAATACATACAAAAAATTTGAAAGAAAAAAAAATTACTATAAAAAGTTTGACATCTCATGCAACTTCATTTTTCAGCATTTTATCAACAACTAATTATAGTGTTAATTTATTAAAAACTAGTTTAAAATAATTTTTTATTTTTAAAAAAAATATGTAAACATAAAATATACTAAAAAATACATATTTTACTAGTTTATATCATTTCAAAATTCAAAACATCTATGTCACTTTTTAGTGATTCCAGTTTACAAGTTGGATCAGTGTTGGTCGTTTCCTTTATAAAGTGTGACACAGCTTTGTGCTTTTACCCTAGTAGTATTGCTTATGTCAATCTCTAGTGTTGCTTTAATAAGAATGTGTTGGTAATGTTCAACCTCTTGTATGGTTGAGATGCTATAGAGATGTTCCAAGTGATGAGTTTGTGTTTGTGATGCTTAGTTTCCAAGTTCTTTTGAGAAAATTTGAATAAAAGATGAAATAGTGTAGTTAAGATGTGTTCAATGTTTTGTTTTGCATTTATTAATGGTTGATGATCTATCTGTGCAGTTTGGATATTTTTATCAAAGATGCTTAGAGGTGTTATATCCATAATTTCTGGTGCTCGATTTTTGTGAAGAGAAAGTTGTCTTCACCAATGTGTGAATTGTGAAAGCAATGTTGTCTAGGAGAAATAGTTTTGCTTCACATTTCTCTGTAGTGTGGTTTTTGGTGTTGTGAATCTGAGGGTGTGCTTATATTGCTCATATCTATCTTTAGTCTATTTTTTTGTGTTTTGGTGCTCCACAAGGTTGGATTTAGGTATTGAAGTGAGTCGAAGGTTAGTTGGTTGTGCAGGATGAATATGTTCTTCTAGTGTATGCTATTGTGAAGGATGTTTTAGATTTTAAGGTGTTGATGGAATGTTCTAGATTATGTTAAAGTGGCGCATGTTTTTTTCAGGTCATCTTTGGATCAAAGGAAACATGTACTTAATTAGTTAATGGTTTTAACACAATTTTGATCGACCTTGAGTGTTTACACTAATTGTGAATATTCTTCAGTGTTCGTGGAAGCATGGCATGGAATGTATGAGTAAATTTGGGTCCGAGTTAACATGTGTAGTGATCTGCCTTCATTCCTTTCCACTGTGGGAATTTTTTGTTGCCAACCTAATTTAAATTTGTAAGGTTGAGGTGCATATCCAGCCTTGTGAATTTTTTTCAAGGTTGAATACATGGAATAAATAAGTGTTGAGTCGCTGAATAATTATAGATGTGATGTGTGTTGATATGTAAAGTGCAAAAGTGATAGATACATAATGAGAATTAATTCCTAAGACTAGCGGAAGCAGTGAGCAAATGGTGTCTACTTTCTACAGAGAGTGTGTGAATGTGTTGGTGAAGCAGTGGTGGATCTTTTTATTGCTCTGAGATGGATTTCTCACTGTAACAATATTATTTCTTCTTCTTTCTAATATGATGGTGATCCATTTGAAGTGAGACCTTCTTTTCTTTTAGGTAGTGAGCCTATTGTATTTGGTGTTGCAATTACTTTATATTGTGAGCTAATCCTCACTGTGGTGTTTCCCTTCTTCAGTTTTCCACATAAATTTGGTGTTCTCATGTGTCTGGATGTTTTTGCATTACTATTTCTCATATTTACATTCTTCTAATGCATGATAAGGATTTAATGGTTGTTAAGGGTTTAAGGACTAATGAAAATTTGAATGTTAATGAGGGTTTTTGATGTTTTAATGTACAACTAATTCACACCCCTCTCATTTGTCTTGTGCATTCAACAATTGGTATTAGAGAAAGGTTCCTTGGAAGAAAGCTTAGTTTCTTGAGATAGATCTAGGATGTTGCACAAGAAGGAGGCTCCTATATTTGATGGATCTGATTATCCATTATGAAAGATCAAAATGGAAGGAAATTTTCTTGTTTCTCTAGGATTTGGAGTTTGGAAGCCTATTGAAACTAGATATATAATACCTACAAATGGTTTGAGTACTGGTGATTAGGTCAAGAAATATGAGAATAATGGAAAAGAAAGGTATTCTCTTTTGAGTGGTCTTTCTAATTCAAAACTTATGAAAGTTATGAGTCTTAAAACTACTAGTGAAATTTGGAAAAAGTTGGAAAGTATCTATGAAGGAGATAAAAAAGTCAAGCAAGGAAAGATGGAGAATCTAAAGACTAAATTTTGAGACCTTAAGGATGAAAAAAGATGAAGATGTTATAGGCTACATGCATAGAGTGGATGAAGTTGATGATTTCATCAGAGGCCTTGGAGGAAAATTTGAAGAAGAAGAGGTGGTAAAGAAGCTACTAAGAGCTCTTACTAAAGCTTATATTCATAAATTTTCTACTATTGAAGAATTTCATAATCTAGATCACTATTCCAAAGATCGATTGTTTGGCACTCTAACTGCTTTTGAATTGACAGAGTTTGGTCCAGCTGATGTAAAAAACGAGATTGATTTTAAAGTGAGCAAAGCAAAGAAGAATGAGGAACTTAATCAAGATGAAATTCATGAGTTGGAAGAAAACTTTGTGAGGAAACTAGAAAAGGGTACTAGAAAATATAGACATAAGCTACCTTTCAAATAAATTAACTGTGGAAAGATTGGTCATTATACTTTAAGATGTCCTATCAAATCTTCAAAAGATAGATCTAAGGAGAATAAAGGTAAATCATTTAGGAAAATATATTGTGTTAGAGAAGATGTGATTATATCTGATGATGAATCTGATTGCCCTAATGATGAAGATGATGAATTATTGTTCATGGTTCTTAATTTCAGAACTAATTTTGCTAACTTTGAGAGATGTATGGAGAAAATTGCTCCAAAAGTAGATCTAGTTGTGAACCCCTAAACCTGCAAATGCACAAGAGCAACAAAAATGTTAGGTTGTTAGATCAAATGCAATCAAACAAGTATGAGATATTCCCCATGAAATCCATCTATTTAAACTAAAATTAGGAAATGAAGAACACAATACAAGAAATGAAGTTAAATCCTAATTAAGCCAATAGATTAGTAATCCCATGGGGGAATTGGTGCCAATGAAGTGTTGCAATTGGCCCTTTCCCAATTCCTAAGTTGCAATGTTGAGTGATTGAGAAATGGTCAAATCTCCCAAAGAGATTTGAGCATAACCTTGTTATAAATTATGAAAATGATGATAGGTTAAGTGAAATGGGCAAAATTAGCTCTCAATGTGAAGAGAGTAAATTTGCATGCAATTGTGGATGAGGATGAAGTTGAGTATTATAATTTTACTCAAATTGTGGATGTCAGAATGAGAGGAAGAGTCTCTCATTTATAGATTTACAAAATGGAAGAGAGAGTGAAAATAAGTAATGTGGGATCATTCAACATCCAATGGCCAAGTGCCACTTGTCAAGATGTGAATGGTTGAAGGTTGAGCACATTTTGATCAATGTGCAAGTTTGAATTTTGAATTTGATGAAGTGACATGTTTAGGGGGGATGAAAGAAATGGAGTTAATGTCACTTGGCTCAATGCACAAATACATGTAAGAGGCATTGAATGCCTTGTTGGAAGAACCAAGCCCATTTGAATTTGAATTCAAATTTGAGGGAATATTCCCTTTTTATGCCATGTGAGGGAAAATAGATGAATTAATAAATCAAAGTAATTGATTTATTGTGCAAGTTGCATTCTCTAGAGAATGTGACATAGATTAGGATTAAATTAATCAAAGATTAATTTATTTAATGAAGAATTAGGAGATGTGACAATTTTGACTTGAATTTATGAGTTAATTTAAATCAAGAATTTAGAAGAAAGAGTTTAATTAAATAAATGATTTGATTTATTTAACTAAAGGGGATAATGTTAGATTAAATTAAATAAGGTTTAATTTATTCAATTTAATAAGAATACTTTAGGGATTTAATCAAATAAAATTGATTTATTTAATTAACAGGAGATGATGACTTAATTAGATAAAGTTGATTTATTTAATTAGGAGATGAAGAGTGATGAATTTAATCAAATACAGATTATTCGATTAAATTAATAGCAAAGGAGATGATTCAGGATGAAATGGTGTTGGTAAATTAGGATCCAATGTGTTAGATCGAATTGTACATTTTTCATGTCTACACTAGTGATTTCTTTTCATGCTAGAGAAGAAAAGAGCAATTGGATCATTGACACTGGATGCTCAAATGACATGATAGGTGATACAAGTAATTTCGTTAAGCTTGAGAGGTTTGAAGGTGGTTTAGTTAAGTTTGGTGATGATACATCTACTTTAAGATATGTGGAAAATGTTTGATTAGTTTTGATGGAATGCATAATATAGATGATGTTCTTTATGTTAAGGGTTTGTGACATAATATTTTGAGTGTAGGAAAAATATGTAGCAAAGGATATAATCTTGTGATTTAGGACAATGGTTGTGAGATCAGGAAAGGCTCTGAAATTATGGTTCTAGTAGGAAGAAGGATATATGGAAATGTTTATCAACTTAAGGGTGCAAATGGTCTATGATTTATGAATTGAATTAATGAAAGTTGGCTATGGCATAGAATAATGTGTCTCACCAATTTTTATAGCCTAGAGAGGATTAGTTCAAATCAAGTTGTGAGAGATCTACCAAAGATTACAAAGCCTATTAATGTTTGCAAGGAATGTTAGATTGGGAAGCAAGCTAAAAAGAGTTTCAAAGTTAAAGAACAATCTACTACTAGTTCTTTGGAGTTGGTGCATGCAGATCTTTGTGGACCTAAAAGAATCAAAAGTTTTCAAGGTGATAGGAATTTCATGCTATTAATTGATGATTATTCTAGAATAACTTGGGTTACTTTTCTCAAAGAAAAATTGGGATCTTTAGATAAGTCTAAGGAATTCAATGTTATGGTTGAGAATGAAATGGATATGAAGATCAAATGTTTGAGATTTGATAGAAGTGGAAAGTTCACCTCCAATGATTTTAACACTTTTTGTAAATATCATGGAACAAAGAGGCATTTGTTAGCCCCTAGAACTCCTCACTAGAATGGAGTTTTGGAAAGGAAGAATATAACTATTCAAGAACTAGAAAGGAAAATGAAGGAATCAAATCTATCAGATGTCTATTGGAGAGAAGAAATTCATACTATAGTCTATATACTTAACAGAGCACAAGAAAGGCCAAATAGTTCAAAGACTCCTTATGAGTTGTGGTATGGAATAAACCCTACTGTGAAATGTTTGAGTGTTTGGAAGCAAATTCTTTATCAGAAAAGATGAAGGAAGAGCTTAGAAAATTTTGATACAAGTTCTGATAAAGGAATATTCCTTGGATATTCTACAAGAAGCAAGGCCTATTGGTGCTACAACAAGAGGTTGAAAGGGATTTTTGAAATTCAAAGCATCAAAGTGAATGAAGACCTATACAAAATTTTAGTGATGATAGATGAATAAGAATCAGATGAGTCCTCTTGAATAGAAGAAGATAAATATGAAGGTAAGGAAAAAGAAGTGTATATTGAAGAGGAAGAAGCTCTAGAAAAGATCCCTAAAACCCCTTTGTATGTGCAGAAGAATCATTTAGACTATTATATTATTGGTGAAAAAAGAAAAGGTATGTTGACAAGAAGAAAGGCTACTATAATAGAAGATCAAGTAAAATTATGTTTACTTTTCAAAGTTGAACCTAAAATAGTGATTGAGGTATATAAATATGAATATTGGATCAATGCTATGGAATTAGAGCTTATGCAAATCAGACTTGTGAACTTGTCCCAAGACCAACAAACAAGAATGTGATTGGAACTAAGTAGGTATTCTGAAACAAGTTGAGTGAGAGTGGATAAGTGGTAAGAACCAAGGCAAGACCTGTGTGTAAAGGTTACTCACAAGTAGAAAGAATAGATTTTGAGGAGACATTTGCTCTAGTGGCAAGAATGGAAGATATTAAGATGTTTTTAGCTTTTTCAACAAATAAGGATTTCAATGTTTATCAAATAGATGTGAAGTTTGTATTCTTGAATGGTGAATTGGAAGAAGAGGTCTACATAAAACAAGCAGAAGGATTTCAGTTATTAGATGATCCTGATATAGTCTACAAATTGAAGAAGACATTATATGGACTCAACCAAGCTCCTAGATCTTGGTATGAAAGATTGGATAGGTACTTGTTGTAGCAAGGATTCAATAAAGGTACCACATATAGTAATCTTTATTTCAAAGTTGAAAGAGATCAAATCTTGATTTTGGTTGTGTAAGTTGATGACATAGTCTTTGGAGGTAATGAAATTATGTGCAAGAGATTGGCAGAATAGATGTGGAAAGAGTTTGAGATGTATATGTTTAGGGAGATGAACTTCTTCCTTAGACTTCAAATAATCAGAAAAATAAAGGGATATTCATTTCACAATCTAAGTATGTCAAAGAAATGTTCAATAAGTTTGGGATGGAAGACTCTAAATTGGTATGCACTCCTATGGTAACTAGTTCCAAATTGAGTAAGAATGATGAATCTTCTAAGGCTAATTATAGAAAGTATAGATCAACGATTGGAGGATTGTTATATCTAATTGCTACTAGACTGGATATCATGCATGCATTTTGTCTTGTGGCTAGATTTCAAGAAGACCCCAAAGAGTCATGTGTGGCAACAATGAAGAGAATATTTAGATACTTGAAGGCCACTCTAGAATATGGCTTGTGGTATCCAAAGGATACTTCTTTCTCTCTAAGTGCCTGTGCAAATGTAGATTGGGTAGGTTGTGTGGATGACAAAAAAAGTAGAAGTGGTGCTGTGTTATTTCTTGGAAATAGGTTGGTGTCTTGGCTAAGCAAGACACAAGATTTAGTGTCATTATCTACTATAGAGGCAGAATACATAGTTGTGGCATCATGCTACACACAGGTGTTATGGATGAAAAAAACTTTGAAGGATATCAGAGTGGTATATTATGACCCTATTTCTATATTATATGATAATACAAGTGTTATTAAAATATTTCAAAGAATCCAATAATGCATTCAAGGACAAAGCATATTTCAATCGGATATCTTTTTCAGAGAGAAGGTTATAGAGAATGAGGTGAAGTTCGAATATGTGCCTAAAAGATTAGGTTGTAGTTATCTTCATGAAGGATCTTTCTAGGGACAATTTTGAGTATCTCCAAGAGAAGTTGGGGGTTATTTCCCCTCCTTCGTTCTACTATATGCATAAGGATATGCATCAGTCTAGTGGATCTCAAGATTCATTCCTTTTATGGACTGATGTTGGTGGCTACCTCTCAGGGGGAGTAGGTAGTAGAATTTTTGGTTGTTGCAATCAAGGGGAGTAAGTGTTGTAATTTTTTTTTATATTGATTTTTTCCTTTGAAGCCTTATTAAAGGAAGTAAATGCAGATTTTGTAGAGCAGTTGTTACTTTTGAGGAAGATAAAGTATGCTTGTTCGATGTCAAAGGGGAGAGACACACATGTTTCTCTTTTTCGTTGATGTCAAAGGGGTTGAGAGTAAGATAAAAATGGGGGAGAGAGTTAACTTATAAACCTTATGAAGGGGGAATATTGTGAACTATAGTACAGTATATGAGTTGGTGATTAGAGTTGGTTTTTTTATTGTTGGTGGTTTTTTCATATGTTTCCATCAATGACAAAGGGGGAGATTGTTGGAAGTATGAGTAGTTGTGTGTTTTCATTGATTTCAATAGTTCTTTGTTGTTACATTGATGTCTATAGGTCTATAGAGAGATTGTTGGAATTCTTTGACGATGTTTTGATTGGTTGCATTATGTTGTCATTAGTAGTATCAATGATGTCAACCTCTAGTGTTTCTTTGATAAGAATGTGTTTGTAATCTTCAATGTATAGTGTGGTTGAGATGTTGTATACATGTTCCAAGTGATGAATTTGTGTTTGTGATGCTTGGTTTCCAAGTAATTTTGAGAAAATTTGAACAGAATAGGAAATAGTGTAGTTGAGAGGTGTTCAGTGTTTTTCTCTGCATTTCTTCATGGTTGAAGATATGTCTACACAATTTGGATATGTTGATCAAAGGTGTTAAGAGGTATTATATCCATATTTTTTTTCGTTGGATCATGAAACATAAGAAAAATAGGATAGGGTAATTTCCAAAAATGGAAAAGTGGATCCAAAGAGGGAAAAGGGGTTCCTGTTTCCCTAATTTTAGTAGGAAATAAGATCCATGCCAAGAATTGACCAACAACCCTTAGGTGAGTCAACCCAAGGTGTGAATATACTGATTTCCATTTTTGTGTTAGGATGGGGGTCTAAGCTAAATAGCACTCTGGGGAGAAAGATTAAACATAGCAAATAAACTCCAAATTATAAACTATAAAGTGCATTTAGAAGATTAAACATATAATGATGGAACCTATAGACTTTAGGGAGATTTTGGAGGGGATAAATGTTGTGTACCTTTTGCAGAAAGTTTTTTTCATGGCTCACTAAGGACTCTTTGGTGAATGGTTCCTAGCTAGGGATCTGAAAGATCTATTTTTGGATTTTGTTCCTTTGTGACTGCATTCCCAGATTCCCAATTTTCACTTTTGGACAGCTGAAAATAAATTTTGTAGAAGATTTTTTGTGATATTGCAAGAAAGGTGACAAATTTGACAACTTCAAAATTTTTGTTCTTCAAAGGATCTTCAACGTAAAATTTGAAATCACACATCAAAGAGAGAAAAATGTTCTTTGTTAGGTGAATGGGGTTTTGCCTTGGTCACACCTCGTTTTGGTAATTAAAAATTGAAATGAAATAATGAAACATGAAAGAATGATGAATGAACAAGCTTATGTCACAACTCACCGAAACTTTGATAAAAATTGATAATGGAGGTCTATAACTTGCATCAAATGGCTTCAATGGATGTGGATCATGACTTTGAATCTTTCCTTGAAATGATACCTTGAATGCTTGATTGAATCATGAAACCTACATTAACATATTAGCTCCAAAAACATACATGACTCCACATAACTTTGACATGATGAATGGATCTTGATTTCTACAACAATTATTTAATAAATATTCCATTAAATGCTCTTAACAATAGTCCTGGTCATAAAATTTTCTATAACGATTCTCTCATCAACATTGTTTAGTGAAACATAATGAAATGACCTCTTATTTATACAAATCTTTAGATTAATTCTCGAAATTCAAATATCACAAGCCAACATTGAATTATAGATTTAAAATCATTAAAATACCAACAAAAACATATTCCAAATAGGGATCCTAGGTCTAAGTGTGGATCATTCGTCATGTGGCAAATGGATGATGACTGGGTCCTAGGTCACTTACCTAGGACACACATTGGACAAGGTGAAATATTATGTAGAATTATGGTCCTGGGTCTAAGTGAGGACCCATTTTCCATGTGGCGAATGGGTTGTAGGTTACCTACCTAAGACATGCATCTTCCAAAATTAAGTGTTGTGTAATGGAATTTATGAATGTCAGGTTTTATCCTTTGAAAATTACATTTAATTAGGCTTGGATTTGAATTAAGGGGCCAATTAAGGAAAAATAACCTCAATTAATTAATAAAGCCCTAGATTAATGTGAAAATGTAAAGATACACCTTACAACATCAAAAACAAGGCACAATTAAGTTCATTTTATTAAAAGGGCCCTATAAATAATGTGAATATGAAAAACATATTACAACACTAAATTAAGGCAACATTAGGCTCATTTTTTATTAATTATTTCCAAATTAAGTGTGAAAAAGGGATAATTTTTTAACTAATACAAATCATTATGTAGAGAAAGTTGTGTTCACTCGTGTGTGAATAGTGAAAGCAATGTTGTCTAGGAGAAATTGTTTTGCTCCACTTTTTAATGCAGTGAGGTTTCTTGTCTTGCCGATTTGAGGGTGTGCTTATATTTCTCATATCTTTCTTCAATCTAAGTTTTTTGTGTTTTTGTGCGCCATAAGATTGGATTTAGATGTTGTAGTGTGTGCAAGGTTAGTTGGTTGTGTAGGATGAATATTTTTTTTCGGTGTATGATGTTGTGAAGGAGTTGTTGGATTTCAAGGTGTTGATGAAACATGAACCAAATTATGTTAAAGTGTTGTATATTGTCCTTGAGTCATCTCTAGATCAAAGGAAACATGTACTTAATTGGTTAATGGTGTTAACACAAGTTCGACCAACCTTGGGTGTTTACACTAATTTCGGATATTCTCTGGTTTTCATGGAAGAATGATGTGGCATGTATGAGTGAATTTAGGTCCGAGTTAAGGTTTGTAGTGGTTTTCCTTCATTCCTTTCCACCATGGGAATGTTTTGGTGCCGACCTAACTTGAATTTGCATGGTTGAGGTGCATAGCTGACCTTGTGAATTGTTTTCAAGATTGAAGATGGTGTAAATAAGTGTTGAGTTGATGAATAACTATAGATGTGAAGTGTGTTGATATGAAAAGTGTGAAAGTGTTAAATACAGAATGAGCATTAATGCCTAAGACTATTGGAAGTAGTGAGAAAATAGTGTCTTCATTCTACATAGAGTGTGTGAATGTGTTGGTGAAGCAGTGGTGGATCTTTCTATTTCTCTAAGATGGATTTCTTATTGTAACAATCTTCTTTCTTCTTCTTTCTAATTTGATAGTGATTCATTGGTAGTCAACCCTTATTTTCTTTTTGGAAATGAGCCCTCCAATAGTGATCCTATTGTATTCAATTTTTTAACTACTTTATATTGTGAGCTAATCCTCACCGTGGTTTTTCCCTTCTTTGGTTTTCCACATAAATTTGGTGCTCTCATGTGTTTGCATTAAAATTTCTCTTGTTTGCATTCTGCTAATGCATGATAAGGATTTAATGGTTGTTAAGGGTTTAAGGAATAATATAGATCTAAATTTTAATGAGGGTTTTTGATGTTTTAATGTACAACTAATTCACCCCCCCCCTCTTAGTTGTCTTGTACATTTAACACTAATATGTATTGTATCCAATATATTGATAGAATTTTTTCAAGAAACCATCAAGTAATTTCAAAGTGTTTTTCTATTGTTGTAGCCAGTGTACTATCTTCTATAATATCCATTTTATTATTATTTCTATTGATTAATCAAGTGTAATGTTTAGACTTTGTTATTGATCTTGAGAGATCTATTCATATCCCTATTAATTCTCCATAGTTTGAGTTAATGGTATTTTATGAACATGTGATTAATAAATATTTTTTTAATATTTTGAGCGTGTTATAAAAATTGAAAGTAAATCATTAGGTTAAATATTAGGGTTTTAAAAGAAGCTTTTTTGAGTTTCTTAATTTTAATTAAAATTGTAAAAAAATACTAAATGATATAAACTCATAAGACCAATTACAATTATTATAGTGGTATCAAAGTAGAAGATTCTATTAGGTTGCAAAGTATCTTGATGATTTGAGTTTCCTTGTGATAGAGATGCCAAATATCTTATATGAGAACAAATAAAATAATAGGCTATTGACCTAAAAAATTTAATATCTAGATACAACATGAAAATTTATGGATAAGAGAGGTAAACGAAAGAATAAATGATAGACGAGGAAAATTAAGTGTTCTTCTAAATAACAATCTTGATTGAGGCCAAAGAGAGTCAAATGAACTAATAAGGAAGCTGATAGAATTATAAGCATGAGAAATATCCAAGGGAGGAAAATTCACACGTGGTGTAGTGGAGAAACATGATACACCTTTTAAAATCCTCAAGACCAATTTTTATAAGAGAAAGAATTTGAAACAATCCCCATCACCCCCATGAAAAATATTATGAAGAACTAGGTAGAATAATGGAGAAATACTAAAATTAATTTAAATTTATAAGGGAAACCTTAAATTTTAAAAAATATGTTGACATGGTAAGAAAAATCCCCTTCTACAAAAGAGAATTAGGGAACATACACAAACTAGAAAACAAGGAGTTAGAGAATAAGATGAATAGGTCATCTATGTAGAAGTTGATAATCCAACCTCATAGATCCCAATGAAAACCTGCAAGCAAATAACCTGTCACCAAAGGAGATCAAGACACACAAGAATGTTGCTCTACAAACATGAAGCAAAATATGCATAACCTGAGAAGTGAATAATTACAAAGAGGTCAAAACCTAAAGTGAAAACCCTAGGATGGAGATTAAATTAGCATGTGAAAAGTGTCAAGATCATAATGAATGAGACAACATGACTAATTTAATAATGAAAAATAAAGATTCCCAAGTTTAGCTTGAGCAAAATAAAGTAAAGGTGACTTAAAATTAATTAATCAAGTAAACAACCTATTACTCTAACACCCCCCCTTAAGATAAACTTGTTGGGTCTCAAAAACACTGGTTGAATGTACCACAAGATGTTCCCACACTCTTGCTACGCTTTTGGTCAACTGACAAGGCCAACCAATATGGTTGAACCCTCTACTCTTAAGGCTCTACCAGACCTAGACGGGTGCACCTATATGAGTAACACAGATTTTGAATTATGTTTCCTACTTGACCTAACTATCCACAAGTGGCAATTTAACAATGGAAAGATAAGATCCTACTTTGGTATAAATTGTATATGCAATATCAAGGTATATGAATTAATATGTTTAATTAAGAGATGTCAAATGAAATGAATAAAACTAATATAATGAAAATAAGGGAGACCAGTGCTTTATTGGGTAACGGAGTCAAATGAAAGCCTTTAATGAATGGTCTCTATCTAGCAGGTCCTCTAATTATTTGGCATATAACTATGAGTTTATAACTGGTATAAACATGCAAGAATGTAATTGATAAACCCTACTTGAGGCAGAATATTAAATCTGACTATCTAATTCTTCTTACTGATCCAAATGACTTTCCCAGATTACTACAATTGATTGAAAGGAATTTTAATTCTTTTTTAAAGAATCCAATAAACCAAATCACATAGAAACAACAAATGTGTACTGATAAATTGAATATATACTTGATACTTCAATTTAAACAATCAAGAAACATCAGATTGGAGATAATTAAATAATCACAAGAAACCAATAAACAATTGATGCTAGGATGAAATCACCAAATTAACTGTCTTTCATTATCTTCTTCAAAATTTATACATGCAACAAAGTCTCCTTGAATATCATTCTGAAAATATAATGCTTATAGCGATCTGTCCTATTCTAATTCTATTTTTCTACCACCCTTTCTATTTATCCAATAACGGATATTTATACATCAGTTTGCAAAAGGATGTGCCTTTTCAAAAGTCTAAAGCATAAAAAGTTTTAACGAATTCTCCATTTAACTAATTCTTGTTAAGCCACAAATGGACTATAGACATATGCTCCGTATAATCCTGGCACTCATGAGTGTCAGCATCCCCCAATGAATCGTGGATTACAATCTCCATCATTATCATTCTCTCATTCTGCTCACATGCTTCATCAAATGTTACGTCCTCCATAGTGGTTGCTTTAAACATCTCTTGGAGTATCATTTCGCACTCACTTTTCCATGTAATTGCTTCTTTCATTTTTCCTTCATCATCACATAACTTGGTCAATCTATCTTCGGTAGCCTCTATCAATCCCTGCATATCTCCTTACAACTCTTCATAGAAATCCTTGTGTCTGTCCATGATACAGTTGGCATTTTCAATCTCTTCATTACTAGGAGTGTCCTTCTACTCCAATTGCTTATTTTTTTCTCGAATTCTACTGTCCACTCTCCTGTGTTCCTTTATGGCATCAACAAATTGTGAATATTTTCCCTAGAGCCTATTTAACCAAGTGATTAGGACAACCTATCTTCTTTTGATTATTTCAGCAAGTGCATCTATTTTTTCTTGAGAATATGCAGTTGATCCTTCCCAATGATCCCTTTTCTGTGAACTCTCACCTTGGGTGAGCATCCTTGTTGGCTCTGTTACACCACCTATCAAGTCTTTTAAGCATTCATTTTCTCTCAACATCCTCTCATTACCAGTTTTATACATCTCCCTTTCCATTATCAATGCTTGGATTTGAGCTTTATTTAACTTGGCTATGTTTATCCCAATATCAGCAGTTGCTACAGGGTGAACCTCCCTAGCCTTCAGGGTCATGACATGTCTAAATTCCTTTTCAGTATCAATAATAATTGACCTTTTGTGAGGAGGATATAAGGCCCAAATCATCAATGTCTCATCATCAGGGTTGTATCTTGATCCTGTGTATACCTTTGTCACTTTTTCTATGCTTAGCTTGTGGGTGGCATTGCTATCTTTCAAGAAACTATCAAAAACTAATGCAGAATTCATATCCAAACCTGGAAAAATCATGACACCTGCCCTTTCTAGCAGCCCCCTTCCCTTTTTGGGGGTCATGTTAATCATTTCCTTATCTACTTCATCTTTTAAGCTTTTCAAAAGTTGATCCTTATTTCCTGAAGTAACATTGTCAACCTACCCTCTTATCTCTTTTCCTTTTTGCTTATATAGAAATGTCTTAAACTCCGAGGTCCTTATAAATTCATCATCTGATATGAAAGACCTATATTCTTCATGTCTTGTAGCTACATCCATAGTTTCCTCAACATCATTTTCCCTAGCACCATATGTTTAGTCCTGAGTCTTCATTCTTGAAACTTTCTCAGATGAGCTTTGTGGCCTGTCTATTTTTGATATCCCTCTAATGGAGGATAATAATTCAACATCCATCAACTCCTGATTATGTTTTTCAATCACAATTTCAGCCTCCTTTGCCTCCAGGTTTCTAATTATGTCATCAGATTTATAGGGCACATGATGGTACCCTCTAAAATTTAATTTTTGTTTGGCAGAGTGAATATACCCTTCCAGATCAAAGTTCTTTCTAACTGGTGCTCTTCTCATGTTATAGTGCAACAATTTATACAAAATCAAATCATAACCTTCCTTTGCTAATACAGTGAAATCACTAAAACACAATGTGTTGGGCATAAAGGCCCGTTTCCCATATGAACTTAAGTTCATAACATTGGAGTAATCCATTTGCCTAACAATTTCTATGTAGGCAATTCTATCTGGGACAGTTCTAGGTAGAATGAAAGGTGCGTCTTCAAAGCCATAAACCCTAATCATTGTGGCATTCTCTAAACAGTACCAATCCCCCCAGTTATGGTTAATTGGTCCATTGTAATCTCTAGGCCTAAGAAACCTTTTCACTTCTTTGGATAAAGAAAAATCAGAAGGATGGTTGAAAAATCTATACAAGGGTTTCACAAAAAATTCTTCGAAATGCAAGAAATTTGAATTGGCAAACCTGCTATCCCAAACAACAGTCCATAATTGAATAGGAAATGGCCTACCTTCCTTGGAAAATTGTGAAATCCTTAGCTCCCAGAGCCATAAAACCAACTCTTGTCCAAAGTACAACACTAAATGAATCAGTAGTGAATAATTTCTAAGATGGAGAACAGAAGCACCACCTTTTATCACCATCAAACCCATATCTAGCTCCTTAAAAATGTGTGCAGCGTAGTCAAATGATCTTGAATTATGATATTGAGTGTCTGCAGTAGGTACCATGGGCACAACTACCATATGCTCAGGTATCTCCATCCCCAATACCTACCCCACCAAGTAGTAGGTGTATTTGAAGTAAGGTTCGAAAAGATCGACATGATAGGGTGGCCCCTCATTGTCTTCTATCGGAATAGGCTTGCCATGACACCTAATTTTGTGCAAAGGCAACCTCCACCCTTTATAGATGGTGTCCATCCTTCTGAACTCACTATCAAGCTCTTCGCTTACTATTTTCTCACTGCACATTCCTTCCATCCTGAAAACCTCAGCAATTGCGTTCTCAGATATATGTATCAATGGGTTCCCTGAAAAATCACATATAGCTTTTCCTTTCGGGTCATAATGTGTAGATAGCATCTTTATCAGTCGAAAATCAATAAAAACATTAGGGCACACTAATTTCACTAAATTAAGCCTCCATGGATTGCACACTGGCTCAAATCGATTTCTCCTGTGATAGTGGAAAATGAATAAGTCATAGCCCCTAATCGAAGTCCAAACATCCCCTATAAATTTGCATTTGTCATCCAATTTGTCAACTTCCACTTTGAGTTGTGCAGAACGCCTAGCTCTAGGTCCAGAACTAGGTAATTGATCTATGAGGTCCTGATTAAGCTTCCTTTCAATACCTTATGTTTGTAATTCAGTCTTCTTTTTTGCTTTTAATTGGCTACCCTCCCCAGATTTTCTTCCCTTTAGTTTTCCTGACACAACACCTTCCATAATTCAAAATTTTATGAGTTCTGAAAAGAAACTTACTGTAACTTTTTGGTAGACTCAAGCCAGGTAAATGCCTTAATTGCTCTACTAGTTCCTTTGCTTTCTTTCACTTTGAATTTTGCGAGGCAATGATTTCAATTGATCATACCCTGATATGCAAAATCTCCTACGCTTCGTGGTGCCATTAATTCTCTTTACAGAGATATGAATGTTGTAGGTTTTTTCAAAATTCTCGCTATCAGATTAGGGCTCATATTGGCAAGATATTTCAAATCTTTGGCCGATCCACCTGTTCAACATTCACCCATCCGCCAAGACATCTTGCATTTTCCCCGACTTTACAAGTCTCCCCGATAGTTTCTCTTCTTTCGCTCTTTATATCGCCACTACTTTCATCGAAACACTATCGCTCAGACTCAATGAATCGAGCCAACAGTTCTTATTTTACTCTGAAAATACTTTGTCTCACCGAGATGTTTGTGCTTTATTTACTTATGTCACCGAGACTAAGCAATTTGTTCTGCTGACAAAATAATATTCGTTATGATGTTTCTTAGATCTCCCCGCGGTAACATGTCTCTCTGATATGCTTTCTTTTCAGTAATACAATGCGCATCATCTCCCTGACATATTTTATCTTGGTAAGCTTTAGTTTTCGTCGATGTAACCCGAGGAGTCGGTGAGACCTTCTGAACTCTCCCCGACATCATTTATCTCACTGAGATGTTCTTCTTTTGCTTTATCGGCAAGACCAATAGTGCTTCCGGCAGTGTTTCAAAATTTCTCTCTGATGACCAAAGTCTCCCCGATAGGCTTTGCTTTTCTCCACTCAGACCAAGGTAACTTAGCTTGATATGATCTTACACTGTCATGCCGATACCTTTTGTCTTGCCGATAAGTACTATAGACCCGCATTCTCCTAGTGTACAATTTTATTGGTATGACCTGTCTGATGTCTCACTAATATATTGAAGATATGTACATTATCATCGATGAGACCTACATCAACTTATGCCAATATTTTCATATGTCAATGTTTCAATGCCAAATGAAAATTATGGGGTTTTATGACAAAATTTAAACTAGATTTTGTAAAAAGATGCTATGTGAGGATTTTTCTGTCTGTATTATGATTTTTTTTGGGAGGCTAATAATCATGAAGGTTGAATAAAATGGTCAAAATTTCACAGTTCCAACAGTGGCTCCATCTAGGGATGAATGATTGTGAGATCATTACAAGGATCCATATTTCTAGGTGAGTAGACCAAACATTATGGATAAGAGCAAGTGGGCATTAAAGATGATCCTAAACTACTGTACATGGAAAAAAATCAAACAAGGATTTCCAGGATTGTCCATGTACTAGCAATTTCCTATATCCTTTACTTCCTATACTACTGTGCATGGAAAGTTTTATGAGAAAATTTTCAAAAGTTGTCCATGCACTGGCAACCTTTGATCCTCCATGACTTTTAAGAGAAAAAGTTTTTTAGAAATTTCCCATGTACAGGCAACTCCTATTCTTCACCACTCATATTTTGTAAATAGTATGAATCTTCTCCTTGCTTGCCAATAATAACAAAAGGTCCTAACCACAGTGCCTCAAATTTTCCATGTTTTCCCTTCTCTTGGCACCTAGCATTCTACATCAATACTAGATCATCTTTTTCAAATTTTATGTTTTTTGCTTTTTTGTCGAACAAATATTTCATTTGTTCCTGTAGTTTCATGTTCAGGTTCTGATCTATTCTCCTTATTTCATCAAGCTCTACAAGTTTTTCCATTCTCTCCTCCATTGGTTCAGGAATATCTATATCCTCTTGAAGGATAAATTTGTATACTGGCAATAAATTTTGCAGAGGAATCCTAGCTTGTGTCCCATAGACTAATTCATATGGGGACTTCCAAATTACCTTTTTAATGGTAATTCTATCTTCCCATATAGCCAATCTTAACTTTGAATCCCAAGATTTTTTGTTGTTACCGAGCATCCTTTTTATAGTTTTTAAAAGACTTTTGTTGCTAGATTCTGCCTGACCATTAGCTTGTGGATGATATGGGGCAGAATAAGAAATATTGATACCATATGTCTTGCAAAACTCTTTAAACTCATCGGACCTGAAACACATGCCATTATCCGTAATCACCCTCAATGGTGTACCGAATCTAGTAATAATGTTATCCATTAGAAAGTTGATCACAACTTTACTTGTTGCTTGCTTGGTTGGGATTTCCTCCACCCATTTGGTGAAGTAATCAGTGGCCACTAGTATCCACCTATGTTCTCCACTTTACTTCTCTTGTATTTCTCCAATGAAATCAATCCCCCATTGGTGAAAAGGGGCTTCAACCTGCATAGGTCTGAGTGGTAGAGCTCCCTCATACTTCATTTTCCCTGAGAACTTTTGGCATGCCTCGCACTTCCTGACATATCAAAATGAATTATTGAAAACTTTTGGCCAGTAATAACCTACCTTGAGGATTTTATGTCCAGTTGTCTTTGCTAAATAGTGTCCTCCATAGACTCCTTTGTGCATTTCTTTCAGAACATGATCAGCCTGTGATTCATCCAAACATAACAGCAACATTCCATCTCTGTTTTTCCAGAATAGATCTCCTTCTATAAATACATATTTTGAAGCCTGAAGTTTTAAAGTTCTTTTCTAGTTATCACTGAGTCCTAGGAATTTTGTGTTTCTAAGGTAATACATGATGTCTGTGTACCAGGGTGTATGTTCAATACTTGCAATTGCATTTCCTTCTCCTTGTAGATTGCAGATTTGGTTTGCCTCAATGTTTGTCTTTGCCATCAATTTGGCCAATCCTTGGCCTCTTACCAATTTAGTAATCTGTATTTCCATATCAAATTCCTAAATTTTGTTAATCCATTTGCACCTTTTCCCTCACTTCTGATTGTGTCAAGATGTCTTTGACTACTACGTGACGGACATATGCGATTACTTTGGCTCCAACAAGATACGGCCTGAAAGATTTTGTGGCCTTTACTAGTGCAAAGGCTTGTTTTTCCATTATGTCATACTTCAATTCTGATCCCTATAAAGATTTGCTAAAGAAAGATATGGGTTGCTCATGACCATCCTCATTTTTCTGTAACATGACAAAAGCTATTGTATGTAGGGAAGCAAATGAAAATATCTGAAAAGGTTTCATGAAATTAGGAGACTTGAGGATAGGGGCTTCTTTAATGGCTCTTTTAATGGATACATAGGCTTCTAATGCTTCTGAAGTCCATTCAATCTTTTGTCCTTTCTTGAACATATTTGATATGGGTTTGACAATCTCAACAAAGTTAGATACAAACCTCCTAACAAAATTAATCTGTTCAAAGAATGACTGGATGGCTTTCACATTTTTAGGGATAGGAACTTTATCTATAGCCTCAACTCTCTCAGGATCTATCCTAACTCCCTCTTTTGATACAATGTTTCCTAGGAGCTTCCCCTCTGTAACAACAAAATGACACTTCTTAGGGTTCAAACTGATGCCATATTCTAAAGCTTTAATGAATATTTTTTCAAGGTGCCCTATATGATCTTCAACCCTTTTTGAGTAAGTCGTGAGGTCATCTTGATACACCACCATTATAGCATTGATCAAATCAGCAAATGCTAAGTCCATAGCCCTTTGAAATGTTGCTCCTGCATTGGTGAGACCAAAAGGCATTCTCACATATACATATGTTCCCCATGGGATTGTGAAAGTTGTTTTATACTACTCACATTCCTTGAACTTAACCTGGTTATAACCAGAAAAACCATCCATCATAGATAGCAACTCACATCCAGTGACCTTATGCAAAATGGCTTCCATGTTAGGCAGTGGGTAGTTATCTTTAAGAGATGCTACATTTAAATTTCTGAAATCTACACACAGTCTTATATCTCCATTTTTATTTCTAACAGGAACAAGGTTTGATACCCATGTTGAGTGTCTCACAGGTTTGATAATACCTCCCTCTCTGAGCTTGGTCAATTCTTTCTACATTTTTGGTTCCAGAGTGGGGTTAATGGGCCTTTGTTTCTGTCTAAATGGCTTTGCATATGCTTTTAATGGAATTTCATGCTGAAATAAATCCTCCCTATATGCCTTGAGGTCTTCATAAGACCATGCGAACACATGTTTATATTTTCTTAACAATGAAATCAGCATTCTTCGGACAGTAGGGCTTATCTTTTTTCCAATGTATACCTTCCTTGGTGATAGTTCAGTCCCCAAGTTTATTTCGTCAATATCTTCCCCTCTGACTGGTGTTTGTTTCATAAGGGATCGATCACTTCCATCGTATACTCTTTCCAAAGCTACCAACCCCTTGGGAAGTTTATTAGTTTTGAGTTGCAAGACCTTTCCCAACACTGTCTCTTCTCCATTTATTTCTTCTACAAAGGAGTTGAAATCAATTTCTTGAGCCTCGTACTGGTCTATACACTGAAGGAATTTCAAAAGGTCAGTGTCATCATTGAAAACCTGCCAACTATATACGTTGTCAAGTACTGCAGGTCTTGTTTTGAATTCTACTTGGGAAACTCCTGCTAATGTGATATCATCTTGTTTTAATGCTACGTTTGCGAAGAAATCTGCCATTATGTTCTTTGATCTATCTACCCAATTAATGGAAAAGGCATCAAATAGTTCAATTGTATCCCATATTGGATTTTTGTATTGTTTCACCCTTTTATTTTTTGCTACATATTTGGATCTGATCTGAGATACAACTAGTTTCGAATCTCCAAAAACTGTTAAGATTTTGATCTTGTGTTTAATAGCTAAATTTAGACCAATCAGCAGAGCTTCATATTTTGCTACATTGTTTGTACATTCAAATGCTAATAGAAATGAATATTTATAAGTTGAACCATCAGGAGATATAAAAACTATACCGGCTCCATTACCCTCTTCGCTGCAAGCTCCATCAAAATACATTTTCCATATTCCTTGTTGATTTTCAGATATATTTTGATCAATTGGATCTTTTCTTTCCAACTCGGGTTGAGATAGTTCCACTCTAAAGTTTCCCAGATCAACATCATAGAAACAATTTAGTGGTTCTTGAGGAGAATATTCAACAATTTGATCCACTCTAGGTTCTTTATACAATTTTACCTCTTCCCCATTTACTGGTATGGTGGCATATGACAAGTCAAACTGTACATTGCCTCCTACTGCAGCAGTGCACTGTCTCAATAGAAGCATCCCAAACTGGGGTGGTGTGTCAATTATAGTTATTTCAATAGTGTAAGAGGCTTGTGGGTAAGTTACCAACCTGAATTCCACATTTTTCATGATTCCCACAACCGGGACAGGCCTGCTATCCATGGCGTAGCATTTACCTCCCTCCACATCTATCCATAAACCAAGCTGCTTCATTACCCCTACTGGCATGATATTCATAGAAGCACCCGAGTCTATCATGCAATTTCTTACTAGTTTGCCGCTTATGAGTAAAGTGGTGAAAAATGGGTCAATTTGTGGTGTGTTCATTAGGCAAGCTTTTGGGATTTTTACCTCCTTCCTTTTATTATTTATCTCTAAGACCTCTTTGTTCTCAGGGCTTATATTTTGATTTCCATTAGAAATTAGCTGTATGGTACTTTCCCTATATTCTTTGATTTTCATCATTTCAATTAAGGGGATAGATATTTTCAATTGAGATAGAGCTTATATAAAATCAAAAGATGTACCTTCAACTTTGATTGCCCTTTTAGGTTCGGTGCATTCTCCTTTGTTCTCTTCCTTCTCCATTTTTGATGTTTGATCTAGCTTTCGCTTTTCAGTGGGAGGTTTCTTTCTTTCATCCTTAGAGGGTCATTTCTATTCTCTATTGTCTGATTGTTTATTATCAATTCCTTTTGATGTCTCATCTGATGCCTTTTTATTTTTTATAAATATCCCCCTTGGGACATCCTCATCTTTATTCACTATTTTGTTTCTCAAACAATATTTGCTTCTGGCATCCTCCACTACTGCAATCGTCAATCTTTTAATCTCCTCTTCACTTCGTCTTCTTATATTACATTTATTATTCTGACTTGATGCAATAGGGGGGTCTTGATCTCTTTCATTTCCCTCATGGTCGGAGAAAACATGTTGCTCTGCCATGTGAACATTGTATTTTTGGTGATCCACATTGTATTCATATCCTTCCTCTTCTGAAGATGCATATTCCTGTTCCAAAGGGTTAAGAGTGTGGGAAGTTAGATATACATTCTGGTCTTCACCACCATCATCTTCCTGTGTAGCTTCCTTCGGTATTGACTGAGCTGTTACACAATGCTTGGGGGAATGTGGTGCATAACAAACTAAACACCAGGGACTTTTACCTACCTTGTATGCCCCTTTTCTTTTTAATGGATCAGGTGTCTCTTTATTTCTAGGTCTCTCATTCACTAGTTTCCCATCTTTCTAGTTGGTACTATAAGGCATGTCATGCAGCCTGGGTCTTTCATTTCTATATGTGTTCTCCTATCTATTTGGGGGAACATATTGGGGAACCCTAGGGTTTTCCCTTTTAGAAAACATCCTTGCAGCTTTTCTGTTACTCTCAATAGTTAAGGCTATCTTTTAGGCCTCAGCCAGATTTCTAGGACCTCTATTTCTTAATTCGTATCCCATCTTGGGGTCAAAGGCCTTCAAATAGATACTTAAGGCAGCAGGGTCAACCAACTTGGATGACTGAGGTATTTTATTGTGTAATTTAACAAACCTTTGGTTAAAATCTAAGGCTCACTCATTCTAATGTTTTTGAATTGTCACTAACTCAAGCAATGCAAAGTTTGATGCACACTAATTTCCATATTGTTGAAGAAATTGGTCATGAAATACTTGAATGGAATAAATGGATGTTGTTGGTAGACTATTAAACCAGTCTCTGGCATCCTCAACTAATGACATCATGAATAGTCTCATTTGTACATCCTCATACTGCATGTCTAAGTCCTGAATGACTGCTTTAAAATTTCTCAGATGTTCTTCAACTGTAACTGCATTACTTCTTGTAAATTTAGGGACTAAGTTCCTCCAATTGTTGTCCAAGGGGTAAGGATAGATTTGAAACCTGACAAGATCAAATTGTCTAATCATAGTTGTGCATTGTGGGGGGGGATTTTGAAAATGTTGGGGTTGGTAGAGTGGATTGTTGTTTGCCATATATTGTGGGCCTTGTGGGGGTACATACTATTGATGAGGGGGTGGTTGAATATTTCGGTGTTGTGGTGGAGTATTAGTGTTCCTATATTGGTTTCTAGGTTGATTTTGGTGGGCTTGAGGGGAACCTTGTGGCTTCATACTATTGCTTTTATGGGGGAGTGTATATTTGGGTGATTCAGTTACTGATGTTTTGTTTTGAGCCTTGTGTAGCTTAATCTTTCTCAATTCTTCCATTTGTAATGCCCCACCATGCAACCCTAGAGGAAGTTGCAAACAACAACTTAAACAGGCTAATTTTTTTTTTGTTTTAGTACAATTAATAAGTAAGTTTGCTAACTAATTCCAACAACCTCTAAGGTTACGAGAAAGAGGTTATATAGAACCTCAACAAAAAACATGAATTAAACCATGCCATTTAATTACTAAATAAATTAAACACATACATTCCAAATAAGATAAATTACAACAAGCATAAGAGATAAATTCCTATTCAATAATCCATTCATTAAACAATAATGTTACAACACTCATTTCCTGAATGAGGCAAATCCGATAAATAATATTACAATTACAACTTCCACCTCGATGTCAAATGAGGGGTAAAATAATACAAGATCAACTAAAATGAAATAAAGCAAGAACTGAAACTGAAACCAACGAGCTCTCCAACTGGAATTCTCGTCCAAACGAACATGAAGAAAGAACCCAATAGAATTAGGTGCATGCCACCCAACCAAGTGGAACCCAAAGGCCCACCCCCCATGCTAGGAGATAGTAACAAGGAATCCTAACCAAGACATCTACCTCTAGACATAGACTAACACATAGCTGAACCAAACTGACACAACTAAACACATGAACACATAAGTAAAACTCTACAAGGTCACATTGCTTCTAGAAATAATGTAGATCAAGTATGTTATGAGAACCATACACACACTAACAAGTTCCAATGGTTTTCCTAGACAGAGTGTCATCACATAGCTCGTCATGAGTTAGCCACTATGGATCATCAGGATGGTGGCCTCAAACCAATCCCTGACCCTCACACTTACTAATGTGGAGTCAAATACCTCTCATACAGACAAGATAGATGACCCTATCTCCAGGCCTTCCCACTCATCCCAATTCTAAATGAGCCCTTGTGTCTATGAGTGGGGCCAACTTATCTTGATTAATGAGAAGTTAGTCCTAATCTTCTAAGCATTTTCTTAGTTATCACTTGTTTAAACAACTTCTGAAGGTTACCCAATCTTACCTCTTTTGGGCTTTGGCCCCTATGGAAGCCACTCTTCTACTTGACAACACACACACCAACCAAACATCAAGGGTACAAAGTACAACAAACAAGGTATTACAACCACTCCAACTCTAGGAGGATACCTAAAAGTACTCATTCCAACACTGGGGCAACGAACCACATCACAAGGTCACTCCTTACAAGGAGACGTGGATCCCATAATCCTTTCCTTTCACAAAAGACACAACACATCCCCATTCGTGGAAACCGAGTAAACACTATCTAGACACCATGCACTACCCAAAGAACTCACAGTAGGTTGACAAACACAAAATGACAACCCATAGAACTGAAAACCCCATCTGGAAGACTTAGCAACACTACTGACCAACTTTCCCCAATGCGATAATGTAAGAGATTACTTTTAAATAAGCAGCTTAATCAGAATTAACTCTACTTCGGATTTCCTAAATCCACATCTTCATTTGCAGTCAGTACTTAATAGCCTCAAGAAAACTGAATTAAATAACGTCTCTTTAATACAAAAGATTAAATTTCTAATCAAATGTTTAATTTCACTAATGTTTCGATGGTAAGTAATCCTTTATTTTCCTATGTTTTAGAATATAATGTTTAGAAGTTATGATAGGTTTATCGCAAAATAAATTAAATAATCACATGCACATTTACTAAATAATCATAATTTTAAATCAATATTTAATCCCCTCAATTAAACTTAAAACCTGTTTGAATAAACATCATTTTAATATATATTTACACAATATATACATATAAATATATTTTAAAGCAATATATATTTATATATACATTAATGTTTTAAAAACATACAATAAAATTTTCCACACTATATTATAAAACTTAATTTCGAAATATAATTTAATATTTTAATATTTATAAAAATATAATATTAAAATATTCATTATATTTTAATATTATAAAATTATAATATTAAAATTTCCTTTGAACCGGGTCGACACCCGTCCTCGGGCCACGTGTAGGTTTGAGTGGGGCAGTCACGCGAGTTTTGAGGCGGCGGTTAGGGCATCGGCCGCAGTTTCCTCCATGGTCGTGCGAATTAGTTTAACCAGGGGCGGCGAGGGTTATACAAGGGGCAGAAAAAATTCCACCAAGGGCAGTGTTGTGCGGGTCGCAGGAGCTGGTGGGAAGCGTGGCGTAGCCTACCGAAGGCACACGGAGGGCGGCGCGGTGCTGGCAGAGCCGGGAAGCGGTGGCGGCTGTGAGCACGGCCGTAGAAGGGAGAGGGGACGGTGGCAGGGTGTTGCGAACGGAGGAGGTGGGGGAACACGTTGGGCGCGGCTCCCTCCACCCGCCTCCCATGGGCACGGTGGGGGTTGAGCCCCCAGCGACCTCCCCAATGCGATATTTATTTTTATTTTTATTTTTTTTATTAAAAAAAACACAAGCCTACGGATTTTAGAAATCTGTGCCCATAACTAGGGCATTATAAAATTTATTTTAATAGCAAAACCTCTAGCCCAAAAGGTAAAATTAAAAAAAATATAGTTGCTTATATATATATATATATATTTTAATTTTTCTATCAAAGAAATTTACAATTTTAATGAAGCATCAAATTGAAAAAAAACAAGCAACTTCCAACCAAGAACACAATTTATTTTCTTGAAGAAAAATTATTTCCAAGGAAGAGATTTTCAATTTAAAAGCAAGATTTATCATGGGTATTGTTCTAGTAATACACAAACATAATTTAAATGGTTTTCAACAACATATCCAAACTAAGTAGCATCTCAATATGAAATTTTCAATTAAAAGGGAACCTGATTTTTGAAGCTTAATAGCTGATGGTGAAGCCAAGCCCTTTCCTTTGTTCCAGATCCTCTCCAGAATTCCAACCCAACTCTTTCAAGAACCAAAACCAAAACTCACAAAATCTCTTTCCTTCCTTGTTTTTCCAATTTCCAAGCTCCCTCAAAAACTCCATGAAAGTTCCATAATAACCAAGAAAATCAAAATATCTCTACAACCACCATAATCAATTTCCAAAGACAGAAAACAAAAAAATATCACATTTTCCAAGTTTGAATTCAAATTTCCTAAATTGACTTTTTAAAACATTTTATTTTATTTTCAATTCCAAACCAAATATTCATGAATTTACAAAATGCATAATATAATTCCTTTCCACCCAAATAATTTAATTTAACACTATCTAATTTAATTAATTAATAAAATAAATCTTAATTCAAGATTAAATCATTTTATTAATCAAATTAAATTAATTAATAAATTAAACAATGTTCGAACGTTATATCCCAATTAATATATCAATAACTTTAAATACATAAAACAATTACTTACCATTTTATAACCTGAAGTTAAATTGAAACAAGGCAAATTGAACAATATTAAGACAACTTAACCCGACAAACACCCAACGACATACTATGACTAGGGTGACGACTTGGCATGGAAAACCTAGCTACTATCTCCCAATCGAATATCGTTGGGCATTGGACACGCTCAAACCTATGAAACCAGGTGGAGTTGATGTCCTGTACCTGTCAACCTAAAAATCAAGTAAACAACATATAATATAAACAACATAAAATACACACCGTGAAGAGGAAATCACGGAATCGCAAGGTGCTCGCAAGCGAGTGATGCGATACCATCCTCTCCACCAATACAATGCAACTAACTTACAATTCTAACATATTAATCTAATCCAAAGCATAAACATCATTAATTCAAGTATCCATTTATGTTAACTCAAGACATGACATAAAAATAACATCGTATTAAAATACCATCAAATCAAAATATAACATTAACGTCCCTTTATGGATAGCGATCGAATAGAAGCCAAGTACCATAGTCAAGGTACTAATAGAAAGTACAACATAAAAGAGTAGAACACTGTTCAACCAGAAGGAAAAACAAAGGGGTATTACACCATTGCTTGAAGTTGTTGTTCATACTGTACCCTTAATCTTTTTGCATTTTGCCTCATTTGTTCCCACTATGTATCTTCTTCATCTTGTGCTGTAAATTCATGGTTTTCTTCGAATGTCTCATACTCAAGACCTCCCTCATAGAGTGTTGCTCTTTGTTCATCTTCATATTCTCTCCTTTTTCTAGCTTCAAATTCAGCCATGTGCTCATCAACTTTCCCAAGGTCCTCTGGATGGGAAGGATTTCTCCTCCCTTCAGGAGTATGGAGCTCTTTAGATGGGCTCTCTTCGTTGACAAGTGTATCATATGAATTGTGTGTTTCCAGCAACAACATTGATGCTTTGTTTTTTGTTGATGTGTCCAATTTGTTAAACACTTTCTTGCCCTGATTATTTTTGTAATTTGACTTTCCTTTATTATTAGGACCCCCCCCCTCCTTGTACAAAGATCTCCTTCCTTGCATCTTGTGAGAGACTGTGATGGTTTGAACTCTAAGTTGACTCCTTTATGATTTGTATCTTATTGTATCAGTTTCAATGTTTTTATTCATTCAGAGTCGCCACCCACTTTTCCTAAAAGTGAGAAAATATTTTGAGGTTATCTTACCCAACGGAGTCGATTTCTTTCAAATTTTAATTATGGTTTTCTTTAGTGACTTTATATGGAAAGGTTGTCTACTACCAGACAATTCTCTAGTTTTTTCCCCAGTTGAGTCGCCAATTTGTTGGGTCTCAAAAACGTTTGTTGAATGTACCACAAGAGGTTGCCACACTCTTGCTACATTTTTGGTCAACTGACAAGGCCAACGAATATGGTTGAACCCTCTACTCTTAAGGCTCTGCCAGACCTAGGCGGGTGCACCTATATGAGTAACGCAGATTTTGAATTATGTTTCCTATTTGACCTAACTATCCACAAGTGGCAATTTAAAAGTGGAAAGATAAGATCCTACTTTGGTATAAATTGTATATGCAATATCAAGGTATATGAATTAATATGTTTAATTAAGAGATGTCAAATGAAATGATTAAAACTAATAGAATGAAAATAAGGGAGACCAGTGCTTTATTGGGTAACGGAGTCAAATGAAATCCTTTAATGAATGGTCTCTATCTAGCAAGTACTCTAATTGTTTGGCATATAACTATGAGTTTATAACTGGTATAAACATGCAAGAATGTAATTGATAAACCCTACTTGAGGCAGAATATCAAATCTGACTATATGATTCTTCTTACTGATCCAAATGACTTTCCCAGATTACTGCAATTGATTGAAAGGAATTTTAATTCTTTTTTTAAAGAATCCAATAAACCAAATCACATAGAAACAACAAATGTGTACTGATAAATTGAATATATACTTGATACTTCAATTTAAACAATCAAGAAACATCAGATTGGAGACAATCAAATAATCACAAGAAAAGAACAATCAATTGATGCCAGGATGAAATCACCAAATTAACTGTATTTCATTATCTTCTTCAAAATTTATACATGCAACATAGTCTCCTTGAATATCATTCTGAAAATATAATGCTTACAATGATTCGTCCTATTCTAATTCTATTTTTTTACCACCCTTTCTATTTATCCAATAACGGATATTTATACATCAGTTTGCAAAAGGACGTTCCTTTTCAAAAGTCTAAAGCATAAAAAGTTTTAACGAATTCTCCATTTAACTAATTCTTGTTAAGCCACAAATGGACTACAGACATATGCTCCGTATAATCTTGGCAGTCATGAGTGTCAGTATCCCCCAATGCATCGTGGATCACAATCTCCATCACTATCATTCTCTCATTCTGCTCACATGCTTCATCCAATGTTACGTCCTCCATAGTGGTTGCTTTCAACATCTCTTGGAGTATTGTTTCACACACACTTTTCCATGTAATTGCTTCTTTCATTTTTCCTTCATCATCACATAACTTGGTCAATCTATCTTCGGCAGCCTCTATCAATCCCTGCATATCTCCTTGCAACTCTTCTTAGAAATCCCTATGTCTGTCCATGATATAGTTGGCATTCTCAATCTCTTCATTACTAGGAGTGTCCTTTTGCTCCAATTCCTCAATTTTTTCCCGAATTATGTTGTCCACTCTCCTGTGTTCCTTTATGGAATCCACATATTGTGAATGTTTTCCCTAGAGCCTATTTATCCAAGTGGTTAGGATGACCTATCTTCTTTTGATTATTGTAGCAAGTGCATCTGTTTTCCCTTGAGAATATGCAGTTGATCCTTCCCAATGATCCCTTTTCTGTGAACTCTCACCTTGGGTGAGCATCCTTGTTTGCTCTGTTACAACACCTACCAAGTCTTTTAAGCGTTCATTTTCTCTCAACATCCTCTCATTACAAGTTTTATACATCTCCCTTTCCATTATCAATGCTTGCATTTGAGCTTTATTTAATTTGGCTATGTTTATCCCAATATCAGCATTTGCTACAGGGTCAGCCTCCCTAGCCTTCAAGGTCATGACATGTCCAAATTCCTTTTCAGTATCAATAATAATTAACCTTTTGTGAGGAGGATATAATGCCCAAAACATCAATGTCTCATCATCAGGGTTGTATCTTGATCCTGTGTATACCTCTGTCACTTTTTCTATGCTTAGCTTATGGGTGGCATTGCTATCTTTCAAGAAACTATCAAAAACTAATGCAGAGTTCATATCCAAACCTAGAAAAATTATGACACCTCCCCTTTCTAGCAGCTCCCTTACCTTTTCAGGGGTCATGTTAATCATTTCCTTATCTACTTCATCTTTTAAGCTTTTCAACAGTTGATCCTCATTTCCTGGAGTAACATTGTCAACTTGCCCTCTTATCTCTTTTCCTTTTTCTTATATAAAAATGTCTTAAACTCCGAGGTCCTTATAAATTCATCATCTAATATGAAATACCTATAGTCTTCATGTCTTATATCTACATCCATAGTTTCCTTAACATCATTTTCCCTGGCAACATATGTATAGTCCTGAGTCTTCATTCTTGAAACTTTCTCAGATGACCTTTGTGGCCTGTCTTTTTCTGATATCCCTCTAATGAAGGATAATAATTCAGCATCCATCAACTCATGATTATGTTTTTCAATCACAATTTCAGCCTCCTCTGCCTCTAGGTTTCTGCTTATGTCATCAGATTTATAGGGCACATGATGGTACCCTCCAAAATTTATTTTTTGTTTGGCAGAGTGAATATACCCTTCCGGATCAAAGTTCTTTCTAACTGGTTCCCTTCTCATGTTATAGTGCAACAATTTATCCAAAATCAAATCATAACCTTCCTTTGCTAATACAGTGAAATCACTAAAACACAATGTGTTGGGCATAAAGGCCTGTTTCCCATATGAACTTAAGTTCATAACATTGGAGTAATCCATTTGCCTAAAAATTTCTAGGTATGAAATTCTATCCAGGATAGTTCTAGGAAGAATGAAAGGTGCATCTTCAAAGCCATAAACCCTAATCATTGTGGCATTCTCTAAACAGTACCAATCCCCCCAGTTATGGTTAATTGGTCCATTGTAATCTCTAGGCCTAAGAAACCTTTTCACTTCTTCGGATAAAAAAAATCAAAAGGATGGTTGAAAAATCTATACAAGGGTTTCACAAAAAATTCTTCAAAATGCAGGAAATTTGAATTGGCAAACTTGCTGTCCCAAACAGTAGTCCATAATTGAATAGGCAATGGCCTACCTTCCTTGTCAAATTGTTAAATCCTTAGCTCCTGGGGCCATAAACCCAACTCTTGTCTGAAGTACAACACTAAATGCATCAGTAGTTAATAATTTATGAGATGGAGAGCAGAAGCGCCACCTTTTATCGCCATCAAACCCATATCCAACTCCTTAAAAATGTGTCAAGCATAGTCAAATGATCTTGAATTATGATACTGAGTGTCTGCAGAAATTACCATGGGCACAACTTCCATATGCTTAGGTACCTCATCCCCAATATCTATCCCATCGAGTAGTAGGTGTATTTGAGGTAAGGTTTGAAAAGATCGACATGATAGGGTGGCCCCTCATTGTCTTCCATCGGAATAGGCTTGACATGACACCTAATTATGTGAAGAGGCAACCTCCACCCTTTATAGATGGTGTCCATCCTTCTGAACTCACTGTTGAGCTCTTCTCTTTCTATTTTCTCACTGCACAATCCTTCCATCCTGAAAACCTCAGCAATTGCATTATCAGATATATGTATCAACTGGTTCCCTGAAAAATCACATATAGCTTTGTCTTTCGAGTCATAATGTCCAGCTAGCATCTTTATCAGTTCAACATCAACAAAAACGTTAGGGCACACCAATTTCCCTAAATTAAGCCTCCATGGATTGCACACCGGCTCAAAGCGATTTTTCCTGTGATAGTGGAAAATGAATAACTCATAGCCCCTAATCGGAGTCCAAACATCCCCTATAAATTTGCATTTGTCATCGAATTTGTCAACTTGCACTTTGAGCTGTGCAGAATGCCTAGCTCAAGGGACAGAACCAGTTAATTGATCTATGAGGTCCTGATTAAGCTTCCTTTTAGTGCCTTCTGTTTGTAATTCAGTCTTCTGCTTTTTTCCTTTTGATTGGCTACCCTCCCCGGATTTTCTTCCCTTAGTTTTCCTGACACAGCGCCTTCCATAATTCAAAATTTTATGAGTTCTGAAGAGAAACTTACTGTAACTTTTTTGCAGACTCAAGCTAGGTAAATTCCTTAATTGCTCTACTAGTTCCTTTGCTTTCTTTCACTTTGAATTTTGCGAGGCAATGATTTCAATTGATCATACCCTGATATGCAAAATCTCCTATGCTTCATGGTGCCATTAATTGTCTTTACTGAGATATGAATGCTGCAAGTTTTTTTGAAATTCTTGTTGTAACATCAGGGCTCATATCGGAGAGATATTTCAAATCTTTGGCCGATCGACCTGTTCAACGTTCACCCATCCACCAAGACGTCTTGCAATTTCCCCGACTTTACAAGTCTCCCCGATAGTTTCTCTTCTTTCACTCTTTATATCGCCACTACTTTCACCGAAAAAACTATTGCTCAGGCTCAATGAATCGGGCCAACAGTTCTTTATCTTACTCCGAAAATACTTTGTCTCACCCAGATGTTTGCTTTATTTACTTATGTCGCTTAGATAAGCAATTTGTTCTACCGACAAAATAATATTCGCTGTGATGTCTCTTAGATCTCCCCGCAGTGACATGTCTCTCCGATAGGCTTTCTTTTCGGTAAGACAATGCACATTGTCTCCCCGACATCTTTTATCTTGGTAAGCTTTAGTTTTCATTGGTGTAACCCGAGGAGTCGGTAAGACCTTTTGAACTCTCCCCGCCATCATTTGTTTCACTGAGATGTTCTTTTGCTTTATCTGCAAGACCAATAGCGCTTCGGGCAGTATTTCAAAATTTCTCTCCGATGACCAAAGTCTCCCCGATAGGCTTCGCTTTTCTCCACTCGGCCCAAGGTAACTTAGCTCGATATGATCTTACAGCGTCATGTCGATACCTTTTGTCTTGCCGATAAGCACTATAGACCCGCATTCTCCTAGTGTACAATTTTATCGGTATGACCTGTCTGATGTCTCGCCGATATATTGAAGATATGTACATTATCATCAATGAGACTTGCATCAACTTATGCTGATATTTTCATATGTCAATGTTTCAATGCCAACTGAAAATTATGGGGTTTTATGACAGAATTTAAACTGGATTTTGTAAAAGGATGCTGTGTGAGGATTTTTCTATTTGTATTATGAAGTTTTTTAGGAGGCTAATAATCATGAAGGGTGAATAAAATGGCCAAAATTTCATAGTTCCAACATAACTTAAGGAGAAGCTAAAAGACTAAGGAAAAATGTATGAAAGCAAAGATGGGTCCCGGTAAACAAGGCCTGATGAGGTACCCATGTACAAATGTAAAAGATCTATCACAATAGGAGAAAAAGAGAAAACCTCATGGGAAAAACTCTTCTCTAAAAGAGAGAAATACATGTGAAGGACTAAGAAGCCTCCAAACAATAATGAAGGATGAAGAAGCCTCCAATCAAGAAGAAATTGTCCCAAAATATAGGAACAAAGGATGAACATGAAAAAAACACTGAAGCATGAAGAAGCTGCAAACACTGTCGTAGAATGACTGCTGAAATGCTGAAAGAAAAAACCCTCTGAAACAAATGATGATCAAGAACAAGAAGACAAGAATTTTTATGAGTGCCCTCAATGACACTACTCAAATCAGATGGAAAACAAAGGCAAACACCTAGACCTCGAAGATACAGATGGAAAAAATACCAAAAATCTGAAGAACTAATCATGTGAAAATGGAAGGTCACTTCCAAAAATAGGAATGCAAGAGTGTCCATATGGTAAGTGCTCCATCTCACTGAAATGCATGGGTAACCAACTACTACATCCGCCTAGTACATAGGAAAAAATACTATATACATAGCTCACTCCAACACTAGACCAAGGAAGCATTAACACCAATAGTAGAAACCCCCCCATAATGCTAAAAAGGGAGAGGTGTGACAAGTACACTGAAACTGAATGCCAAAAATAAGTGCATGAACAAGAATCAAGAACATCTGAACGTGCAAACATGAAAGTACCAGCACATATAAAGGGTGTGCAAATAGTAGACACACATGAATGAGGTTGATGTCATGGAAGGGACACTCACTTGACACAAGTATGATTGCAAACAAAGGCAAAACATCAAACCCCCCATGGAATTGTATAACATAGTGCGAGTACAACAAGGCACAAAGTGATGTGCAAGAATTCCAATACTACAGATACAAAGATGAGCCACTTTATTTCAATGCACTTACAGATGATTAAAACATGCAATGTGAGCCCATAAGGTCAAAAAAAATATCTCCTCCTCTAGGTACAACATGATTATTTTATTACAAAGATTTTGCAAAAAAATGAAAAAAAATTGATTGGCTTTTTATTTTAAAGTTTAAAAAAGCATGAAAAAAACTATTATATTTTTTTTAGATAAAATATATGAAAAAACTCAAATTTTTTATAAGAAAAATACTTAAAAAAACTAATTTTTTTTTTAAAATTTTTTTATTTAAAAACTATTTTATTTTTAAATAATTTAATATATTTTTTTCTTTGAGCGGTTGGTCCACTCGCGCCACCTGCACAGGGCTCAAGGCACCCCCATCGGCAATACTGTGGTACCCCCATCGGTGGTACCTTGGTACCACATAGGGGTGCAAGGACCGAGGGGCCTACCACCCGCAAGGGTGAAAGGTAACTCGGTACCCAAAAAAAATTAATATATAATTTTTTGAGGAAAAAACTTGCAATGCCCCTTGAGGGCTTTTAAACAATTTTTTTATTTGATTTTTTTTTTCCTTAAAAATTGTGTAGGAAAAAATGTTCAGAATTTTTTTTTATTATTACCTTGTTTTGCGTGCTATGAAGGTTGTAAGGGAAAAATATTTTTTTGCCTCAGAGGTCAACTGATTGGATTCTGACAATTTCACAGTCAATCTTAGGGTTTTTGGCCACTGTAGATGCAATGGTGAGGTTTGTTTAGGCTCAAAATGCTCCAAAATTGCGGGTGCACTCTAGATTTTGGTAGAAAAGCCCTTTCTTTAAACCCTCACAAATTTGACAAACGAAAGCCAATTTTGACAAAACAAAGGTCAATCTTGACATTTTATGATAGCTCTGGATTCAATGGAGAGGTTGGATTTGACCCTGGATGCTTTTAAAAACTTCTTCAAGGCAAGATCTCACAAAAAGGAACAAGAAGCTTGCAGATCTGGAGCTCTGATAACATGTAGAAGTTGATAACCCAACCTCATAGATCCCAATGAACACCTGCAAGCAAATAAATTGTCACCAAAGGAGATCAACAGACACAAGAATGTTTCTTTACAAACATGAAGCAAAAGATGCATTACCCGAGAAGTGAATAATTACAAAGAGATCAATCCTTAAGAAAGGAGATCAAAACCTAAAGTGAAAACCCTAGGATGGAGATTAAATTAGCATGTGACAAGTGTCAAGATCATAATGAATGAGACAACATGAATAATTTAATAATGCAAAATAAATATTCCTAAGTTTAGCTTAAGTGAAATAAATTAAAGGTGACTTAATTAATTAATCAACATGATTAAATTAATCAAGTAAACAACCTATTACTCTAACAATCTAGACCTACTTTTGATGGAAATTCCAATATGATAAGAAGGGCTTGGATAGAGAAATTATGACATACCTCACCTTAAATCCCATGAAAGAGAAAGTTCTAATTCAATTTTCCTCCTTACATTTAGAAGGTGTTTCATATGGCCACAAGGTCATGATTGAATACTAACATTAGATGAGTTCCATTAAAGAATTATTAAAAAATTAAGCTTAAAGATAAAGATGTATTTAAAGGAACTCTCAAATATTAGGTAGTAGATTATAGTAAGTGTTTATGTACTGTAGTTCTAGGTAATTTATAGCATAGTGATAAAAATATTAGAAAAGAGAATAATATACCTTTTTATTAAAGGGGTCTTGGAGCCACTAAAGAGTCTTGTTAGGGATTTTTCTCCTCAAACATTGTTATAAGCTATCAAAAGAGATTTGAATCTAGAGCCATATCTACTAAATAATATATTTCCTTATCATTTTCTGACAACCCCTTATGGGTAGCATAAAGGAAGGTTCTAGAGAAAAGGATTATCTACACATTCTCAAAGGACCACTCCTTAGGTCACTATAATAAATTAAATGAAGAAAATTGGAATGGGCTCAAGAGAAAGAAGCTCTACTTTACTTGTAGGGAACTATGGGCTCCAACTCACAAGTTCATGGACCTTGTCCAATGCGGGGAATGGTAGTGGAGTATAAGAATATTGTGGGATATAAGTGGATTGATGAATATGAGGAGGTTGTGTTTGAGGAATATAAGTGGAAGAGTATGGAGGGGCATAAGAGGAATGTGACTAAGGGATATAAAGCATAGAATATTGGGGGATAGAAAGGGATTATTGAGGAATAGTAGGTGTTGTAGACATAAGAGGATTATATAAAGGAGAAAACAGGTGTTGAGATTGAGGAGGTTTTAATAATATAGATTATGAAACTGGAGGCTAAATAGTATCAAATATGTATGGTAATGCATAAGGAACCTAGACAATAGTCTAAGGTGTAGCAGATTGCATAGGTATAAAAGGGATGTTGAGTGATACTTGAGAAGTAGGATTGGAAATGGGATTAAAGCCTAAGGCTATAGGAGGTGTGGTGGATAGCCTGGACACATAGTTGTGTGCGTAGGGGAGTTGAACTAATATGATATTCTTGAGAATTGGATCTTTAGGTTGGGAAGGTCTACCACCCCATGGATTATTAAAGATTGGATTAGGGGATTGTTGTCTAACAATATCACCTAGTTTAGACATGTCAAATTCATATGGAATTTTAGCACCTCTATTGATTAATTCTTCTAGGATTGATTCCTTTCATTAGTTAATAACTTGTTCCACTAAATCTCTAATCTCTAGATTACTTATGAACTCCTAGAATAATGGTGAATATTTAGGTTTAGATACCATTTTAGGTTTAGTGAGTTGTTCAATTCGATTCATTGTATTGTACGGCTTCCCACTTCCTAGTATGGGATGAAATATTCTCATAACTAGGCATGCTAGTGGTCTAATGTGATTATTGTTCTATTTAATTTTTCTCTTGGAAACTAGTGATGGGCATAAAGGTAGATTATTTGCATTGTTATGAGGTGAATGGGTTTTGATGATGTTATTGTTATGTCTAAGGATGTATCTAATCAAAACATTGATTATCAGATGGGTGGTTGGATTTTTCCTCTTAACTTCAATAGAGATCCTATGTTGATTTTCGTGGGTTGGTTATCTACTTGAGATGGACTAAGTTCTCAAGAGAAAGGTGATTTCAAAGCAAACTATAACTCTAGCTCAAGGTAGAATAGCTTGAATGAGGCATAAATGACTTAGGATAGGCTAAGTTCCTATGAAAGTGTTGTGATGAATAATTTGATTATGATTTAGTATCTCAATTATGTGTTTGAGGTTGTATTTTTTTTGGATGATTTTGATGTCAATAGGATGTATTTAGCTACATGCTTATGTTAAAAGGATGAGAATTTCACTATTTTTGGATGGGTGATGCAAAAAAAAAGGTTGACATGGGTTGAATATGAAGTGGAATATTTATTTATTTGTAGCATTAGAATTGGAAGAACACTAGCTACCTAGGGTATGAAGCATTTACACTCTAGATTTTCTATGGAAATAGGACTTCTGAAACACAAAGAAATGTTCTCTATCTAGAGATGTTAATGAAATTTTATACTTGGAACCAATAAAATAAAGATCACCTAAAATGTTACAAGAACATTCCCAAATATATACATGGCCACCTAAATAGAGTTAGAGTGAAATTTTGGGTTAAGACTAACTTTTATGAGGTTGCCCAAATAGGGTAAAAGGTTGTCCAATTATGAAAAAGACCACCTAAATAGAGATCATTTAATTTTGGAAAAATTTTGGGCAATATAGAATTGCTCAAAAATAGGACATGGCTACCTAAACTAAGCTGGGCCAATTTTGGATTAAGTTTGGGTAATATTTGAGCAATGAAAGATCACCCAAATATAGGAAAAGACCACCTAAACAAAGTTGAATTGGTTCTAGACTAAGTGAAGGAATTAAAAAACCACCCAAACATAAGAACAAGCTACCTAAATAAGGTTGGAATGATTTTGAGCCCACTCTGGGAAATACAAGACTATCCAAACACAAGACCAAACCACCTAAACTAGGTTGGAATTGTTTAAAGCGATTATTTTGAAAAAATGACTTAGAATGTTTTCCAAGAAATATTAGACATGAAGACACTTTTGTTTGGATGTAGATTTTTTGAGATATTTAGACAAGTACTAGCATAAAATGAGAATACATTTTAAGCACACCCACATTCTCTAAAATTAATCATGTAGGAGTGTTAACTTAGTGTGGTCCCACTAGCCAAAGGCTAATATCTCAAGATTAGTGCAAGGAACTTATCTTTCAAGAGTCAATAGATATGCATCTAGTGGCACAAGGCCTCACCTTTTCCCTTTCTTAATAGGTCCTAGGACCTTTCCCAAATAACTTATATATATATATATATATATATATCTACATAGGGAGATACATGGTGAGTAGCTTCAAGCATGATACTATACCTTGCACAATACCAAGCAGTGACCAAAAGGTCTCATCTAGGTTTTCCAAGCTTCTAGGGTAGTTCTCTAAATACTAGGATGGTAAGTGGGGCACAACTATGAACACTAGCCTTCCACAAACATGTTTCAATGACATCAATTAAGTCATTTGGAGCAACCTTTCACTCCTATTTTGGTATCAGCCAAACATTGCAGCTTCACTATACATGATTTAACTAGATTAGGGTACAAATTTTGATTTTACCCATTTTTATACCCATTGATAACACATGGTTGAGGTCGTCCCTTGGGGTGATGAAATCACTAAACAAGACTCATAATGGTAAAGAATAACTAGACATTTTTTTATCTCCAACATTGCTTAAGGTGCAAGGAGAAAGCATAAACGTAACTAGTGCTCTTGGGGTTGACACAACAAGACTTGGTTTAAATCAAGGGTTTTGATCTCCAAGATGACCAAATTGTGTGAGGAGAGAGAATACACTAAGATAACACACAAAACAAACAAAATGAGTTCTTTGAATGTTTAATCTTCTTTAATGTGCCTAATTTACTGGCAAATAATATCTTTGACAATGGAGCTGCAACACAATTTTTAGTAGTTTCCTACTTCATTCTTTGACTAGTGTGTAATATACAAGACCAATGTTAGTATAAACAGAATGATGGCACCTTTTAAAAGTTCAAATTTTGAGTGCCCATTATGAAAAATAATTCCTTGCACACTCAAAAATGTTGGTAATAACGCATCATCTTAGAATGAAACATCTAAGAATAGCAGTCCCTTAGTGACTTTATTTTCTTCAAATCACCTCAAGGACACAAACTACTTTGCCATAAAGTGGAAACAGGCATAATGATTTCCCACATTTACCCTTTTGAGAAAAGTACATGCAGACTAAGCTAGATTCAACACATACATAGATTCAAAATTCATAGAATCTAACAACATGGAAGATAAGCTAATGAACACATATATTTAGGTGGGGAAAGCCCTTTCGGTTAAGAAACCCCACCCTCCAAAATATCTAGCCATTGTATTATTCAGCAATAAACAGAGTTACAATACAATCTCAGGCTCATAGCCTTTATAGGAGTTACATCTTGTTTCATCTGGAGAATACAGGAAACAACATAGATCTGAAACCTTGCACTATTACAATGTCCTCACACGACATACAATGAAGATTCATTTCATCTCACCAGCCCACATGCACAGCTAGCCTTTTGGCCAACACAGCCTCACGACCTCTCAGGTTCACATCTTCTCAGTTCTGTGTGTCTCAGTGTTCACAGTTACAATGCTTAGAGCATACTATTTGAGCACACACTCTCTACCCTGCTTGATCTAATTTCACATCTTGATCAACCTCATCTCTCTTACCAATCCAACCAATAACCATCAGGGTATTTAATTACCCCACCAACAAGCTTCCACCATTATCTGGCAACACCGCCCTACAACACACATCGAGCCACCCAACATTGAATTGGATTACAGAGACATACCAAAATTGCACTCTGTCAACCCTGCAATTAATCACTACCAAAGAATAAAGCTTTTGGAAAATCAGTGTTGATTTACAATAGCGATGTAAAATCAATGAATAATATCATGCCACATGTCGTAACACTATTCATCCATCACTTTGACTAATGCACCAAATAGTCGGTTCATTTAAACTTCCACAATAGACCAACCGTCAAAAAATTCATAGGCGATTAAACTCCCTCCAAGAATTTTCCCTTCATATGCCGCTTGTCGTGGTTAGGACCAACCAAGACACGCATACACTACTAGTGCACTTTCGTGGAATCAAAAAAGCATCTACAATATTCCCAATAGTTTTCCCTGAAATAGTGAAACGTGTTTGGAGTCGGCACATCCTGCATGAGTCACTTGAGACCCACCACACGAGGCACAAGACTAGCAAACATCGTTGATCAAGTCGCCAAGTGTCAACCGCTCAAGAAGTTTTGCTCGCTTCACAAGATTTCATCGGTACTCACCACAACTAAGCATGGAATAAAATGAGCATTGTTGGATTAATGTGATCGCAACTGTAGATCAAGATCATCTTTAACAAACACTGGTCCATCGGTGTAGCCTAGTGAAGAGTTCCACCGATGACCCCAAGCCACATTAATACATTTTTTATCATTCTATCATTGAGACTATCGATCAGGTTCCACCGATAGAAAAAAATTGCCAACATTGAGCACTCATCCCGATAGAACAAGTTACACCGACCAAGCACTTCGGTCAGACTTCTATCATCGTCGAGAGTTAGGGGACTTGCGTCAATTTCTTAGGTTACACCGATGAATGGGTTAGCGATATTGAGGCACATATTTCCAACAATCTCCCACTTGATGAAGATCATTCTAACCATTCTAGAGCACCAAAAACAAACCATATCAAAGCACAAACAACATAAAATTCAAGGGCCAAAGCAGATCACCTCTGTGAGAAACATTCTCCAAAAATAAGATAGAACACCAGTTAGAACAACAACAAGAACACTGACTGCAACCATCCAACTGATCAAACCCACATGACTAAAAATAGCACCCACAACTCATGCTATTTCATCCAATCACCCATACCTTCAAGTTATCCACATTAGTAAACTCATGTCAGTAGCACAACCAACCCATCAACCACAAGTACAAGCACCATGTGCCACCTGGTCAAAGAAGACCAAACACAGACAGGTACTCCCACTGCATGGGTAATGCCAAATCTGAAAGATCAATGACATAACAAGTCTACCAATCACAACATGTAGAAAAACATAGTCATGTAGTACCAAGGAACATCCACAATGAAATGTATAACCTGCAACCAATTGCTACAGGAACCATTTCTCTCAACAGTCTTTCATAGTTCTTCCAAGTTCTTCACACCCAATGTAGGATGAAAACAAACTTCCAGGAAGGAAACCAAGACCAAAGAGAGAAATGGTGCACAACATATACCTGTAGAACCTCCTTCTGCATACACCTCTAAAAGCGAGTTGTGTCAGGTATGATCTCCTTCACATCTAAAAGGAAAAGACATAACAACACCCAACCATTCAAACTTAACAAATCATGGATGTAGGACTCACAAAGAAGATCAAACTAGCCCATATAACTATCTCCTATCAGTTCTCATCAAAAGATGATATAGCTCAGAAGCTCAAGGAGATAAACTATGATGTCCACCTTCCACTATGAATCCTCCAAAACCTTAAAACAATAGTTCAAGATCCGTATCTATGAAATATAAAGCATAAAACACATCTAAAAGATATAATGGGAAAATACCTCTCAAATAAACTTCACCATCAAGAAGACCCAAAAAAAAGCTCCTCTAAGATACACAAGCCTTCATGACTTATCCAAGAGAAATCTCCTTACTGGTCCCTATTAAACTCGAGTTCAACCAAGGTGTAGGCTACTCAGACTTTTTGTAAACAACACCTTTCTCATTCCATGAGAATCATAGCCTCACCTCATTCTCCATGTATCCATGAGCACCAACAACCGACCATCTCATGCTAAAATCCAATCTGCACTATTGCACTATTAAGAATTTCTCAAGCATATGACCAATGTACTCAAACCACAAAGAATTACTAGACCGTTTTCAAAGCTCCAAAAAACTAAAACATGAACTTATCATGACATCATGATATACACATCCCCCTTAGGAAATACTATGCTTCAAGTGAACAAACTATGGTCTCAAGAGAAAGGAAACATGCCAAAACTCTAATGCTCAAGCAAGAGTATACATGACATCAAGCAAACAAACTCTAAACCAACATCACCTGTGAAGCACCACCAACATCTCAGCCAAAGACTCCAAATGTCTCCCATGGTTTCAAGATGTTGTACATCCTCAAATAGTGTCCATGCAAATGTGAAAGAACCCTTCTACAGCAACAGGATCTAAGATTCTCTCCTAGTAACATCTTCAACACTAAAGAAGATCATTCACCTCCAAGTGATGAATTCACAGTCACTGCTAAAGCTCCCACTGAGACGTGACATCCAAGTTTTCCAAGAATCATGATCAAACATTTACTGATCTAGAAAACCTCTAGGTATAATCGATAGCATGTCCATCTGAAAACAATGCCAAACAACACCAACATCTCCAAACCACGCAGACCAAACCATCACTGTCAAATTATTACACTATAGTGTGTACCAAGCTCTCCATGACATCGTGATACACACGCTAAAAAGTCCCATAAATGAATTTTCAGGTACTCAACACCATCCTTCCTATCATCTCAAAGAAGCCATGCCAATGCACAAGTGACCACAAACAAGGTTAATTAACAGATTTGAACCAACACTGAATCAACCTTGCAGATATAGACAGTCCACTTTCGAGTTATCTCATTGTAGCCAACGGGTAGCTAATCCACTAGCCACATAACTCGAAGATTAATCACAACAACAATGCAAACCCATCATCACAAAGGAAACTACAAAACTGAGATCTCAAAGAGAACAACAATGTAGAAAAACTTGACTCAAACACTAGATCAAAAAATAGATCCGATTTTCCAATCACATCCACAACTCAAGCACCATAGTCTAGGAAACTAGCATGCAACACCACAAGAATTTTGAGTGAAAAAACACATACCAACACTCCCATGTAGAGAAGAAATCACACCTCCTCAAACCATGTCGAACTAAAACTATCTCATCTAGTCACACTTCAAAAGAGAGGGTCTAGGAAATAGCTTAACAATAGCTCCACATAACCACAAGTTTTCCTTGACCATGCAAAATCGGCAAAACCACTGTGTTTCCAAAACACCCATGCACATCCATATCCACTACACATCTGGATGAACCAAGAGTCTGCACACATCCATCATGGTTAATTAGAACAATGAAAAATAACATGAATATGCATCATAGAATTTTTAGGAAAATCTATATAAAATCTTCAGAACCAAAGAACATGAAACTGAAACATGCAAGTACAAGATATCCAAAAAAGGAATAAGTAGTATAGGAATTTCAGGTCCATTCCAGACCAATTCCAGAACCACAAGAATGCACATGCATACGAGAGAGCCAAGCAATTCAGAAGTTTTCAGACCACCCAAGATCAACTTCATAGCCATCATGCAATTAGGGTGACAAAGAATACTGCCTTCAATACCAAGTCAGAACACCCAACACAAGCACAATACTCCATGGATGAATAACAACCCAAGCATCTCCATACCACCAGGGAGACCCTCACACAGACACCCAGTATGAAGCACACTTTACTGCAACACAACCATAAGCATAAACTCACACCCCTTGCATCAGGATCATTCACTACCAACTAGGAGCCTCATATCACATCATCACAATATGATCAACTCCAGATTATTCACCTTCAATGTCTTTCACTCTATGTGTTGTCTCAAAAGAGAAATAACTTTCACTCATCAAAGCATCAAACATCAACTAATTCCTCCAGATTTCCTCAAGCCTGAAAAACTAAGAAATATTCACACGAGAAATACCCAGAACCAACAACCAGAAGAAGGCACTAATACCACTTGTTGGTAATAACGCGTCATCTTAGAATGAAACATCTAAGAATAGCAGTGCCTTAGTGACTTTATTTTCTTCAAATCACCTCAAGGACATAGACTAATATGCCATAAAGTGGAAATAGGCATAGTGATCTCCCACATTTACCCTTTTGAGAAAAGTGCATGCAAAATAAGCCAGATTCAACACATACACATATTCAAAATTCATAGAATCTAACAACATGGAAGACAAGCTAATGAACACACAAATTTACGTGGGGAAAGCCCTTTCGGTTAAAAACTCCCACCCTCCAAAAGATCCAACCATTGTATTATTCAGCAACAAACAAAGTTACAATACAATCTCAGGCTCATAGCCTTTACATGAGTTACATCTTGTTTCATTTGGAGAATACAAGAAACAACATAGATCTGAAACCTTGCATTGTTACAATGTCCTCACATAAACTATAGTCAAGATTCATTTCATCTCACCAGCCCACACACACAGCCAGCCTTTTGGCTAGCACAACCTCACGGACTCTCAGGTTCACATCTTCTTAGTTCTGTGTGTCTCAGTGTTCACGGTTACAATGCTCAGAGAATACCATTCGAACACACACTCTCTACCCTACTTGATTTGATTTCACATCTTGATCAACCTCATATATCTTACCAATCCAACCAACATCCATCAGGGTATTTAATTACCCCAACGACAAGCTTCCACCATTCTCTAGAAACACTTCCCTGCAGCACGCATCGAGCTGCCCAGCATTGAATTGGATTACAGAGACATACCAAAACTGCACTTTGTGCACTTTCAGGAAATAAAAAAAAAATCTACAATATTTTTGATAAGTTTCCCCAAAAAAGCGACACATGTTTGAAGCTAGCACACCCCGCATGAGTCACTTGGGACCCAACACATGAGGCATGGGACTAGCGAAACTCATTGATCAAGCCGCCAAGTGTCATCTGCTCAAGCGATTCTGCTTGTTTCACAAGATTTCGTCGGTACTCACCACAACTGAGCGCGGAATAAAATGAGCATCATTGGATTAATCTCATCACAACCATAGATCAAGATCACCTTTAACAAGCATCGTTCTATCAGTGTAGCCTGGTGAAGAGTTCCATCGATGACCCCAAGCCACACCGATACAGTGTTTATGATTCTATCATTGAGACTATCGATCAAGTTCCGTCGATAGCCGCAAGTCACATCGCTAGAAATAAACCGCCAACACTGAGCACTCATCCCGACAAAACAAGTTACACCGACCAAGCACTTTGGTTGGACTTCTATCATCATCAAGATTTAGGGGACTTGTGTCGACTTCTCAGGTTACATCGATGAATGGGTCAACAAGATTGAGGCACATATTTCCAATAAGAAATTCCCCTATAAAATTTTCCCAAATGACTTACTTTGGAGGGTCATAAATCAGAGCCAACTGATTTTCATGTAAAATACTATGGTGGGCATACTCATTTGACATATGTGAACATGCTTGCCAAGTTTCAGCCTCCTATGATGAGTTTTGATAGACTTTTGAAGAGAAAAGTTGGAGGGTTCTGGGACTGTTTTGTTGTTTGCAAACTTTCAGTCCTTCGAAGTGGCCTCCTATTCAGACTAATATTTTGCAGTTGGATGATTTTCATGATGAATGGATTGGTTCCCTGAATTCCCCCAACATTCATATGCTCCCTATTTCGGTTTCAGAGTATCAAGATTAAATTTGATATTTCTACCAGGTCGAAAGAAAATACAGTTTGTTTTGTTTTACATCTACATTTCCTGAATGTTGCAAGGTGGTCAACTTTGACCCCTAATATCTTATGAATAATTTTGACTTAAGGAAATCCCTCTTGTACACATACTCATTGGACCTAAATGACCTAGATTTTCCAATGGTAGCTTTCCAGAAGGTGATTGGATATTTTTTCAAAGTGGTGACTTAGTGAGCCCTGATTGGTTTTGAATGTGCAGTTGTAGAAAAGTCTGACTAAGCTACTTTGGATGTTAATATCTTTCACCTTCAGGTCCTCTTTTCCAATTCATTTGTTTCATTGCATTCTTGGGTCAAATTTCTACGTGCCTGTGCATTTTCATGGCTCCAAGAGGTTGTCTGACTAGTTTTCTAGGGCGATTCTAGAGGCTACTGGGCTAGTTTTGTTCACTGTGCAAATATGCTAGAAAGAAAATTTTAATGACAACCCATTTCATTTTTTCACCTCAGATGCATATGGAAGCAACATTGGATCAATTTAGGATGAAATTTGTTTCAAAACAAAAAAATAGTCAGGCCCACAAGGGGACCCGACATGTGTCACATGATTTGAGGAAGCTTTTATTCAGTTGGGTCAGTTTGCTTCAGGAAAGCATCATGAAAAAATGAATGAATTGATTAAAAATTATGCTGAATCAAGGCCTCAGAAGCTACTTCAAAGACTCTTGAACTTGGCACACAAATAAATATTAGAGCTAAAAATCTTTCATTCTGATCATTAGTTGCTCATTCTCTTCTAATTGACCATGAAGCAAATGAGAGAAGAACAACTTCAAGGAGATTATCTAGGGTTCAAGAGCCATTAAGGAGTGTTGATTCCAATACTATCAAGGTATTCAAAGAAGTAGGGTCAACTACATATAATTTCAGTGCTCTCTATTTTATGGTTTCTAAAATAGTGAAGAGCAGTAAATTGAAGAAGCCTTAAGCATGTTAAGTCTTTTAAGAGATGGTGTTTTATTTGAATTACCATGGGACAAAGCCACAACACTATTTAATATTTCTAGGTTTCTGAACATCAAAATTCCTATACTAGATAACCAAATGAATGTTTCTCAAGTAATCTCAATAGGCCATTCATCCCTTTTAGATAAGGAAGCCAATCAAATTTGACCCTCTTAATGGGCATGCTGAGACATTGCAATCATTCTAGTGGTTCAATTCATAATGAAAGAATTCAGTTTTTATTGTGTCTCTTCTTAGTGGAAAAAATGTCACACTAATTCACCTACATTCTTTGTTGATTGATTGAACTGCAAAGTAGTGTGTGTGTGAAACAACAAACTCACGATTTGAGAAGGCTTGAGTTGCATTGTTAGATGTTGAACCATAACAATGAAGCTATTGTGAATGTTGGTACAATAAATTGTGTAGTAAACATGCTTTCTCAAGATGAAGAAATTTTTAGAATCACAGGATTAAAATGGTTAAAGAAGGGGTGGAAAAATGGAGGCGGATTTGAGGCTTCGATGTAGCATGTCCCTAAGTGGTGTTGAACCTAAAGTGCATAAAAATACATCGAATGCCTTATGAATGCCACACAGCATGGAGCCACACATGAATGCTTGAAATAGAAGAAAAATTAAGGCTCAAGAATTGTGAAATAGGGAGGTCGAAGCTATGTCAAGATGTAAGAAAATATGAAGTCGGAGATTTCCTTCATAAGATTTGGATCTGTGAGTGAAGGAACAACTAGGTATGGTGTATCCCATGACTAATATGGAGAGAAAACTTGAGGAGGATGGCTTTGACCTCCTTACTGCCATCAATAACCAGTGCTCATTTTATCAACAGGTCTTTTAGCCATATTTAAGGCACATAGACTTGGAAATGTTTATGTTGCAATTGTGCATCCACCACACTAGTTGGAAGGGAGGCGAAGTGAAGAACAGCTTGCACTTTGTGAAGTGTTGGTAGAGACTAGGAAATTCCCATGTTGCTTGGGGTGGCCATCGTCCTAGCTGAAATAGGTCAGCCTCACATGAAATTTATTAAGATGTATCAAACGTTTTGATTTCTTGCAAAAGAGATGTTTACTTTTCCCTAGACAACTTGTGTTTGCAGTAAAAAATGTATCAAAATCGCTTGACAAAATTCTAGATTGGCATGGTTTTGGTAGCAAGGAAGAAGAGTTGTAGAATGAACAAATAGAGAACTAGCATGGAAAATTAGGGAAAACTGAGGATGTTGATCAAATGGCTATCATTGAACATGAAACATGGACAGATCCAAGCCCCAGCCCGCCAACCCCGCACAATTAAAATAATAATTTCCAAACTATTGTGGGGTCCACAGGGTGTTGAGGGGGAAGGTCTAGTGGGCCCGTGAAATAATTAAAGGGCATGGGTAATGTTTCATAGTGCCCTATTAAAAATTTTTTTATCATCGCTTGGAAAAGCAAGTTTTTAATTATGAGAAAAAGTGAAGTAGGGTAAAATGATTAAAATAATTAAAATATTCATTAATGGAAAAGTATCATTAAAGTATAATTCCAATTCAAATCGTGAATAATTTTTCTTGATACAAATGTGGGGGTTTTCACTTTTAAAAAATTAAAGCAGATTTCTAAGTATAAAGTGAAATATAGGGAAATATTACATTAAAAGGCATTAGTAAAACCTTTTTCTTACAAAATAGAATGCAAGATTTTAAATGAGGTGCAATATAAAATGGCATGGGGATAACTTTATAAATTGAATAAAATATTCACATAAGAAAAAGTCTTCTTTGCTGGGAAAAAGCCATTTCATGGGTAAAACAAATGTTTTCTTTAGGTGTGCAGCAAGGTAAATGGAGAGTAGAGTGAAAAAAAATTCAAGGAGAAATAATAAATTTTCAGCTACAAAGGACCAAAGGGATAGGTAAAAAGTTTTTATGGAGAAACATGGCATTTGTAGCCTAGGTGAATGGAGGTAAAGACTTTTTATGAGAAGGTCATCATCATGGGAATATTTTTATGTTTGAAGGCAAGTAAATACAAGAGGCATGAATCAAAGGTAGATTGAAGATTTTTCAAGTGTTGGAAGCAATTATTAATCAAGGGAGTTGAAGATGACAAATATCTTTCATGGATTGATTTTATGGTTATTTCTTCCTCTTCTTATTCTCATTCCTTCTCATTTGTATGGGTTCTGAAATTATGGATTAGGAAGTAAGCTAGAATAGTGTTGAGTCTGAGTCACAAATGGAGTATGTAAATTTGTAATAGTTGGGTTTTATGAGAAAATGTTAGCCAATTTGTATATAAATGTATTACTGTCATGAAGTTGTCTCCATATTTGTAAACTTTAAATCATATGAATTTAATATATCAAGGATGTTTTGAATTTGTTAGCACAACTTTCCTGTGATTGTGTTGTTTGGCCATGGTTCTCTTTCAAGTAAAGAGTTAAATTACTTTGATTAGATAACTGTAATTTTGAGTGCACAAGTGGGATTCGTAAGTATAAATTTATGACAATATGAGTGGATTTTTTAATGTAAGGCACTAACATATTTTAAATCCATTGGTTGAACCTAGTTTGTTGATAGGATCTTTGTTGCAGTTTAATATCTAACTCCATGGCCCATGATTAGGCACTGATCCATCACAAAGCCTAAGACATTTTCATAATCAATTCAAATCATATTAAATCTTTGTTACTTTTTCTTGTTGTTTAAGTTACATATTTTCCATGTATCTTCATGATATTTGAAAGAGTATAGAGGCTAAATTTGAAAGAATTTTATCTATTAATCCTCTGTGTGTTTGAGATGAAGATATCTAAGTTATTTGTTCTCAACAGTGTTCAATTCAAATGGGATTATTCTTGAACATGATAGGATATAAAACACCTATTACTCATATATCTGAGAACTATCCACTTTCATAGGTCTATATTTTGTTGCTTGACAAGTTTATCATATGCTTGGACCTATAATTAGGAACACTCTCCTGAGTCCTATGGAGCTCAAAGTGCAGAAGGATTTCATAGCCTTGTTCGTTGGCTTTTCTTGTCTTTAATCCATTGATAGAGTTGATTCCTTGTCTTAAATTAGTAATCCCTTGGTTTAGGCATTTTTTTCTCCTTAGGATTGAAGGTTGCAAGAAAAAATAACCAATAGACTGGCGATGCCATTGCGGAGGATCTTTCAACTTTTGTTGCAAACTACCTTGTTAAAGAGTCACTAAAATTTTGAAATATTATTTGTAACCAGAGATTGAAAATTGTGGAATCATATTTTCCCATCTGATTCACCAACAGACTGGTGACTCTATTGGGGAAACATCATAGGAGTATCCATTTGCATAGAGTCAATAATTTGGTGAATATGAACATTTGGTTCAGATATTCAGAAGTTTTCAGATCTGGAAGTGATTTTGTTGCAGAAATTTTACATGTATCTATGGTTCTTTGCTGGTGAAAAGAACTTTGAAGAAAATTCATCTATGAAGGAGCTTCATATTGTTTGAAGTTCAATCCTCTGTGAAGAGAGGTGGTGACTTTGTCTAAAGAATGTGCTAAATATGTGAAGAGAGTTCCAGATCTACAAAATTTGCAATCAAAAAGAAAGGTTAGCAGGTGCTACAAGTTTTCAGGTATTCTCATAAATTTAAAGAAAGTATTATTATGTTTGAAAGAAGTTTATGAGAAGTCTTCAGGTCTTAAATAAATTTAGTTCCCTATTGAGTGAAATAGCAATAAGAAAGGGAAAGAATAGTAATACTGAAGTTGCATACTTTTGTGATAAAATTTGTAGTTAGAATTATGTATAAGTATGCTTGTTTTTCTTAGACCTACTCATGGTGAATAGAACTTAAACATAGTTGAAACTAGATGTTGTACTTTGTAAAAAATTTAAGGTCGTATTTTGTATAAGGAAGCTAGGAACTATGTGAATAATTGTTGAAATATTAAAAGTTTTGAAAAGGCATATCAAAGTACATCCATATATGCATCTGTGTATGGTTACTAGTGCAACCTTGGTTTGTGATCAGCCCCAACCAAGTTTTTAAATAAGTTTTAACACTGAAAGATATAGATCCATCAATTTCAGTGGCATTAATGGTTACCGAAATGTTATTCCATTTGACATCAGAGATAAGTTACCAAAATTCAGTGGTACAAAGAGTGAATCAGAAAGAAAGCATCTACAAGAATTCAACAATTTAATAGATGACTATGAGATAGATTATGAGGATGTCACTATAAGGTTTTTTCTTCAATCTTTGAAAGGAGATACAAGAGATCGGTTCTTTGATTTACTAGCATGTTATGTTTGTTCTTGGGATGAGTTCAAAGTAGTGTTCATGGAGGAATTTGGTGAAAGAATCAATGATAGTTTTGTGCTCAATAAATTTATGAGCATTGAGAAAGAAGAGGATGAGCTAGTTCCAATATTTAACTAGAGATTTGCTAAAACATTGAGGGATATTCCTGAGGTTTTGAGACTAAGTGATGCAGTGTGTTTTGTTGTTTATTTGGGAGCTTTCGATAATGCGATGAGTTATCTATTAAGAGATAAGGGTCCTAAAACCTTGCATTAGGCCTATGATTTAGCCATGAACATTGAAAACAATCAAAAGAATGCATAAGGGTCACTTGTCTACAAGTGTTTTTTCTACCTTGAGACACCAAAAATTGATGAAGGGTGTAAGTTAGAAATTGAAAATGAATGTCAAAACACTTACACCCTTGTTGTTTCAACTTATACATCATTCCATAATATTGATCACATAGAGCCCAAAACAAATTGTCAAGAAGTTGCATGCACTTATGATCCTATGGTCTCTATTCAAGCCCTCTCTTGCATAAGCAAAAATTAAGGAGAATCATCATATGATCTCTATGCCAGATTTATGAATACTCTATCCACAATTCTTGAGTGTCACAAACCTGAAAATTCAATATGTATTAATTTATTTTATGAATCTTATGAACCAAGTTTGAGTACTCTACCAAAGGAGTTGAAGCCTGTTAGGCTTGACCAAGTGTGTGAGTACTTTTCTCTTTTTGAAATGTTTTTGAAAAGATTAGAGATAATCATCAAAAAACTATTATGTTTTCAACCTGTAATGATAATGATTTTTCTGCTCCATATGAGTCAAGTAGTGAGATATCATATGAAGAAGATGTGAGTAGAGAAAATTTTGATAGTGCGTACATTAGTGAGCATCCGAATAATGTGGTGTATGCACCTATGGATTTCATTCATGAAGATTCAAATGCACTACATGATATAGATGATAAAGATATGGAAACAATTTTAGATATTTGGCATATCACACCATGTAATGGAACCACTAGTTGTTCCAGTACTGAGATCATAGAGAGGGTCCATTTGCAATCTCATGGTTTAGATGAATTTGGTGACTTGTTTGAAGATAAGAGTGATAATGAGATAATGTATTCATCATTCAACATGCAAGAACCATGTAGTCCTGAGTACAATATTGCAAAGGTTGAAAGCTTTGTCAATAGCGAGCTTGGTATCATTGGGCCTATTCATACACATTCAACTCATGAGGTTGATCATGTTGATTGTTATTATGTTGGTCATATTGGCTTGTATGAGGTAGAGTTGGAAATTTTTACATCAGATGAGGATAACATTAGCATGCAAGATTTTGATGACATGAGTTCACTCTTAGATGATTAGGTTAAGCATTGTGATGAGAATTTGAGTAATAGGATGCCACCATTTTTGGTTGATAGTGTTAGGGATCTTGAAGATCCTTCTGACCATACTATCTAAGGTTATGTGGATATGGCAGAAATTTCAGATATGTGTGTTGAACAATCAGAGGATGAAATGAAAGATAGTATTGGTTGTTGTGAGTTCAGGGCTGATTGTGATTATGCCTATGAACAAGACACTGACTATGGTGTCTCATAATATAGTGATACTAGGGAAGATTTGGAACTCCATGTGGAGGAGGCATAAATATTTGCATCAAAAATGAATTTAATGGAAAACACCTTATTTTATGAGCCTCCATTTTCACTAGAAATGATAAATGATTATCCTTATTGGTGCAAAGATAATCCACTCTTTGTTGAGAACTTTGATGATGCATCTGAAACAGGGTTAGAATGTGGCCTTAAGCAAATAAAGCAACATGTTGATGAGCTCCTACAAGGCATTTCTTATGAATTTCTTACATTTGATACACATGTTGCATAAAAGGTTCGGTGTCATGATGCTAGCTACTTGGAAGAGTATGAATACTTTCAGTTTTCAGTTCAGTTGGGAGGTATGAGGTGTTTTGATGGAGCATGACAATAAGATGAAGAGAAAGGAATGCTATTTTCAGTATGAACATGTTTCATGTGATGAATATGACACATATGTGTCATGTAATGATGAATATTTTTAGTTAGTGTCTGATTGCATATTGCATATTGACAAAAATAACAGTGGCAGTGGCAAGTTCATACATGTGGTAGTGATCGTCAATGGCATTGCTAGTGACATAGTTAGTTTCTAGGAAGTTCATGGCAGTGTTTTCAGACTTGGCCTACTATAGATAGCACATAAAAAAGTGTTTGATAGAGGTAAATATTGGTACCTCATTTTGGGGGCCTCGGGCCACCAAGTGAAGTTTGAAAAATGAGTTCCAATGCAACATAAAGGAGCAATTTTTGAGCTCCCAATGGACTTGGCACTTGGTCTACTCTCCCGAAGATTTGGAATCTTGCCATGCTTGCAAGGGGCACACATACCCAGTTAGAACCACTAATGGCACCTTCAAAAAAATTCTCTGCACACTTAAAAATGCCCCTATAAAATCTTCCCAAATGGCCTACTTTGGAGGGTCATAAATCTAAGCCAATTGATTTTCATGTCAAATCCTTTAGTGGGAATACACATTTGACATATGTGAAATTTTTGCCAAGTTTCAGCCTCCTATTATGAGTTTTGATAGGGTTTTGAAGAGAAAAGTTAGAAGGTTTTGGGACTGTTTTGTTGTTTATAAACTTTTAGTCTTACGAAGTGGTCTCTTGTTCAAACTAATATTTCACAACTGGATGATCGTCATGACAAATAGATTGGTTCCATGCATTCCCCCAACATTCATATTATCCCTGGTCTATTTTTAGAGTCTCAAGATCAAATTTGATATTTTTACCAGGTCGAAAGAAAGTGTAGTTTGTTCTATTTTTACATTTGCATTTCTTGAATGTTTCAAGGTGGTCATTTTAGACCCCTAATATCTTGTGAAGAATGTTGACTGAAGGAAATCCCTCTTGCACACATACACATTGGACCTAAATGACCTAGTGTTTCTAATGGTAGCTTCCTAGAAGGTGATTGGATATTTTTTCAAAGTGGTGACTTGGTGAGCCCTGATTGGTTTTGAACAGGTGCAGTTGTAGAAAAGTATGACTAGGCTACTTTGGATGTTAATATCTTGCACCTCGAGATCCATTTTTCCAATTCATTTATTGCATTGAGTTCTTGGGTCAAATGTCTATGTGCCTATGCATTTTCATGGCTCCAAGAGGTTGTCTGACTAGTTTTCCAGGGCAATTCTGGAGGCTATTGGGCTAGTTTTGTTCATTGTGCAAATATGCTAGAAAGCAAATTTTAATGAAACTCCATTTCATTTTTTCACCTTGGATGCATTTAGAAGCAACATTGGATCAATTTAGGATGAAATTTGTTTCAAAATGAAAAGAAATTTTAGTAAGGCACACAAGGGGACCTAACATGTGTCACATGATTTGAGGGAGCTTCTATTTAGTTGGGTTAGTTTTCTTTAGGAAAGCATCATGCAGAAATGAATGAATTGATTAAAAAGTATGTTGAATCAAGGCCTCAGAAGCTACTTCAAAGACTCTTGAACTTGGCACACACAAATATTAGAGCTAAAAATCTTCCATTTCGATCATTAGTTGCTAATTCTCTTCTGATTGACCATGAAGCAAATGAGAGAAGAACATCTTCAAGGAGATTATCTAGGGTTCAAGAGCCACTAAAAAGGATTTGTTATTCCAATACTATCAAGGTATTGAAAGAAGTAGGGTTAGCTAAATAAAATTTTAGTGTTCTCTATTTTATGGTTTCTAAAATAGTGAAGAGCAGTAAATTGAAGAAGCCTTAAGCATGTTAAGTATTTTAAGAGATTGTGTTTTATTTGAATTACCATGGGATAAATCCACAACACTATTTAATCTCGCTAGGTTTCTAAACATCAACATTCCTAGACTGGATAACCAAATGAATGTTTCTCAAGTGATTTCAATGGACCATTCATCCCTTTCAAATAAGGAAGCCATCAAATCTAACCCTCTTAATGGGAATTCAGAGACATTGCAACCATCCCAGTGGTTCAATTCACAAGAAAAGAATTCAATTTTTATTGTGCCTCTTCTTAGTGGAATAAATGTCACTTATAATTATTGTTGATTGATTGAACTCCAAAGTAGCATGTGTGTGAAACAACAAACTCATGATTTGAGAAGGCTTGAGCTACATTGTAATATGTTGAACCATAACAAGGTAGCTACTGTGAATGCTGGTACAATAAATTGTGTAGTAAACATGTTTTCTCAAGATGAAGAAATTTTTAGAATCATAGGATTAAAATGGTTAGAGAAGGGGTAGAAAAATGGAGGTGGCTTTGAGGCTTCAAGGTAGCATGTCCCTGAGTGGTGTTGAGCCTAAAGTAGATAGAAATACATCCAATGCCTTATGTATTCCATGCAACATGGAACCACACACGATTTCCTGAAACAGAAGAAACATTAAGGCTCGGGCATTGTGAAAAAGAGAGGTTAAAGCTATGTTGAGATGCAAGAAAATATGAAGTTAGGGATTTCCTTCAGAAGATTTTAATCTATGGATGAAACAATGACTAGGTATGGTGTATCCCATTACTAATATGGAGAGAAAACTTGGGGAGGATGGCTTTGACCTCATTGTTGCCATCAGTAATCAATGCTCATTTTATCAATTGGTATTTCAACCATTTTTGTGGTGCACAAACATGGAAATGTTTATGTTGCAATTGTGCATCGACCGCACTAGCTGGAAGGGAGGAAAAGTGAAGAACGGCCTACACTTTATGAAGTGTTGGCAGAGATGAAGAAATTCCCATGTTGCTTGGGGTGGCCATCATCCTAGTTGAAAGTGGTCAACCTCACATGAAATTGCTGAAGATTTATCAAAGGTTTTGATTTCTTGCAAAAGTGATGTTTACTTTGCCCTAGATAGCTTACATTTGCAATAAAAAATATATCAAAATCACTTGAGGAAATTCTAGATTGGCATGGTTTTGGAAGCAAGGAAGGAGAGTTTTAGAATGAACAAATAGAGAACCAGCATGGCGAATTAGGGAAAACTGAGGAGCTTGATTGAACAGCTATCATTGAACATGAAATGTGGACAGATCCAAGCCCCATCCTACCAACCTCGCACAATTAGAATAATGATTTCCAAAGTGTTGTAGGGTGCACAGGGTGTTGAGGGGGAAGGTCTAGTGGGCCTATGAAAGAATTAAAGGGCACAGGTAATGTTTCATAGTGCCCCATTAAAAAATGAAATTTCTCATTGCTTGAAAAAGAAAGTTTTTAATTATGAGAAAAAGTGAAGTAGGGTAAAATGATTAAACTGATTAAAATCTTCACTGATGGAAAAGTATCATTAAAGTATAAGTGTTATTTTGATGGTGAATAAATGTTGCCTGATACAAATGTGGGGGTTTTCAATTTTATAAAAGCAAAGCAGATTTCTAAATATAAAGTGAAATATAATGAAATATTAAATTAAAAGCCACGGGTAAAACCTTTTTCTTACATGATAAAATGAAATATTTTAAATGAGGTGCTAAAGTGAATAAAATATTCACTGTATAAGAAAAATTCTTCTTTGTTGGGAAAAAGCCATTTCATGGGTAAAACAAATGTTTTATTTAGCTATGCAGCAAGGTAAATGGAGAGTAGAGTTAAAAACTTTCAAGGAGAAAGAATAAATTTTCAGCTACAAAGGAACAAAGGTAGAGGTAAAAAAAAATTACAAAGGAACATGGCATTTGCAGCCTGGGTGAATGGAGGTGAATATTTTCAAGAGGTCATCATGATGGGAATATTTCTCTGTTTGAAGGAAAGTAAATGCAAGAGGTGTGAATCAAAGGAAGATTGAAGATTTTTCAAGTGCTAGAAGTAGTTATTAATCAAGGGAGCTGAAGATGCCAGGTGTCTTTCATGGATTGATTTTAGGGCTATTTCTTCCTTTTCTTATTCTCATTCCTTCTCATTTGTATAGGTTCTAAAATTTTGGATTAGGAAGTAAGCTAGAATAGTTTTGATTCTGAGTCACAAATGAAGTATGTAAATTTGTAATAGTTGTGTTTTATGAGGAAATGTTAGCCAATTTATACAAAGATATATCACTGTCATGAAGTTGTCTCCATATTTGTAAACTTTCAATCATATGAATTCAATATATCAGGGATGTTTTGAATTTGTCATCATAACTTTCCTATGATTGTGTTTTCTGGCCATGGTTCTCTTTCAAGTAAAGAGTTAAATTACTTTGATCAAATAACTATAATTTTGAGTGCACAAGCGGGATTGGTAAGTATAAATTTATGACAGTATGAGTGGATTTGTTAATATAAAGCATTAACATATTTTAGATCCATTGGTTGAACCTAGTTTGTTGATAGGATCTTTGTTGTAGTTTTATATATGAGTCCATGGAGCATGATTAGGCACTGATCTATCACAAATCCTAAGAAATTTTCAAAAATAGTTCAAATCGTATTAAATCTTTGTTACTTTTTCTTTGTTGTTTAAGTTATATTGTTTCCATGTATCTTCATGATATTTGAAAGAGTATAGAGGCTGAATTTGAAATAGTTTTATCTATTAACCCTCTATGTGTTTGAGATAAAGATATCTAAGTTATTTTTTCTCAACAATGTTCAATGCAAATGGGATTATGCTTGAACCTGGTAGGATATAAAACACCTATTACTCATATATCTGAGAACTATCCACTTTCATAGGTTTGTATTTTTTTGCTTGACAATTTTATCATATACTTGGACCTATAATTAGGAACACCCTCCCGAGTCCTGTGGAGCTCAAAGTGCATAAGGCTTTCATAGCCTTGTTCATTGTATTTTCTTGTCTTCAATCTATTGACAGTGTTGATTCCTTGTCTTAAATCTATAATCCCTTGGTTTAGGCATTGTGTTTCTTCTTAGGATTGAAGGTTGCAAGAAAAATAACCAACACGCAACATCCAATCAAACATTAGTATATTAGTCCCTTAATAAAAATAAATAAAGCTTTTGGAAATTAATAGAGACATAATCACCCAAACATAGAGGAAGATCACCCAAACATAGAAAGACAAGACTCGAAAAATTGACAATTATACCTTAGTTGTATGGACACCAATATAGGTGACGAGGCTGCCTTGAAAGTTACATAACCACCCCATGACAAATGAGGCTTCCCAACTAAGATTCCATGCATGAAAAACAAAATTTGATTAGTAAAAACTTGATTGATTGGTCTCAAGAGTTGGTCTAGATGACACATAGACCTAGATTTGAATATTTTGATGTGTCATCAAGAATATTGTAGCATAACATTGTATTCCAAGGTGTGTTAAAATGACTTGGGTTGGGGTTGGATTTATATTTTTATTCGAGGGAATCCATGGTTAGGATTAGATGGGAAGATTAATGGCTAGAATGACATGTGATCTCTCAACTAATGAGATTGTGACAAGTGGCAAATATGGTAGCTTGAGAGGGAGATTATACCCCCCATGATGGTACCTTTGAGCATGCAGAGGATCTTTCCATAAAGGAAAGGTTTTGTCTCACACTCCATAGTGGATCAGGAGAGGAATAAAGGGATTATAAATTACTTTTAGGTACTTTAAGGGACAAAACACATGTGTGGTCTTCTCCCAAGAGGTAAAATTATTTAATTCTAGGGTAAAAAATGTGAGAAATAAATGAAAAGGGGTTTATCCCTTTCCTAATCATGGATTAGGAATGTGCAAGTGTTTAGGGAGAGGATTAGATGGGTGATTAGGATTACGATTAGAGGACAAGTGGGAGAGTTGGAGGATGTGACATGTGAGGGGAAAAATTAAATAAATAAAAATTATTTATTTAATTTTATGAGAGAGAAGGGGCAAGGTAAGATAGATGTAGATAAATAATTAAAATCAATTATTTACCTTGGGCTAGGACATGGGAAAATAGAGGAAAATAAGGAATATTAATTATATAATAAAATATTATTTAATTAATATAGACGAAGGGGATTTGATGGAAATAGGAAGTAATAGGAAGTATTAATTGAATAAATATAATTTTATTTAATTTAAATATGGGATCAGGAACAAATGAATTAGGTATAAATTGACAAAATTTAATGGTCAATTTTAGGTGTCTGCAATATAAACACAAAATACTACTTCCCATAATAGATCAAATTGAATCTTACATCCTGCTCATTTAACTTTCTCAAAACTCCTTATAAGGAACAATAATTCCATTTATAAAGGTGAAATAAGCATGCCAAATTGTTAACAAATAACACATCACTTTTTACATTTAAAAAAATTTACTCAAATGAAACAAATGGGTGTAACGACCTACAACCATTGGAAAACACTTCAATAACTTGATTTGATAAAATTTATCATTATTGTTGTAGTGGAAAATATGTGAACCTTATCTCATGCATAAAAAATATAGGATAATCTTGTAAAATCTAGATAACATGGAAAAATAATGTTTACTCATTATGTTTTTCTATCTATGATGCATACATATCTTTTGTAGGTCACTAATATGCCAAAACCTTGTCAACTTTATTTGTGTGGGAAACATATCTTGCATCCAATAGTGCCTTAGTTTCCTTGATGAAAATATCAAGTCATGAATCTAATGTAAACAACTTATCCAAGCTATCATTGCAAAAAACTAAGTCCACCCCATCACCTACACATGTTGATGCACTTAAAGTAGGAAAAATATTATTAAAATCTACTTTCTAATTATCTAATGCGTTTACTTCAACACTATCATCCAAGATTTTTGGTATCAAAATATCCTCCAAAGCCTCAAAATAATTCAATCTCTTTCAATTGTATATCCAATGCTCTTTGAAAGGTAGACATATTACTTAAAAACCTTATTAATTCATGTGTAATTGAAAGATATGTATAAGCATTTATAGCAAATTTTGCATGACTAAACATACCTCCTATTAGTGGTACACGTGGAATCCATGTAATCAAAATATCTATTAATTTTTTTAATTTTTCTCATGGATAATATATACTTTTTTCAAATTATTGTAATTGTCCCATGTATCATACAAATTATTCAAAATGTAAGATAGCATGTGACCCACAATATTATTGACTAGAGATCAACAATATGTTTCCCTCCTTCCTTTTTTTATACCTTCTCTTCTTTCTTTATCTACTTAATTTTCTCTTTCAAATCTATAATCCTCAGTGTGAAAGGATCCATATCTTATTGGGATGTATCTCTTGAATTGTCCTAAGAAGTTCTAGGTTCTAATATCATTTGAAGAGGGAGAATCAATGGTTTTACTCTATTATAATCCTATATCAACTTGATGTGATATTTTTGGAGCATTTTAAAATCATCTAACAACTTCTTGGCCATTATTCCAGTAAACAAGGTTGTGCTTACTACCAATGATGCATCTTGAGGGGCCATAATATCACTTAATATTTTGATAGTTAAGTTCCATGTGAGCTCACTAATATCCCTTTCCACCTAAGGCTTCCTATTTTCAAGGGCTATTTCCCATATTTCCAAGGCATCAAATTTTGTATTATACCCTAAGCCAAAGTATAGTTCTTTTTTGTTATCTCCAGAGGATAGTACATATTCATCAATATCTTGTATTTTCGTTATTCCTGAGGAAATGATTGATGTTATGTCCCATTCAAGTAGTAGTAGGAAACTACTCTCCTTCACCAACCTTCTTCCCTTCTTCAAGATTAATTTTATTAACATCAAATCCTACTTCTTGCATAAATTTCTTTGTTACTTCCATCATCTCCTCTTATGTTACTTTTCCCTTTTCCTTATTAAATTTTTGCAAGAAAAAAATTATATTCTTTGTAATCAGTAGGCCATTGAATTCCTTGGATCTTACAAGTCATCCTAAGACAAGTAGGTATCATTTCATTCTAAGGCCCTCACATCATTTATATTTTTACTTCCTTCCCCAAGGCCTAACAACATTATCTTTAGGGGAGCACCATCTATTTGCATCCTTTGAGAAGAGGCAATAATCCATTGTACCTCTTCTATTTCAATTATATTTTTTCTAATTTCCTTTGTAATATAATAATCAACCAATGGTTGAACTTGTCTTTGTTTCTCTATTCTAGCTAAAAGGGGAGAAAATTCTACATTTCTAGTCATTATCATTGGTTGTTGTTCAACTATTTGATCTACCTCTTGTTCTTATTCAAGCACTCCTTCTCCAAATTTCCTTGAGGGCGATCCCGCAATACTGGTTTATAATTTTTGGCCAAAATGGACACTAAAATATTTTTTCTAACTAAATCTTCACTTTTCGGGCACCTATAGCGGCTAAATCATGAGGAATTTGAAGATGATGCAAACAAGTGATTTGTGACATTTTGTCTGTAGATTCTAAATATATTTTTTTCAAAAAAATTAGAATCAGATTACACTTTTTTTCCATCTCCTTCGAAAACTATTTTTTTCAGTAAACAACATTTTTGAGTGACGCTCATCGTATACAACATAACTTTTTTTCCATGAAGGATAAAATTCTATTTTTAAAAAGTTTAGATTTGTAACTACGATATCTAGTGCTTCCAATTGGTTTCATAGTATTTTATTGAATATTTTTTCCTTAATCAAGTTTTAAAGTCAAACCAATTACAATTTAGACATAGGCAGATCATATACAACATAAAAAAAATTGTATGTATCCAAATTTTATTTTTTTTTGTTAGAATTCAATATCCGATGCACTCATATTTTTCATTTTTTTTTAATAATCTGCTATTTTCCACATGTGTAGAACATAGAGCTTGATTTTCGATGAAAAACCTATGTTTAACAAAACTAAAACATATTAAAATTATATTTGTTGGATAGCTCGTTCCAAGGAATACCATCATCTAGTTGGGTCTGTGAAGTCTCCTCCATTTTCATCCTCAATCCGAGCTTAGAAGAGAAAAATTCTGGAGTTTTTTGGTGCTAGAAGGTGAGAAGGTGGGAAAAGGGGGGTTTAGGCAAACTAGGGGGGTTCAAGTGAACCCCCTTTCAAAAAAGGTTTTCTTTGTGTTTTTTTGTGGGAATGGTGGGACCTTGCATTTACTGGATTCACTCAAACCAGGGTTCTAGCAAACTCTCTTTTGGTTTACTCAAACCAAGAAGTTTGTTCGAACCCCGAAAGCAAATTTCTTTTTGCATGGGGTCATTTTTTGCAACTTTTCCTTCCTCACTCGAATTGTAAACCACTTTTGTGGGTTTACCCTTGAATATATTATGGATTGTTTAAGACTAAGGATAGTGACATTATCCAATATTTTCAACATCAGAGAAATAATTCTTGATCAAGTCATGTGGCTCATTGTATTCATGGTATAATGTGGACTTTCACACCCCTCTTCTTACATAATCAATAATGTTCTTAAGATCAAAATTCCTCCTTTTCTCAACTTTCATTTTTTAGATTTTTAGCCTTGGTGCTAGTAACATCTATACACATCTAAAAATGGTCACGGTTAACCAAACCTGTTAATTAATTAAATATGAATTATTTAATTAATATTCTTAAGTCATCTACATATAAATAAATTTAATTATTTATTTATATTGTTCATTTTCCAATTCTTCTAATTTAATTAAATAAATAAGTTTATTTAATTAATGCTATCTTCCTCTTAATTAATTAAATAGATTTCACAATTTATTTATATTAATTATCACAAGTTTAAATTCTAAATTTAAATGATATTCTTCATTTTATTAAATATTTTCAATATTTAATTAAAACACTTTCTAAATTCTTCACTCTTCTCAATAATTAAATATTTTCGAATATTTGATTAAAAAGCTTTTTCTCTTCTCCCATAATTAAATATTTTTAATATTTAATTAAAGGCTTTTCATTTCTCTCACATAATTAAATATTTATTTATTTAAATTATGAGAGACACCTTTCATTTGTCTCTTCATTTTCCATCTGTCTCTTAAACTTCTATCTTCTTTTCAAATTCTCAATCTCTTACCGTTCATTTCAACAGGTTTAAACTCAACCGTCGATCTTGGCCAATCGAATTCCAGTCTTCAAAAATCTATAAATATAGCCCTCTTGTGGGTTGAAAAGGACCTCGAATCCTAGATTTTCATGCGTAGTTATTATAGTCATATTTTAACATTTCTAGCATTTTAATTAGCATTTCAATTTCATATCTTAAAACATATTAGAAATGCACATGCATTTTTATTAATCTCATTCTCTCAAGCTGCCTATTCTACAAGCTGCTATTTAAAATGACTGAGAGCCAGCATCTTGAAACGAATCCTTGGAGATAAAGGACAATGGGACGAATTTGAAGAAGCTGCCTGTGTTTTAGAGCTTGCATTTTGCTTTCTTTAATTTAGTTTCTTTAATCTAATGTTTCATTGGTGTATTAGTTTAGATTCATTTTGATTCGCACATTCTAACGTACACATTTTTGGTGCCCACCGTGGGGCCAAGCCCCGCATTTTAACATTTTTTTTTGCAGATTTTTCTGGCAAGTGATAGACTAAAATCGTGTTTTGGCGCATACGAGGCCCGGTTCAGCGCATACGACCACTGTTTCGACGCATAGACGACCTACTTCGGTGCATACATGACCTGTTTCAGCACATAGACGACCTATTTCGGCACATAGACACTCTGTTTCGACGCATTCCTATGGGATCTTTCGGCGCATACATGACCTATTTCGGTGCATAGACAACCTGTTTCAACGCATACAATTGTAAAAAATTTAGATTCTGATTCCGACGCAATCCGTGGACAAGATTTTTCAAATTTTATTTTTAACAGAATGAAGCAATCCTAGGGTAGACAATTAAATCTGAATTAACCAATCCTAGGATAGTCACCAAACATAAATTTTCTTTTGGTTAAAATGAATCCCATGTTTTTAGTGAAGCAACATCTTCACTTAGTATAGAGAATTTGTCAATTTGGGGATTTAAAATTGAACCATTATTGTTTGTTGTGATTGTGGGTAATAGGTTTATGCTCTCCCCTTAACTGGGTGATCAGAACACCAGACTTACCTTTTATTTTTTGCAAGTTAATGCTCTATTACATCCTTTAGAAGGCCTGCTCTTGTGGAAAAAAGTACTCACCCAAGAGGAACGACCTAAGTGGGAACACCTAAAGCCAAGGTTTCTAGCCCACTTTAATCAAAAGCAAGTTGTTGATGAAAATCCAAGTTGACAGTAGTGTGCAGGATAACCATCCCCAAAACCTTTGTTCTAAAGGTTGGGAGGTCTCTCAAAGGGAGTATATCTATTTTCCACACTAAACGGATACCCTTACTACGAACCATAGTGTAGAAATCCAGCCGTGTCAGTATCCAATCATCATCTTAATCACGGTGCAAGGGGAGGGAAGAATTTTCCCCCAAGACACTCACCATATAGTTGCCACGGATTGTTTGCTCAAGGGATTCGGTATCCACTTCCGTCACTTTGAGTACGCACCTGGAAAAGAGAAAAACACGGGAGCCCTCTAGGGGGTGACAAGGCTGTGTGAGTCGATGCAATTTTAAGTTGTGGGTTGTGATTGCTATGATGACCTATTTGACGAATTAAGAGTGAGTCTGACAGAAGTGCTTATCTTGTTTAAAACCTGTGGAAATCTCAAGAACATACACTCTTTGTTTAGATTTTAGGATTAACAAAACAACTGTCTGCTTCTACGCTATGTTTTTTACATTTAAATCAGATTAAGATCATCTAAAACAAATTTTTTTATCAAACTATCAAAACATGTCAGTCTCAGGAGTAATTTAGCACATCTCGGGTATGTTTTAGCACATCTGTGCTCTGTTTCGGTGCATCTGTGCTCTGTTTTAGTGCATATGTGCTCTATTTTAGCGCATCTATGCTCAATTTTAGTGCATCTATGTTCTATTTCGACGCATTTGTGCTTTGTTTTAGTGCACCTGTGCTCTGTTTCAGTGCATCTGTACTCTATTTCGATGCATATGTGCTCTGTTTTGGTGCATCCAGTCTCTGTTTTGGCGCATCTATTTTTCGAGCCTAGGTGATTTTCTGACTTTCAGAAAATCAAGTCTTTTCGGTCTAGTCTTTCCCATGCTCTGAATTTGGAAGTCTGCAACCTTTGTTAAGAATTCCCTAGAAAGAAAGATTAGAAAGCCCAAGAAGTCTCTCAGTTATAAGAAGATATTGAAGAAGAGGAAATTTCTATATCAAAGTCGAAAGGTCCTGCTTGAACACAGAACCTTTATTCATCGATATCACGACTATGTTAGAGGTTTAATTGATGATTATGCTATAAAACCCTTATACTCAAGAGCTTTCTTTCAAAGAAGAGCCCTTTCTCAAAGGCATAACCACAATCAGTGTATTCATTCCTCTTATATTCCCCAACCTGCAATCATGTACGTTACTCATCCAAATCAAATTTTACAATAGAGAACTCAAGCACATTAGGTATTCATCCAATTTATCTTTCTACAAAGCTAAGATCAAACTTCACAAAGTGCAAAATCATCTTTATTTTCGATCTTTGGTTTAATTCCCACGAACAGGATTTTCATCCTTTCGATCAGGGAATCACGAGCTAAAGATTAAAAATCTTTTAAGTCATAGAATCTTCATTCTATCCTGACTTTCATATCCATCACCATTGCACTATTTCATTTCTTTGATCAAAGTTAGTAGAATTTGAGTAGAACTTATGCCTATTATCATGAGATCTCGAAAACATATAGAAAAAGATGAAAGTACAGTGAGCAAAATGGGTGATAATAGTGAGAGGGAGGAAAATCTCTTTAACAATTCAAGTGTTGAAGAGTTAATGGAAGAAAAACTTCAAGAAGCGGAACAGGATCCCCAATTCCATACTCTTATGGAAAGGATTTTAGAACGAAACAAGGAAAGATATTTCCTTTCATTAGCTAATCAAGGAGCTAAGTTACCCATTGATTTTAACACATAAGGGATTAAAGAGGATCCTGAAATTCCTCTCAATGATTTTGGTGCCCTTACTCAACAGATAAAGGAATTACAAGGACAAATAAAAGAAATGCAAGGGGGAGCAACAAAGAAGTATGTTTTGGATGAAATATGTCCTTATCCATTCGATAGGAGTCTTCGAATGATTCATTTTCCAAAACATTGCAAAATCCATAAGTTTGATAGGTATAATGGGAAAACTGACCCCATTGAGCATGTAAGGGATTTCTGAAATATGAGCTTAGAATTTGCTCATAATGATACATACTTAATGTGGTTGTTTCCACGAAGTCTGGGTGGACAATCCATGGAGTGGCTTTCAAAGATCACTCCCCCCATCAAAACTTTTGAGGAGTTAATAAACAAATTTATATCACAATACTCCTACAACATTCAACACCAGATAACCATGCTTGATCTTTGTAAGATAAAACAAAAAGTAGGGGAATCTTTCACTACATTTTTGCAAAGGTGGAGAAGGGTGTTTGCTAGATACTCTCGTCCTATTCCTGAAAAAGAAAAGATGGAGATCTTCATCGATAGTCTTAATCAAGAAATGAGTTAAAGACTAAACCTTCATTGTCCTCAATCATTTGAAAAATTGATTGAAAACGCAATTACTATTGAAAGTGCATTGATCAAGCATGGAGTTCTAAAAATTGATAAAGAGGGTTCAAATTCATACAACAAAAACCATAATAATAACAATGACAAGTCATATTTTGGACTCGAAATAAAAATGTTGTGAATGATGGGGTCATAGGTGCTAAAAATGTGAATACAAATCTCGTCGTCCTTAATGTGTCAGGTTTTCAACATAACAATAATACTGGAAATTCTAGCACCCAAGGCAATGTTTCCAATCAAGGAAACACAACTAACAATTATGGAAATAATTTTGGCAATAATCAAAATTCAAACGTGCCCAGATCATCATATTTTTCAAGTTGACGGGGTTTCACTCCCTTGGGCCAATCTTTGGAATCCATTCTCAAAGAATTATTGAATCAAAACGCTATTACATTGCCACCACAAAGAGACCATGAGCCTCGAGTTAAACCACCATCGTGGAATGACTCACACTTCTATGATTATCATAGGTGCAAAGGTCATAAGACAAACAATTGCCAAGGGTTAAAGAATATTGTTCAAGATTTGATTGATAATCATACCATCATAGTTGAGGGACATAATGTCAATAATGACCATCAAGCATTCAAGAATCGGCTCCCTAATTATCACAAAGAGGAATCCTTGAGTGAGAAGGGAAAGAATGTTAATAACATCCACGACATTATTATCAATCATATCTATAGTGACGATCCTCAAATCAACGCTATCTAAATTAAAGGTAAGCAAGAATATTGAGAGGTAAATGTTACGACAAGGGGACAAGCCAAGATCATTGTCAAAGGCAGCTCATCTAAAGCAGCAATTCCCCCTCCAATTCAATACAATCTGGTTGATCAACTATGAAAAACATAAGCCCAAATTTCTATCTTGGAACTTTTAAAGTTATCACCTACACATAAGGACATTCTGGAAAAGGCCCTTGTTGATACAACTATATCTCCTGATCTGGATATCGATAAATTTCAAGCCATGGTGGGACACTTTTCCTCCTACACATGTTTATCTTTTTCTAAAAAAGATGATTCATCCACAACCCATCTGTATAATTCATCACTCTATTTAGAAGTCATGGTTCACAAAGGCCGCATTAGACATGTTCTCATAGATGGGGGAGCCAGATTAAACATTTGTACTTAAAATTGGTCTTAGCTTTAGGATATTCAATAGACTCTATAGATCCACAGAGGAAAATTACAATCAAGGCTTATGATGATGAAGAAAGAACTTCAAAAGGTCTCATCATGTTACCAATCAGAGTGGGACCTGTTGTGAAGAATACCTTTTATCAGGTTCTTGATTGGGATCTAACTTAAAACATACTATTGAGTCATCCATGGATCCATGATATGCAAGTTGTTTCATCTACTTATCATCAATGTTTGAAGTTTCCATATGATGGACAAGAAGTAACAATACCCGCTGATCACATTAGCAGTCAAACTTGTTCTAACCTAAGAGCAACTCTGGACACATTCATCCCACATAATAGAGAGGCTTTGGCCATCTCTACCTACAAAAACAAAGAACAAGCGCAAGAAATGATAAGGAATTTTGGCACCAAGTTAAAATTGAAAGATAATGGGGTGGGAGAATATTCTTTATCTCTCTCTGATCTACCCCTATCTCCAAGATCCCATGGTCATCCATCAACATCTACACAAAAGGTTGCAGCAGCTTTAGCCTCGACTTTAGCTCCCATTACCAAATTCAATGGGATATTTATCAAAGAAACTGAAGTAGAAGATAGGGCTATTATTGATTGGCTCTATAAAGATGAAGAGGAATCCGTGCAACATATTAAGTTACCCATAAAACAATATGGAAAGGGTTATGCTATCATGCAACATATGGGTTATGAAGGAAATGGCCCTATAGGTAAAAGGAAAGAGGGTATTGTTGAACCTGTCCAATTAAAAACAATGCACCCAAAGGATAAAATTGGGTTAGGATATGGTGAAGATACTAAGCAAGAAGTAGCACAAATATCATCAAATGGGGAGTTAGCTAAAACTATTTTGCGAATTCAAGAAAATAATTCTGACACTGACTCTAATGAATATGAATGGGACACCATCTTTGATGATCAATTCTGGAGGGATAAAAAGGTGGATGTCATACACAAATTCTCACCTGCATTCTTACAAGGAGAAAGCTCGAGGTCTCCATTTGATGACATTCTGCAAAGCAACCATGACTCAAGTGAGACCAATTCGATACAAAGTGAGATAGATGATTTTGAGGAAGATACCATCTTAGACTTCTCCCATAATAACGTTGACAATAACATCATGAGCTTGATAGCCAACGACCTTACTCATCCTAATGATCCATTACCTTTGGTACATCCCGAACTCATTGATTGGGAACAAATAGCACCCATTGATGTTCCAACTTTTCCAAATGACGAAACCATAATAAACTTTCTTTGTTCATCCCATCCCGAAACAAGTTCCACCAGGGAATCACAAGATCAAAGTTTTCGACAGGAAAGTGCCAAGTTTCTCAGCTATGAAATAAATAATATAAAAGAAAGATCTAATGGTGAAAACCTAACAAAGGCAGTATTAGATCAAGAAAAAGGAAAAATGAAAGAAATATCTAATGGTGAAAACCTGACAAAGGCAGTATTAGATCAAGAAAAAGGAAAAATGAAAGAAATATCTAATGGTGAAAACCTAACAAAGGCAGTATTAGATCAAGAAAAGAGAAAAATAAAAAGCGTATCCAATGGTGAAAACCTTTCAAAGGCACCAGAGGATGGGAAAATTGACACTCTTCCAGAATATTATTAGGAAAGATCTTCCATTCTAATTGAACCAACAAAGGCACTCAATATAGGTACTACAGAAAAGCCTAAAGTTTTGCAATTGGCTGCATCTTTGACAGATGAAGAAGTACCTAGATTCACAAAATTTCTCAAAGATAATCAAATCAGTTTTGCATGGTGCTATGCAAATATGCCTGGATTGGATCCAGATCTCATCATGCATCATCTATCTATTACACCGGGGGCAAAGCCTGTAAAACAGAAACTCAAAAAAATGCATCCACATGTTGCATTGTTGGTTAAAGAGGAATTAAAGAAACTCTTAGATGTTGGATTCATCCGATCCATGGATTATACGAAATGGATCTCCAATATCGTGCCTATTTCAAAGCCAGATGGAAGGATTAGAATTTGTACAAATTTCAGGGATTTGAACAAAGCATGTCCTAAAGATGACTTTCCCTTACCAAACATAGATATGATTGTTGATTTAACTATTGGACATGCAATGTACTCATTAATGGATGGCTTTTCAGGATACAACCAGAGCAAGATTGCACCAGAAGATCAGGATAAAACAACATTCACATGTCCTTGGGGTACCTATTGTTGGAACGTAATGCCTTTTAGATTAAAAAACGCAGGAGCTACATACCAATGAGCAATGACAACAATTTTTCATGATATGATGCATACATTCATGGAAGATTATGTTGATGACCTCCTTGCCAGAACTAATACTAGAGAAGGACACCTAGATATCTTATCAAAAATCTTCAAGAGAATGGAAAAATTCAAAGTGAGACTTAACCCTAAGAAATGCGTTTTTGGAGTGAAATATAGAAAATTATTAGGATACATTGAATCAGAAAAGGGAATTGAAGTGGATCCGGCTAAGGTACAAGCAATTCTTGATATACCACCACCAAGGAACATTAGTCAACTACGCTCTTTACAGGGATGGTTACAATCTATTCGAAGATTCATTGCTCAATTGGCAGATAAAATTTTACCATTTACACATCTCTTACACAAGAATGTTCCATTCAAATGGGAGAACAAATGTGAAGCAGCCTTTGATCAGATAAAGCAGTATCTCATGAATCCACCAGTATTGATTCCAACGGTACAAGGTGCACCTCTTATATTATATATTGCTACCACAGAAGTATCTTTAGGAGCATTGTTGGCACAAGAAGACAACTCAGTAAAAGAACGAGCTATTTATTACATCAGTCGAACCCTAACAAGTCACGAGCTAAATTATACCTTCATTGAAAAAGATTGTTTAGCAGTGGTGTTCACTTCTCAAAAGTTACGACACTACATGTTAACTCATACAGTAAAGCTGGTGGCTAAGATTGACCCACTCAAATATCTTCTAAGTAAGGCAACCTTAACTGGCAGGTTGGCTAAATGGGTTATGATACTAAGCGAGTTTGATATCCATTATGTGGATCGTAAAGCCATAAAAGGACAAGCAATTGTGGATCAATTAGTAGAAGCACCAATACCGATAGAACACCCAATACATGTTGATTTTACTAATGCCAACGTGTTCATAGCAGATATCCAACAGTCGTGGTCACTTTACTTTGATGGTTCTTACACTCAACATGGTTCAGGAGCAGGAATTCTTTTTATTACACCTCAAGGACATACAATCCCAAAATCTTACCGGCTAATGTTTCCTTGCACAAACAACATAGCTGAGTATGAGGAATTGATAATTGGCATAAAAATTGCAGTAGACTGGAAAATCACAGAACTCCAAGTTTTTGGTGATTCACAACTTGTTATAAACCAAATCAATGACGAATATCACACTAAAGATGACAAGTTGATACCTTACAAAAGAATGGTGGAAGATCTCAAGAAATACTTTGTTAATATCAAGTTCATGTAGATTTCACGCATTGATAATAAAGCAGCAGATGCTATAGCTACAATCGCCTCTCTACTCCAGTTGATAGAGAATCAAAAATGATATAATTTCCTAGTGGAACAATTGTTTTCTCTCGCCCATGGCAATCCTGAAACTCAAATCATTTGCCATCTGACGAGTTCTGACTCTTCCTTATATGGCCAAATTTACACTTACCTAAAAGATACTACTTTACCCTTAGGTTTGTCTAGGAATCAAAAAAGAAATTTCATTCGTCAATCATCTCGTTACACCTTAATTGCTGACATCTTATACCAGCGTGGTCTGGATGGTACCCTCCTTAGATGTCTTAAACGCGATGAATCGAAAAAGGCCTTACAAGAGGTCCATGGTGGAATTTGTGGGACACATTCAAGTGGACTAACCTTAGCTAAGAAACTTGTAAGATTAGGGTACTATTGGCCAACCATGGAGAAAGAATCATTCACCTTTGTGAAGAAATGTGCCAAATGTCAAATTCATGGGAATCTCATTCACACTCCTACTCAGGAATTACAACCCTTCACCACAACATGGCCTTTCGCTCAGTGGGGATTAGACTTGGTTGGCAAAATACATCCATCATCTTCAAATGGACATAAATTTATCATTATAGCCATTGAGTATTTCACTAAGTGGATTGAAGTTGTTCCTTTGACAGTTGTTAGGGGCAAACAAATCTCTTCATTCATCTTGAATTATATCATTTGCAGATATGGCATTCCTAACTCCATTATCACAGACAATGGTAGACCCTTTAAAAGTTAGGATGTTGAGGAACTATGTGAAAAATTTCGCATCCAACACCAGTTTTATACACCTTATTATCCGCAAGGAAATGGTCAAGCCGAAGCTTCAAACAAAACAATTCTAAAGATTTTGAAGAAAATGGTGAATGAAATAGGTCGTGATTGGCATGTCGAATTGAATCCAGCATTATGGGCCTACAGAACAAGCATTCACACACCAACAGGAGCTACTCCTTATGCTTTGGTCTATGGAGTAGAAGTTATTCTACCTTTGGAAGTTGAGATTCCTTCACTTTGAGTATCACTCAAAGGGTTAATCAATGATGAAGACTACAGAGTATTAAGATTGCAAGAGCTAGAACTGCTTGATGAATGGCGTCAAACTGTGGTTAATCACTTGAAGGGATATCAACAAATTATGTCCTACAGTTACAATCAAAGAGTCAAACCACACAATTTTCAAGTAGGTGATTTGGTTCTTAGAGAAAACCCTTGAAATCAACAAGATCGGGAAAAGAAAGGCAAGTTCGAACCTAATTGGTTGGGCCTTTTCATTATCATTGCAGCATATGGATCGGGGGCATATCAGTTGTCAACATCAGAAGGGGACCTATTTGAAGATCCAACCAACAACATTCACTTGAAGAAGTTTTACGCCTGAGAAAATATCAAAAACAATATAAAAAGTCCTAAAAAAAAATTAAAAAAAATCATAAAAATAGAAAAAGTGTAATAAAAACAAATGGTGAAAACCTGGCAAATAGGCATTGTTTGTGATTTTGTTTGGCTCTCTCATCTATTAGGATTCATCTTGCATATCCATCTTTTTGTTAGCACCATCATTGCATTCACATCGCATCATCTCCTTGGAATGACAAGGATCTCATCATGGCTTGATGATTTGAGGGTTATCCTTAGCAGTAATTGTGTCTAGCAAAAGTCGGAGTACAAGGTCACTAGGGGGTAGTTCAATGCTTGGATTTTTTCTAGCAGGTAGTCGTTAGCATGTGTCTAAAATCAAGTATCGGAAGCAACAGTCTTGTTCAATTAAAATGAGCTTACATGACTATTTTGACAAATGATTTAAAACGAATTGGATGATCTTAATCTGAATAAAATGAATGACAAACTTAAAAGCATAAGTTGCAAATTGTTATTTTGATATTTGATGACATCATATCTTTGGAGTGGTTCAATGATGTACTGAACTAGAACCACAAGGAAGAAGTATGATTTTTCTTTGTTTTTTGTCTAAAAGTTAATCATTAGTATGATGCAAATTGGTCGTGGGACATGATCTACAAAGTATCATTGATGACATTTCAAAATTTGCATAGGAAAATGATTAACTTTTTCTTGTTTATGCAAGCAATACTCAGGTCATCTTGGTTCAATTATACCTTGATGCTTGTATTAACTTGCTATATCAAATATTATGAAAGCAATACTCAGGTCATCATTGGTGCTAACATACCCTTTGATGCTTGTACTACCTTTCAACATATCAAAAGGCTCAATGATGACAACTAAACACAACAGGAAATGGCAACAAGGAGAATGGTTCATTATTTCATTTAAGATTGCATAATTCATTATTAGGACTGCATAATTCATTTGCATTTCGAGGGCCTTTTTAAATAGATTTTTGAGGGTTGATCGCATTCTTGAATATCTTTTTCAGACAAACGGTGGAGTATGACTGGACATTTGTTACATCTCGTTTTCATTATCAATAATTTCACATCATTTTCCATTATCATTATCATTACACTTGCATACTTACATCTTCATTTCATTTCATTATCATATTCATTATCATCTCATTTCATTCATCATGATCATTATCCATCATTACATATGCATGGTCGTTATTTTAATCATTCATTAACATATACATTTGCATATTTCACACACATTCATAAATAAAATTGCATCCATCATTTAGGTCATCATGATCATTTACATCATATATCATAAGTTCATTACATAAGTGCATTTTCATTACATCATTATTATCATTCATATTACATCATAAATCATGTCACGTTCATATCATTCATTACATATTACATCATCATAGATCATATTCTCTCATTCCATCTAAAGCATTTACATCCTACATCATACATTCATTACATACATCATGAAGAAAAAATCATTTAGATCATATCATCATTGCATCATCATACACTACATAGCATATAAAAATAAAAACATGTGCATAAATCATCCATAACACGTGCATAATCAAATTACCACTGCATATCATAGATCTCATCAAAACAAATGTCTAGGAATATAAGGATATCAAATGTTTCAAAAAGATATATCGAATACAATGGTATAAATGGCATAAATGTGTACAAAAATGCTCATCACTGAGGGGCATCTGGCCATGGAACAATGACTTTTGCTGCCTTCGAAGGTAGTAGGTCTCGACAGATCTCTGCTCCTAGAAGCTCTGATCTCTCATCTAGCCGGTTGACCCACACTCTTGGTCGCACTCCTGGAGTGACTGCATGAATGAGTCTGAGTCCGAGTACCTGACTGTGTAAATGCTATCCTTTGCTTGGGTGGCACTACCTCAAAATACCTCATCCTATAATACTCGACCTCCCGAGCAGTCTCTAGCCCCTCTGCTACAACCTCTCCAATAGAGGTGCTCTCAACTTATCTCAGTAGTCTCTCGGCTACCCCCTCAGCCTGTATGCATCACTCTCTGAAGTTGTCGCTCTCGGCTGCAAGCTGAGCTATATGTGGGTCAGGAGGTAGTGGTTGTGCAATCTGTGCCTGTAGTTGACTAATGGTCACCTGTGCTTGTGCTAACTGACTCTGAAGAGTCTGAACCTCAGCCTGCAAAGCATCCACCTGTTCCTGTGACGGAGCCTTGATAGTAATCCATGGAGTGGAACAACTAGCCTGACCTACCACTCGGGATGTCCGTGGCCTCGTACTGAAGGGCACATCAAGGAAAAATCTCTGTCTCCCACCACCTCCATCATCCCCATCACTGTCTTTGGAGTCATCTGAATCTGTCTCCTCATCCTCCGACTCCTCCTCATCCACATCCATGGCCACCCCACCCATATCTGTGGCCCGCTCTGTCGGTACCTGTCCCTGTATCCTTGCCTGTGCTGGTACCTATCCCTGACCCTATTGCTGTCCTGCTACTGGATGTCCCTATGGCTACTGTCACCCTGCCCGAATCACTGGACCTCCCATCAATGGGGTAGGCTCCTTTGGACTGGTAAACCTAGGAAAGGGATGTGTGTAGAAGTATGCGGCATAGTCATCTGTCATCCCTACATCTGTGACCTCTGGCCGTATAGTCCAATCCTCTAGCTATAACTCAAAATACTCCTCTCTGGCTGCCTCAATGGTCAAAACAGGACCCCACTCTGGTATATCCTCTCAATGCCTGGCATAGTGTGTCGCCCCCTGTGGCATCATGTGTACCCATCCAAACTGCCTCAGAACCCTCCGACATAGAAATCGCTCAATGATAAATGGGGTGCGTCCAATCAAGTATCTGGACCTCGTCACATACGATAGCTCTATTTCATCTGCATGCCATGGATCGCAATCTACATACGGTCTCCAGATAACAGTATCCAAATATTCTAATATGCGTCGCCAATACTCCAACTTGCCCAGCTTGGGATGGACAAGAGGCCCGGTGTATGCATAGGCATATGGGAACCCCAGGGGACGATCCCTCCGAACAATGGGATGCGTGATGGCAAAATGCTCCCATACAAAAATCTGAAGAAGAGTGACTTCGCAGGAGACTCTTCCCATCTGTGTATACGACCTGATGAAGATCGTGGTACAGATGGGCAAGCATGCATGAGCCCCATGCATATCTAGTCCCGTGGAGAAGCATATCCTCCAAAATCCTCCCCCAACCAACTGATAGTCCCTTTGCCTTATGATCAGGACAAAGGAAACCACCGATCATACCTGCTAGAACTGACGGCAGTGGGGCATATCCCGATATCATATCCTTCTAGGCAATCTCATACCCACCGGCATGGGGATCCTAGAAAACTCGCCTCAAGGCATCGGTCCCTCCAATCTCCTTGTGATCATAGATCACAAGCTCTCCAACCACAGGAATACACAGAATCCTGTAAACATCCTCAGGAGTCACCGTGATCTCTTATGTCAGCAAGTGAAATGTGTTATGCTCACTATGCCATCTCTTAGCCAATGTAGTCAACAGTGCCTTGTTGACCCGATATTGCGGCATCGCTAGCAACGGACCTAACCCACACTGATAATTGATCCCTAAATCATCTTGGGACAACTGTAGAATCATCTCCCACGTCTGAGGGAATTTCTTCCTAAACTGGAGGAGGTTAAATTCCTCCTTTACAATCATGGCAAGCACATCAAGATTCAATCAATTAGCAAGGATTATCAAAAGTAAAGATCAAGCAAATCATGTCAAATCAACTGAATCATATCAAAATCATCAATCTATCCATTTCTTTGTTTTTTTTCCTTATCGCAAGGAAAACATATCTATCAAGCCTTTCAATCAGGAAAACAAATCTATCAAGCCTTTCAATTAGGAAAGCAAATTTATCAGCCTTTCGATTAGGAAAGCAAATCAATCATCTCTACTATTTGTTTTCAAGCACGAAGACAAATTTATCATATCTCATCTTGATATTTTCAAAAGCATAAAATCAGTTGTCTAATTTAGCAACAATCATGAAACACATGTCAATTTTTCTTCAAAAATTGAAATTCAGCAAAAATCCCTATATGCGCTAAAACAGGTCATTAATGCGCTAAATCATGTATGCGCAACTTTACTACCTGGATGCGCTAAAATAGGTCATCAATGCGCTAAATCATGGATGCGCTGTTTTATCTAACCTATGTGCTAAAATAGTTATCCAATGTGCTAATTTACCCCATGCGCTAAACTAGCATCTAACCCGGCCCTAGCTAGCTGGATGCGCTAAAACAGTGATCCTATGCATGATTTTATCCTATGCGCTAATTTGAAACCATATGCACAACTGTTTTCAACCTATGCGCGAGTTTGTATGCACTAACCTATTACATTGATGCGCTAAAGTTTGACTCGTATGCGCTAAACTAAATTTTCTATGCGCTAAAACAAAAAATTAAAAATCAAAAATTACGAAAAGCCATCAATAAATTCATTCAAAATTCAAAAAAGAGGATTGGATTCACTCACCGGAGGTCCATATGTTGTTGGTCTCTGATATCGACGAGCTCGCTCGAATCAGTGGCACTCATAATGGATTGGCATCGCTAATATCTCTCTTAGAGCACCAAAATTCTCAAAGGTTACTATTCAAATGAAAGTGACTTCTCATCTTTTTCACCTTTTAAAGGGGTAAAAATGGCATTTTTACTATGCAAAGTGCTATTTCGAGAGATAAATCACCAAATTTTCTTCGAAATCATCTGAAAATCTTCCAAATCAGTCTCATAACCATTCTCATCATGCGATTTATCTCTCGAGGGGGCATATAGCATTATCTGTTAAATTTTTCAAAATCAGGGGCAAATTCTTTGAAGCAATGCGTAAAACACATCACTTCAAAGAGGGGAAAAATGTACACATCTAAAAATGGTCACAGTTAACCAAACCTGTTAATTAATTAAATATGAATTATTTAATTAATATTCTTAAGTCATCTACATATAAATAAATTTAATTATTTATTTATATTGTTCATTTTCCAATTCTTCTAATTTAATTAAATAAATAAGTTTATTTAATTAATGCTATCTTCCTCTTAATTAATTAAATAGATTTCACAATTTATTTATATTAATTATCATAAGTTTAAATTCTAAATTTAAATGGTATTCTTCATTTTATTAAATATTTTCAATATTTAATTAAAACACTTTCTAAATTCTTCACTCTTCTCAATAAATAAATATTTTCGAATATTTAATTAAAAAGCTTTTTCTCTTCTCACATAATTAAATATTTTTCATATTAAATTAAAGGCTTTTCATTTCTCTCACATAATTAAATATTTATTTATTTAAATTATGAGAGACACCTTTCATTTGTCTCTCCATTTTCCATCTATCTCTTAAACTTCTATCTTCTTTTCGAATTCTCAATCTCTTACCATTCATTTCAACAAGTTTAAACTCAACTGTCGATCTTGGCCAATCGAATTCCAGTCTTCAAAAATCTATAAATACAGCCCTCTTGTGGGTTGAAAAGGAGCTCGAATCCTAGATTTTCATGCGTAGTTATTATAGTCGTATTTTAACATTTCTAGCATTTTAATTAGCATTTCAATTTCATAGCTTAAAACATATTAGCAATGCACATGCATTTTTATTAATCTCATTCTCTCAGGCTGCCTATTCTACAAGTTGTTGTTTAAAATGACTGAAAGCCAGCATCTTGAAACGAATCCTTGGAGATAAAGGACAATGGGACGAATTTGAAGAAGCTGCTTGTGTTTTAGAGCTTGCATTTTGCTTTCTTTAATTTAGTTTCTTTAATCTAATGTTTCATTGGTGTATTAGTTTAGATTCATTTTGATTCGCACATTCTAACGTACACAACATCAATCCCTCCTTGGAAGTGATTGTGAAATTTGAGAAAACAATTGTGGGTGGGAAAAGGTGGTTTTCTTATATTTTATCAAGTGGAGCTTATCAAATTCATTTAGCTACCACATAATCTACAAAAATATAATTATTTTTAGGACACATTTTGGAAAAGTATGAGGCTCTACACTTGTACAATAAACCCTAATTTTTAATAGTGGTTGAATGGATGAACCAATCACCCCAATTATGGTTGAAACCCTACTCTAGTAGCCCGTCCTTTAGCCTAAAAAATTTCATAACATTATCATATAATCTATTGCTTTGATGGCCCAAGAATCTTAGCATTGCTTATATAAAATGTTCTTCAAATAGAGCATAACTCGATGTTTTGTAGTAAATTTCTTAAATATGAGTTTTTCCTTGAATTGGTATTGGATTTCCCTTAGGAGTCTACAAATGCAACTACAATACCTTACTCTAAACCTCTATTCCACAATACAACAAAAATATGACATAACATTGAATACCACTTAAAGTACATGATCCTATCATTAGCTTTGAGGGACACCAACTCTTTGTGAATCCCCTCAACTATATATGATGCATAATAAAATTCCCTATTAACATCTCTATGTTGGATATCAACAACCATCATCATTAAATTGACTTGCATTCAGGGCTTGAAATCAATTGCCAATACTTGGCACAAGAATAGTATGTCCACATGAAATAATATTTAAAGATATCCACATTGAATGGCTCTATCTCATCTCCGAAAAATAATGAAATATTATTTTTCAAGACCTCTCTTCTTGTGATGTGATAACCACCTAAATCTATAGCTAAATCAGTCCCTTTTATACTCTTTGTTCAACTCATTAAAATTTATTTGAATGTTTGTAGTAAGGTTGAGGTTGAAAATATCACAAGACTATCTTTCTATTTAATGTCATCAAAGGATTTCCTTCAAAACTGTGTAGGGTTCTTGATTGTGCATCATACTTGCTAAAATTGGCTCTGATCAATTCCACATCCACAAACATATTTGGTACCACAAACTTCTCGATATCACAATTCCATATGTGTGAACTGGGTTGGTTTGCAATGCTACACTTGTGAAAATATTTGAATAATTCACATCCTTGGAAAGGAATTATGAAATCTATAATAGACTCAGCTTTGTCATTGATTTTATCTAAGAGAATGCAAATACCTTGGGCATGCCTTGCTCTCTTGGAAGAGCTAGGAACTTATCTTTGAAAATACTACTCAAGCCCTCATTTTTCTTATTGCTTCCGCAAGCATCTTGACTCATTTTATATTAATTAACAACACATGCTTCTAAAAATTGGTTTTTACAATTATACTATGTAGCAAAACCCTAGAAAATACCTGCACCTATATTACAATGCTCAAAAACCCTATCTTTGAATTAGCAACACAAAAATATCACCATAACTCTTCTAAACTTCAAAATTCTTCGAGAGATAGCTTGAGAATGATAATTTTAGGTTGTTGTAAATCGATAACCTTAAAAGCAATGGAAAAAATCTCACTTATAATCATTAATGTCCATACAAGTGGAATTACAAAGTATCTCGTAAACTATTCGCAAGTTTGAATGTAGTCTATTGATTTATTGAGAGCCAAGATCAACAATTAGAGCAATTTTTGACTTCAATGCAAAATAATCTGAAAAAGAAACTAGTGAAGTTGTGCTACAAAATAAGACTGCTGCAATATCACTTTGACACCCGTTCTAGAACCTTTGAGTAAATTTCAAGAGACCCAACAACACATACTAGGCATAATGGAGAAAGAGGCCATGTCATCCCACTTGGAATTCAATGAAGGAAATGCGTCACTATAGAGTGTTGGAACAAATTTGAAACAATTCACTCAACAGAAAGTGCACTGCAAAGAAATGTTGTGCCACAATTAGAAGATGACAACTGTCCAACGTTCATTGTCACTACACAAATTTCAAAGAGATATCTGAACCCAATATGAAAAAGCCACATTAATTTGCATTAAATATCATAGAAATACACATGACAATTCTGCAACCCGATGTTGGAAGAGAAACCAAGCTATGTAGGAAAAGTGCACATTAACAAGTGTACTTCATTGGTGTCGGTAAGACAATGAAGATTTAAACCCCGATAATTCTCACATAAAATCTTATAAAAATTAAAGGCATCACAATGTCCATAAATTTTCTACTAGTAGGGTATTCCCTCGTAATATTGATATTTAATTTTTTAAATAGGTATAGTAAGGTATTGAATGCCTTGGCCTATGCAATACTCCTACAAAAAAGATTGAAACATGTTATAGAATTAAAAGTGGGTGTAAAACTAGACATAACCACTAGGTATATACAACCACTACATAAAGTTATTTGACGGGGTATAAATAAGAAATTTTAAAGGCTATAAATGAATTTTTAAAGTTGGGATACGTAATATTAAGCTCTAGTCCCTTTGCATTCCAATTGGTGAAAAAGAAAATGTTTATTGATTAGAAGGAATTAATAAAAAACTATCAAGAATAGGTAAAGGTGATAGATTAAAAAAACATTAAGAATAGGTATCCTATATCAATGATAGATGAGTTGATAGAAAAATTACATGGAGCTATGTATTTCTCAAAGATTGATCTAAGATTTGGCTACCATAAGTTTTAGGTAAAATATTATTGCGTGTACAAAACTACATTTAAATGTCATTTTATAAATTTTCTTTTTTTGGTTATGATCTAAGTCTAAAATATGCCCTAGCTACATTCCAATCTAGTATTAATGAATTATTTAACAAACAATTGAGAAGATTTGTGTTAGTCTTATTTAAAAATATTATTATTTATTGTAAAAATTGGGAAAGAACTTGAACATAATTTTAGGAATTGTCGGACAACAATACTTATATAAATATAAATCCAAATGTGAATTCCAATTAATAGAGATTCTATATTTATGACACATCATAAGAGCCAAAGTATTGCAAGTAGATCCATAAAAGACTCCTGCCCTTTCAAAATGACCACCTTCTACAAAATTAACACAACTAAGAGGGTTGTTTGGATTAACCAATTACTATAGGATATTTTCCTTAGATTGGTGCACCCTTAAGAGATTTGATTACTAAAGAAGCCTTTGAATGGATGAAGGCTTCTCAAGAAACCTTTGAAAAATTAAACGAGTAATGAGCTCATGCCCAATGTTTGTTATACCTATTTTTTCTCTTTTGTTTGTTGTAGAATGTGATTACTTGGGAGGAGGAATAGGATTTGTCCTCACCCAGAGAAGGAAACCAATATAATTTAATAAAATAAAATTAAACAAATTAGAAATGAATTATTACATATATGACAAGGAATTGTTGGTTGTTATGCATGTATTGGATGAATTTAAGTAGTACCAAGCAAAAACCAATCATAATAGTCTAAAATTATTCTTGAACTAGTAAAATTATATGATTACAAGTAGATATGGGTTAGCATGATACACGACTATGAATTGTGTGTGTGTGAAGGAGAAGAAAAACATTATTATTGGCACTTGTTCTGGAAAGCCTAATCTACACTCCCTTCCAAAAATTGTAGTTGACTTTAAGGTTGCTATTGTATAAAAAATATGATAAAACAATATTTTCTACTAAGATTATTTATGAAGTGGTCCCCCTCTCAGTATCTGGTGTATTCAACAATAAGAAATTAGGAGAATCTAGGAGATAAGAGACAAACACAAATGAACAATGCACAATATTGTATTTAGATGACCTAAATTACAATGAGTACATAGCCTTGTATATATAGGCAAGGGTGAGGCAATCCACCTATGTGGTGTCGACCTTAGGAAAACTTGGATTAGCAAGTTCCCTAAGATGTGGCACAAAAGAGTAGACAAGTGTCCTACAGGTGTCAACCTTAGGAACACTTGGAGTGTGCAAACTAACAACCTCTATGACCAAGTCATCAAACTTGTGTGCCAAGTGTTGAGTGACCTTTGAGGTGAGATGGAAAAAATTCCAACCTTAAAAAGGTATGTGCATGAGGTTAACCAAATAACTTGGTGAAATGTAGGAAAATAGGTTTGATTTTTAATGAAAAGGTGGGGTGAGCCATAATAAACCTATCTTCCTTTATTTCATTAGGAAATGAGATCCACACAATGAATCAATTATCAACCCTTAGGTGAATCAAGTCAAAGTGGGAATCTTTAGATTTCCTTATGAGTAAAGGACGAGGGTCAAGGTCAAACAACATTTTGGGGAGAAAAAATAAAAATAAAAAATCAACACGAAAATGCAATCTAACACTTGAAACAATAATATTAAACTCAATACTGACAAAACTAGAAATCAAATTACAGATCGGAGAAGGGTAGAAATATGTGTACCAATCACCAAAAGTTCCTTTTTAGAAGTAGATATAGGACTCATTCGCCCATGGGTGAATGGGTCCAAGCGTAGGTTTTTTCAATAGCTTTTAGGAGCCTCTGATACAGATCCAAATCTCCCAATTTTTCCAAGTTTTATAGTCAAAATGTCAGAAATGGCTTATGGATCTTAGTTTCCGTGAGAATACAACAATTTTGACAAATTTGCAACTTTGTAAATCTTTCACTTCAAAAGGTCTTCAAGTATTCTTCATACTAAATCTACAATCACATATAGAAGATGGAAAAATGTTTGTTTTGGGGTGAATGGGGGTTTTCCTTGGTCAAACCTCATTTTGGTAATCAATTTTTGAATTGAAATGAAACATGAAAGAGGGAATGAAGAATGAAAAATATATGTTACCACTCAACAAACCCTTGAATGAAACCTTGATAAATGGAGATCTTAAGGAAGTCTACAACTTGCATCAAATGGCTAAATTGGATGTGAATCTTGAAACTTGAATATTGATTGAGATGATGCTTTGAATGCCTGACTTGATCATAAAACCTACATCACAATGTAAGGTCCAAAACCATGCATGATTCAAGAAGAATTTGACATGATGAATGGATCTTGAATGCTGCAATAAAACTCTGATACATCTGCTCTTGAATGCCTTTAATTGCTCTTGAAATTCTCCAATAATGCTCATAAAATTCTATGTCAAACCTAGTGAAATAACCTTGTATTTATAGGTATGTATCCTTAATCTCCCAAAATTCAAATATCACAAGCGAACATTGAATTATCGATTTGAATATGTTAACATACCATCAAAAATATAATTTAAATTTAGGTCCTAAAGTTTAGGGAGGACCCATTCTCCCATGGGAAAATGGTTCCCAGGTCCATAAACCTAGGACACACATTGCTCAATGTGAAGTGTTATGTTTAGGCATTAATTATTGTAAGGTTTTCCTTTCGAAAAATTTAATGAATTAGGCTTGTAAAATGAATTAAATGGACAATTAAGGAAAAATTAAGCTTAATTAATTAAGATGGCCCAAATAAGTGTGTAAATGTAAATAGGTACATTTAACAAACACTAAATTAAGGTATTATTAAGTCCAATTCAAATAAGGAGGGCCCAAAAATGTGTGAAAATGTAAAAGGTTGCATTTTTTACACTAAATTTGGCCCCCACTTTAGTGATAGGATGACCCTGCATCAAACTCACACTAAAGTAGACAATCAAGAGAGGTCTAGTTTTACACTAATTGGAAAGATAAGATGACAAAGATCAAGGAAGGTTATCAAGCCTTCAAGATCTAAGATCTCATGGAAAAACCAACAAAGGCACAAAGAGACACATGTCTATGTTAAACATATATATGTATGCAACAATGGCAAGATACTCAATCACATAATGCCAAAGATTCAAAGAAAAAGAAAATAAAAAGGAAAACAAATAAAGGGTGGATCAAGCCTCAAATTTCCAACGTGATGTGGAACATGCCTCAGTTGTTTTTCCAAACAAATGTTTACAAGTGGAACCCACTGTCCACTATGCAAACAACATGCTCACATGGGCTAGTGAAACTCTGATTGTCCACTAGGTGAGCCCCCAAGGATGGAAAATGAGAGAATATTATTAGGCTCTCATACCATACCAAAGTTATGCCTCCAATAACTTTAATAAGGCACCACACAATACGAACTTCGAGCTCCATAAGGCTTAGAAAGTTACTTTATGCTAAACACTTATGAACAAAATGAAAATAGGATAAGAAATGTTCAAAGGGGTTTTTCTTAGTTCATGTAAGGTCTCCTCTTAGGGAAAATCACACCTAATATCTCCAAGAGAGGAAAAGTCTAGGATAAAAGATTCACAGCTTAGGGAATGCAATGCGTAGCATCACCACTAAGAGGAAAGTTGTATGCCAAGAAAGTTCACACTCTTAGAGGAAATCAAACCCAATGACACCACCATAAAGAAGACACATCACAAGAAGTAAGAAGGCCATGCAATGTAACATAAGATAAGTCCAAGATCTCCAAAAATGATAATGCCAATGTATGCCCCCACTTTAAAGAAATTGCTAACACCATGCTATTAGTAATTACTTTAAAGTAGCAAATGATAAATGTTAACAAGAAATGAGATCTTATTTGGAAAGCCCTATGCCAAATCATATGTTTCCAAATGAAGCTACATCATAAAGAAGGAAGGGGTTGCCCCCAAAATAGAATCCTAAAATCACATAAGGGATCCAAAGATTTAGGGTCAATGTATGTCTTTGTTACAATGATATTATAGAGCTCGAAAATGTCAGCATTCCCCAAATAGCTCATGGAGCATGAAGAATGACACATAGAGAGAAAAAAATAAAAAATCTTTTGGGTCAACATGGAAGAGACCTAAATTTCTTGATGCTTTATGTAATCCAAAAAAGGAAAACACAAGACAAAATAAAAGATAAAGGTTTACGACATATAGAAGAATGAAGGTACAAATAGAGAAATGAACATGAAGATACATCAAACAAAATAGTACAAGGGATCACCTTATGCACATGCAATCAAAAAAAGACGCATGAAAAAAAAAAATACAAGACTAGTAAGGAACATGTGAGTCAACCTATAGGAGGTCATCCATGAATCCCAATCTTGTTCATCATATGCGGAAGGAAAAAAACTAGCCAAAGGGACAACATCAAGTGTCAAACTAGGAAAATCACCAAGCTCAACACATAGTGAAACACTCTTTTTAAGAGGATCATCATGATTGTTATCATTTAAGCTCATGGAAGAGGAAAACAATAAATTTAGCTCATTATGCACTTCCTCATCAGTTTTAGTAGTTTCATTATCATCATCCAAGTTTATCACAATAGCAAGTCTAATGATAATATCCATACAAGGTTCTTGTTGTTGTGTTCGAGGTTTAGGATTTTCTTGTTTTGGCGAAGGTGTAGAATCATCATGCATTGCTTGAGGTAAGTTTGGATTTTGATTTTCTATGTTTTTAGTTTCTTCTTTTGCATGTAACAAATGATCAATAGCATGATGTATACACTTGCACTCTCTAGCATTTTGATTCCTTTTTTTTCGATTTTCAAGTTATGATTGTGTAAGGGTAGGTTTATCAACCGTAGGTTTCTTTTCTTCCCTGAAGGGAGGAATGGAAGAAACCATGGGGGGTTGTTCAACCACTTTCTCTTTAGCTTTGTAAAATTGTTTGATTTTAGGAGGCATAACGAGACTTATCTGGTTATCTCATGGTCTCTTATTGGAAATGGGTGGAGGATTTGCTATGTTTTGATCTTGGTTACTAGGAATGGCTTTTGGTTCAATCATATTCTCATCAAGGATAGGAAGATAAATCGTGTGTCGAGGCATGTTTGTTAGCCTACAAAAACACAAAAGAACAAACATATAATTATATCATTATGCAAGCTAGATCAACATTCCCCATGAAATTAGCTTGAAACATGAAAATAGGAAATGAAATGAAGAACACAATGATAAAAGCTATCAAATCCTATTCTAATGAGAAAACTCTCAATCCCATGGGGGAATTGGTGCCATTTTGATGTGGAAAATGACCCTTTTCCAATTCCTTGATGCAATTGTGATGATCTTTGATGATGGTTGTTGCTTCCTTGATGAAATTTGCCAATAACCTAGCTAAATTGATTGCAAAATATTGAAAAGCTATGCATTCAAATACTAAATGCCTATAGTGATTATGATCATTATTTATGGATGCTCAATTCAAATGAGAGCCTCCTATAAATAGGAGAGAATGATGGAAGAAGATGCAAAGTGGATGAATGTGGGACAAAAGACCAACCAATGAGAGAAGGCCACTTGTCCACATGTGATTGGAGGAGGAATGAGAACATTTGGATGAATGTGCACATAAATATGGTTACATGTAATTTGAAATTGTTGAGATGACAAGTTGGAGGGAGAGAAGAATGGAGTAAATGCCACTTGGCTCAAGGCAAAGGACATGTAAGAGGCCTTTAATGCCTTGTTGGATGTACTCATCCCTTTTGGAGAGATTTTTGAATTGGAAGAATATTCCACAAAAGATGTCCTTTTGAATGGAAATTGATGAATTTATAAATCAAATAAATTGATTTACTTGTGCAAGTTGCAAAATCTAGAGGATTTGATGGATTAGGATTAGGATTAATCAGGATTTGATTAATTTAGATGAAAATTAGTTGATTTGACAATTTGACTTAGATTTTTGGATTAATTTAAATGAAAGTTGAGAGGAATATGAAATTAGATTTAATTAAATAAAGTTTGATTTATTTAATTAAAGAGGGTGGTGTTAGATTAAATCAAATAAAGATTAATTTATTTAATTTAAAGGAGATGAATTTAGAGATTAATCAAATAAAATAAATTATTTAATTAAAAGAGGGACTATAGGATTAATTAAATAAAATGATTTATTTAATTAATAGAAGTAGACGACTTAATGAGATAAATTTGATTTCTTTAATTAAGAGAGGAAATATGATGAATTTAATCAAATAAAGATTATTCAATTAAATTGGTTAGTAAAGGAGATGATTTAGGAAGAAATGATGTTAGTAAGATCAAGGTTAGATGTGTAGGATCAAACTGTATATTTTTTGTGTCTACATTTTGCTCCTCTTTGAAGCAATGTACCTGTTGCGTTGGTTCAAAGAATAATCTTGTCGCGATCAAATTTAAAAAAAAAATCTAATTTTTTTGAATGCCCCAGTGGAAAGAAGTATATTGGTACACTACCCCCTCGAGAGATCGAGCATAAAGTTTGGTTTGAGGATCGATCTCGCGACAAAGAGGTTCAAGATGGATGCATTGGTGATGTTTTGGTCAACCGTCATGATACCATGTTAGTGCGAAGAGAAGAAAGAAGAAATAGGAAAATGAAAAGAGGATCCAACAAGCCTACATTATTAATGATGATGATGATGATGATTTTCTTATCAGGAATCAGGATTTTAAAAGGGCTATTTACCTTATGTTTGATAATACACATAGGTATGATGCATCAAGGTATAAAGAACCCAGATGGCATTGTACCTAGTGTGATGGAATTTGACTCAACAATCAGATAGGAGTACTCCTGTTCACACCTGACATACGAACCTCATTCAGAATGCAATTAAGATATTCTAAAAATCTCGGACCAAAACATAGAAAATAAAGCCTTCCTATGTGGTTAGCAAGACACCTAACACATCTTCCCTACACCTAAACAAAGTACACATGACCAAGTTATATTACAAGAATATCCAACAAGCATAATAGATAAAAAGATAACGATCATCTTCCCATTCTTTTCTCTCTAAATATTTTTGTTTAGACATCATCGAGAGGTCATCAGAATGAGCGCAAAAATAAGATAAGTCAAAAGAAAAATATATAGTAAACAAATAAGCTAATGTTCTTCATACTGCTAGCCAATACTAAACTACAGCGATGCCTAATGTTGATGTCCATCGTAGGAAGGATGCATCCTAGGACATGATGTTATCAGATGATGTTGGTATTTGATCTGGATGATAAGCTATTGATACCAAGAGTTGACCGACTTGTTTACTTACTAACCTAGACTTGAGACTTTTAACGATTGAGATTTCACTTTTGGACCTGCTAGACTTGCTTATGATTGTTTTACCAAAGGTTGAATTTGATGATGATTTATTATGAGTGAATGTTTATTTTGGGTGAAAACAAGATGGGATGGATGGATTTTTTCAAATATTTGAATGTTTTTGGTATTTTTGAAATGTTTTGAGGTTGTTTTGATTTTCAGATTTTCCAATGTTTTTTGTGTTTTTATGAGATTTGATGAAGTTTTTTGGATTTTGTGTCTTGGGGGCCGATCAAATATTAGCCTTGCCTATGTTTAAGCTCAAAGATGACGTAGTTCAAATACCATTTTTTTGACTTTTTTTGACTTTTTAACCTGTTTTGGGATTTTTGATATATTTTGGATGTTTTTTGGATTTTGATATGTTTTGGATGTTTTTGGATTTTGATATGTTTTGGATTTTTTTGGATTTTTCGCATGATTTTGATGATTTGGATGACATCAATGCTCTGTTTTGGGATTTGTGTTGAAAACCAAGCTAGGGTTGATTGATCAGATTGATGGATTGATGATGATAACATTGTTGAAGATACACAACAATGCAAGGATAGTGTTAAGAAACACGAGGATTGGGAAGGATATCTCGAGATGATGATGGATTGATTGGATTTGATTGATCAAGATTTTGAAGCTTGATTTGGAACAAAATTGTTTTGATGATTTGATGTGACGCTGAAGTTTAAATTAGATTCTACTAATATTGATTGTTTGGATTGATGTTCGATGAAAGATAGAGCTTGATAAGGAATATCTTCTCATGAAAATATGCCATGGGCTAGTGATTTGTATTATTTTCTCACAAATGCTTTGACCAATTTAATTTCACATTTTCCAATGTTCGGATCAACACATAAGTTGGAGGATATAGATCAAGATTTATTCCTGAAGCAAGTTATAAATATTTGCCCCTAGTGTCTAGCAATGTTTGAAAAGCCATGGGTGGATGCTTGGGTAGGTGGATGGGTGGATGGATATGGTAAGCATGCAAAGGATTCCAAAGATTATCTTGTGACAAGATAAGGTGTTCAAACAAAGGATGCTCATTTGGATAATGCTTTAAGGCTCAGATAATGTTGGGTAGGATAGGTTCAATGAACATGGCCCATATCAAGATGTTTACCATAAGAAAGTGTAAAGTGTACACCAAAATTTGTAGATGGATGAAAATGGATTGGATAAATGGTTCATGGATGAATGGATTTATTATGGATGAAATGTTGGTTTCATTATAGTTGGGATGAAATGCTTCCAACTGAATTGGCGCACGCAAATGCTCAATTCTACACATGACACATGTTTTCCAAGTTTTCATCAACAAAGTGGTTTTCACTAGAGGACGATTTTTCTCTTTAATTTTTTCAATTCTTTTTCTAATTTTTTTTTGGATTTTTTATATTTTGATATTTTAATTTTTTTTGGATTTTTTCTAAAATATTTTAAGCTCATGTTGAATCACCTAGTGGTGTCGATGTAGATGTTTGTTTCATAATGTGCCATCGATATCCTATTTGAAGAAGCTGCTTTGCTAAGATATGTGCACTTGAAAGAAACTTTTGAGATTCCTGATCTGCTTTGTTGATACCAGAGTTAACTTTGTCTTTGTGTGCACATCAGGATAGAGTGCCTTATGAATCCTTATGATGAAGGGTCATTGCCGATACATGGTCAATGTAAGAATTGGATACCATTCATGGAGGAGTGGATGGTGGAGTGTGTTTAAGAATAAAATATGGATTGGTTGATAGCTTGGAACCTTTGACTCTCCAAACTTGGGAAGATGAGCAATAATGGGTGGATACAAAAGTATGCATGGAATTAGGACCAACTAATTGATACACTTTGTACATCACTTGAGAAGCCTAATTTTTCCTTTGTGGACATCTTTGATGGATACTTTTCCCTTTTTTATGTTGCACCATAGTTTCTGTGACTAATGAAGTTTGATAGGGATAATCTTTATTTGTATTTGATTTTTCCTTCATTCTTTACAACTTCTTTTGTTTTAATAACATTCTTCTTTCTTTGATTCAAAGCTTTCTTTTGTTGTTGGTCCCAATTCGTGGATGGGGTGATGGGTGGATGATAATTCATGGCGTGGATGGTTGTAGTATCGGCATCAGTTTCATCATAAGGATCCTTCGTGCTCCCTATGTTGACATTTTCTTGAGACAAAGTTGCCCAGTACTGAATAACCAAGACCTTGATTCTTCGGATTGCCAATAATCTACATTGGTTCTAGGATACCCTGTTCATGTAGGCCTAATCCTCTGCCTTGATAATTCATCTATTGAAACATTTTATTTGCAATAGGATATGATTTATCTTGGAAGTAGGGTGCTAATCCTTCTCTGCTCTGTCGTGGATCTTCAAAGGTGATAGTTTCTTCATTGATAAGATAATTTTCCCTTAAAAAGGTGAGTGATCCAAGTTTATAAGTGATATGACCCTCCATAACTGGGATAAATTCTTGATTGATATCTTTGGATTGATTTTGTGAAGTATCAAATTTTAATGCTTCTCCCAAAGGTGTTGATGATTCACTGTCCACATAAAATTCTCCCACATGATTCATTTTTGATATGTCTCTAGATTTTTCTATATCTTGATCCTGTGTATAAATGTTAAGAATATGAGACTCTTGTTCCTTGGTAATGATATCAAGAGTATGAGACTCTTGTTTTGAATGAAGATCATCTACATGTCCATCCAAAGAAAGCATCTCACAGGTAGACAGAGGGGTATGTGCTATATGGATATGATCATCATTTGCGACATATTGTATAGATAGGAGAGTGTCCATTAGATCATTGTAGTACCTTGGAGATATGAATTCTTGATCTTGATTATTTTTAGAATTGCTTTTAACATGCTTTGGATCACGTTCTTGACATGGGTCGATTTTAAAGGATGGATTACTTATAAAGGGTTCTTGGATGTATTCATTAGGTATGGAAAGTGGCTCAATATCCTCTTGATCTTTGAGTGGACTTGGATCAAATGTTGAGTTGAGTATTTCTTCAATATCTGCAACCATGACGTCAAAGTATGTCAATATGTCTTGGAAAGGACCATTGCTAGATTTTGGTGAAAGATATCGATTATGCTTTGGGGTAACATCTTGAGATATTTCCTCTAACTCATTAGGTGATGTAGAGACACTTTCAACATGATTATTGGTGGAAGGATCACCAATTATAGGATCAAATAATGTTAACACTCCTTTGAATAGATCATTGTTGGATATTGTTGAGGGGTATTTATCATGATAAAAAAGTGACTCTTGATGTATGTTGAGTTGATCTTTGGATGAGGTAAAAGCATCTTCAAGGTGCTCATTGATGGATAGATCTTGATCATCATTTTCAAAAATTGTGGAGGAGAGATTGTCACTGCTATCCCTAATGGTTGAATCCTAATCATTGTCCCCAATAGTTAGTATTTTTTGATCAATAAGGTCTTGGATGAGATTTTTAAGTCGAATACAATTTGATGTTGTGTGTCCCTTTATTTTATGAAAATCACAAAGGTGCTTCTCATTATACCCTAGTGGTTTAACTTGGGGCTCTTGATAATTCTCATAAACGGGGATTTTAATGAGATTTTCTTGTATCAACTGTTGCATGACCGATTCGATTGGTTCCCCAAGTGGTTGTATTTTCATTTGTTACCTTATGAGATTTGTACTTTAAATTGACCTTGTGGCGATTGATTTTGGAGATGTGGTGATTGATCTTTGAGATGTGGTGATTGATCTTCAAGATGTGGAGGTTGGGTTTGTTGTTTATGTTGTTGATCTTGATATCCAACTTCTTGACATTGGAGATATTGTTCTTGATGTGGTTGGGGACACAACCCAATGCTTTGATGGCATGGTTCATCCAATGGAAGAGTGTATTGATTTTGGGGTGGAGATGTCTCTTGGTGCAATGGATCAACTATTTTGGTAAGTGTAGCAATTTGATCTCGCAAAATTTGATCTTGATTTTTATCTTGACACCCTTGATATAGTTGATTTGGTTTTTTTTCAAGCAGATTTAGAATGCATCCTTGTGGTGTTTGTATGGGATCATGGACAAATTGATTTTGGACAATGTTTTGATTTGGGATGAGGTTTAGATTTGGCATTATAGGTTGAAATTGAACATGGTTGTGGTTGGGAATCATGTTGCCTTGATTTAGGTAACTTTGATTTTGCATGGTGTTACCTAGACCTGGATCAACACATGGAGTTGTTAACATATTGTTTGGAATTTGAACAATATTTGTATGATTTGCAAACATATCTATCCCAAAGTCTACCAAGTGTAGATCTGAAATATTCATGTTTGGTAAACGTGTACTTGGTATAGTCACATTTGGCATGTATGGATTTGGTGGGATAATGTTGTTTGGAATAAGACTCATGCATTGATTTTTTGGTTGATAGATTTGTAGGTTTTGACTTTGATATAAATCTACCATAGGAAAAGGTGGTCCAAAATTCAGATTGGGAATACTCACATTTGTTGTACCATTGAGGTTTATAGGAGATAATGATCCCATGTATGTATTGTATAAATGTGAGTTTTGATAATCAATCGACATTGTAAGGCTTTGATAGTTTGGTTGATTTAGGCCACTCATGATGTATGAATCAAGTTTATGTTCCATGTTTTTATTGTGTTTTGACCTTGTTGCAAAAGTAAACCTCTAAGGTGTTTAGGACCAATGATGAGATGAATGGTGAAAGAGTGAGTGATATGGGTGTTTGAACTTTTAGGAACCTTAGAGGGATACTAGACTTTAAGACTTTTTGATTTTTGATTTTTGATTTGATTTGGTTTGATTTGGATAATGGACTTATAAACCCCAAGATGTTGGATGTTATCTTGGAATAAATTTGTCCACAAGTTGATAATTTAACTAGGTGTATGAGGAAGGATTCATCCACACACACTTATCCAAAAAAGGTGATTTTGATGTTGATTTGAAGGATTTCACCAAAATTCTAGTATGAATTATTTTTCCAAAGGTTCAAAATTTGTTTGTGAGATGGGATTTGATTGATGTTTTGGGATGGGTGAAATGATTGGTTTTGATCCTAAATGAACCTAAGAAGGACTTTGTTTACTAGACCAAGATATTGAAGAAAATGCTTTTCCCTAAGAGTATTTCAAACCAAAAGACCAATGTTTGCATGGAAAACATATGACCAAAAGATACCAAGCAAATGTGTCGGGTTCAATTGATTTTATCTTGATTAATGAATTGATTTTACCACATCCAATGTCTTGTTTAGTTTTCAAATTGAATGTCTATGTCTTAAACTTTTTTCATCCCACAAGTTCCACTATGTGGAAATCAAGGAAATCAAGGCAATAGTTCCCTAATGTTGACTTTAGTAAGAGAAAATTATGATATAGATCCAAATACTTAGAAGCCTCTAAGGATGAAATCCCTAGGGACAAGCAGTAGCACTTGGATTTTTCAAAGGTATTCTATCCTCCTAAAGGGTTTGAAATTTTGAGGACTTGGTGGATGTTTGTTTTCAAGCGTTTTAGATCCAAGCAAGGTGTTTTAATGCCAAAAGGATGCATAATCCTAGGATAAAATAAGACATTATTTGTTGAGTTCCCACTTGGATAAATCTATCTACGCTTACCCTTAGCAGATGATTAGATGCTTGACCACACTGGCTCCCCTCCATGACAAACACTTCTCGGGTCAGCCAAGCATCAGTACCCATGAAACTCCCATGACATACTTCTCATCTCTACTAGGACTCATAAGAATGTGGGGTGGCTTCAGAGTGACCGTTCTTGCACCAACAAATAGATTAGGATTTTGGCTTCTACACAAATTGGTTCTTAATCATGGCACCCATTATGAAGGCCACACGAGAGGCAAGATCAACTCATATAAAGAGTATCACTTGCTTTTCTGTAGGAGCTCTTGTAATGATGAACTTTCCTCAACATTCAAATTTGTATACCAGTTGAGAGTAGCTTGGCATTTAGCTCGTTATCGGTTTGAGTCATTCCCTTGGGGTGAGTACTTTTCCCCACCAAGGCAGATTCTCTAAAGGTGGATAATAGTGAAGGAGTGCATTTCTAGTTTGACCACCTAACACATTTAGGCGGGAGCACACACAATGCCTTTTCTTTACACTCACATATTTTGTTCAAATTTTAGGCACCCAAATTGAAATGTGGAGGCAATCACTTACACAAATTAATATCACAAAAAACCTTTTGATTCTCAAGATCGCTTGTGAAGCATGAGAGAAGTGCATATGCCTCTTCTAAATGATATTAATTTGTATAAAAGATTACAAAATAAAGAATACACATGTTCATTTTAAACCAAAAAGAAATGATATGAATTATTTTTAAGCACCAATTTTGAAGTGTGAGATTTTTTTTTTCATTTGTTAATTCCAAAACAAAATCTAGGAAGTTTTCCTATGGTTCTTTTTAATCCCTTTGTTTTGTTCTTTTTAAACCCAAACAAAATTTATTGAGTCCTAAAAGGAAAGAAGATGAAAAATCCTTAGAAAAGGGATTATAATTTCTCCCTAAACTGTTTAAAAACACTTGATACAATGAGATGATGTCATAAATAACTCTTGGTCTTCATTTTCGCTCCTTCACTTTCAATCAAGCCAACCTTTTTTTGGCAGATTTTGCCATTTTTGGTAATTTCACATGCATAACTTTGAGAGTCTTATTTTTCTCCAAAAACTTCCTAAAACTAAGATAGGATGAATTTCCAACTAACATCCTAAATTCAAAATATAAGTTTTGAGTTATTAACAAAAACGACCTTAAAAAAACTAGAAAAAACACTAAATTGCCATTTGGAGGGCCAAGATGAAAGTTTCAAACCCCGAAAAAGTGCCAAAATGACCACCAACCAACTCAAGGTCAATTGGAAATTCACATGCCACCTCATAACGAAACCACCTGTAAACTTTCAGCCCAAATAGACATCTGAGTCAAAAGTTATGACCTCTAGAAGTCCCTGCATCACAAAAACTAGTTAATATTGTAAAAACAAAGGCCAAAAACCAGTTAGAAGTCAAAAACAACCAAAGTAAAAAATGCACATGTTAAAAATAATTTGAAATATGTTTTTTACCCTACTCCAACAACGCAATCCACATATCCAACACAGTTTGAGGAAGTCAACGATGCACTATAGCGTCACTGAGGACTAAAAGCAGTGGTTTGCAAAAAAATAGTGAGTGCGATTACAACACAATTTTAGCCAGCAACACAGTTTGGAGTTTGGAAGCCAGTGTTGGAGTTAGAAATTTAAAATTTCTAGGCAGGAAGACTCCAGTGGCTTAGTTTAGAGTTTAGAAGTGGCACAATACAGCGCCAGTGGACTGATAGTGGTGCAGTTTGGCGTCACTGAACTAATAGCGGCACAATTTTCCTATAGGAACAAAAAATCAACAAAAAAACATAGAATTTTAAGAAAAAAATGTTGATTTTCTCCAGATTTTCCCTCCTTCTAGCGCCAAAATGTGAATGATGATCCTATACCTGCACAAACACAAAAGAACAAACATATAATTAGATCATTATGCAAGTTAGATCAACATTCCCCATGAAATTAGCTTGAAACATGAAAATAGGAAATGAAATGAAGAACACAACAATAAAAGCTATCAAATCCTATTCTAATGAGCAAACACTCAATCCCATGGGGGAATTGGTGCCATTTTGATGTGGAAAATGGCCCTTTCCCAATTCCTTGATGCAATTTTAATGATCTTTGATGATGATTGTTGCTTCCTTGATGAAATTGGCCAATAACCTAGCTAAATTGATTGCAAAATATTTAAAAACTATGAATTCAAATGATAAATACCTATAGTGATTATGCTCTTTGTTGATGGATGATCAATTCAAATGAGAGCCTCCTATAAACAGGAGAGAATGATGGAAGAAGATGCAAAATGGATGAATGTGGGACAAAATACCAACCAATGAGAGAAGGCCACTTGTCCACATGTGATTGGAGGAGGAATGAACACATTTGGATGAATGTGCACATAAATATGGTTAGGTGGAATTTGAAATTGTTGAGATGAAAAGTTGGAGGGAGAGAAGAATGGAGTAAATGTCACTTGGCTCAAGGCAAAGGACATGTAAGAGGCCTTTAATGCCTTGTTGGATGTACTCATCCCTTTTGGAGGGATTTTTGAATTGGAAGAATATTCCACAAAAGATGCCCTTTTGACTAGAAATTGATGAATTTATAAATCAAATAAATTGATTTACTTGTGCAAGTTGCAAAATCTAGAGGATTTGATGGATTAGGATTAGGGTTAATCAGGATTTGATTAATTTAGATGAAAATTAGTTGATTTGACAATTTGACTTAGATTTTTGGATTAAGTTAAATGAAAGTTGAGAGGAATATGAAATTAGATTTAATTAAATAAAGTTTGATTTATTTAATTAAAGAGGGTGGTGTTAGATTAAATCAAATAAAGATTAATTTATTTAATTTAAAGGAGATGAATTTAGAGATTAATCAAATAAAATGAATTATTTAATTAAAAGGGGGACTATAGAATTAATTAAATAAAATGATTTATTTAATTAATAGAAGCAAATGACTTAATCAGATAAATTTGATTTCTCTAATTAAGAGAGGAAATATGATTAATTTAATCAAATAAAGAATATTCAATTAAATTGGTTAGTAAAGGAGATGATTTAGGAAGAAATGATGTTAGTAAGATTAGGGTTGGATGTGTAGGAGCAAACTGTATATTTTTTGTGTCTACAGTAAGGGATAATTTTTCTATGCATTTTTATTTAAACTTTGGATAGGATTTGAAAAAGAAGTCCTCACAAGGCCTAATAGATTCCATAGGTTTAGGCTAGAATAAATCCAATGAGAAATTCCTAGGGGAAGACACATAATTAAATCCACTATGATGTGTATTAAATATCCCATTTCCAAATGGAAAATTTAAGCATTTATGCACAACCGATGGGATGACATTCATGGAGCGAAACCATGGATAACCTAACTTAACATGAAATTGGTCTGATGATGGGATGATGGAAAATGAGACACATACTGGGTTGAATGAGATTACTAGTAGCCACATCATTTTTCCACTATTCTTTGGCTTCTTCTACCCGATCTTCTTGTAATATTGAAAGGGCACACAATAAAGCTTCATCCTTCTCATCCTTCCTTGACAGTACATCTTCCACAACATTTTCCTTCCCTTTCTTATAGACAATCTCAAAAATCATATCCCAACATATTAGTAACCCATTTTTGTTGTTCTTCTAAAGACAATCTTTGTTCCAAAACATATTTTAGGCTATCATGATATGTCTTAACCTTGAAGTGTCTACCCATTAGATAAGGCCTCCATTATTTTACTGCATGAATAATAGCTAGCATTTCCTTCTCATAAATAGGTTTGAGTTGATTCTTCCTTTTTAATCGATGGATCTCAAAAGAAATTGGTTGACCCTCCTGCATGAGAATTGCACCTATACCATTACCAAAAGAATCACATTTCATAGTAAAATCCTTTGTGAAATTAGGAGTGACAAGTATTGGAGTTTTACACATAGCCTCCTTTAACATTACAAATGTTTAATTAGCAAATTCATTCCAATGAAAATAATCCTTCTTCAATAAATTTATGAGGGGTATTGCTATACGACCATAATTCTTCACAAATCTATGATAGCATCCAGTCAATCCCAAGAAACCCATCAATTTCTTAATGGTTTTGGGAATAGGCCATTCCATGATAGCCTTAATTTTGTTAGGATCTATGTTTACTCGTTCATGTGAAACTATGTGTCCCAAGTACTCCACCTCACTAATACCAAAAGCACACTTGGATGGCTTAGCATAATTGATCTACATGTTGCAAGTGTTCTACCCATGTTTTTCTATAAACTAATATATCATCAAAAAACACTAATACAAACTTCCTCAAGAAATTTTTAAAGATGGAATTTATTAAACTTTGAAATGTAGATGGAGCACTAGTAATACCAAATGGCATCACCAAAAACTCATAATGAACCTCATGAGTCCTAAATGTTGTCTTACAAATATCTTATTCCTTAATTCAAATTTGGTATCATAACCGGATCTAAGATCTAACTTTGTAAAATGTATAGCTCCATTCAATTCATCTAGAAAATAATTAATGAATGGAATAGGAAACTTATCTTTGATGGTGTACATGTTGAGAACTCTATAGTCCGAACACATGTGTCAAGTATCATCCTTCTTTTGCACCATTACCACATGCGATGAGAAAGAACTTTGGATATGTTTGATAATTCATGCCTCTAACATCTCCTCAACATTTTTTTCTCTCTCACGTTTCTATATATGTGGGTACCGATAAGGCTTTATGTTGGGGGGTTGTCTCCCTAGAACTAATTGTATGGCATGATCATGATCCCTCTCAGGATGAATTCCTTTAGGAATATCTCCAAAAACCACTAAGTGATGCTCAATTATTGCTTGTAAATATGGATGGGTAGGAGCATTAGATTAAGAGACTTCTAATGAACATAATTGGGCCACAAATCCATCAACTCCTTCCTTAAGAAACTTCTACATTTGATGAGAGCTAACTATTTGTGGGGATTTTTCTTTCAACCTTCTTAGCTCTATTTTCTTTCCTTCTTATTGGAACCTCATAAACAATTCTTGGAAGTTCATCTCAATTATTCCCAAGGTAGTAAGTCATTATACTTCCAAAATGATATCTGTTGCACCCATGGAGATAGCATACATTGGGCTATCAAGTTGATAATCTCCCATGGATAATTTAATTCTATGACACTTTCCAAAACAATTGACGATACCACCATTTGCAATCAAGACCTGAAATTTTGGAGTTGGATATATAAAAAAATTGAGACGAGTAGCAAATTTTTGTTGATGAAATTATGAGTACTACCTGAGTCAATCAACACAGTTACCTTCCACTTCTTTAAGAATCTAGCTAGCTTGAGATTTTGAGGGGCACTAAACCCAAATAGTGCATGACAAGAAATTGGTTTGGAATCATGTGATTCATCATCTAGATCCCTATCACCCTCTAATATCAGTTCCTCCTCTTCCTCACTTGGTCCTTCAATATAAAATAATTTATTTTCACTACATCTATGCCCTTGACTATATTTGTTGTCACAATTGAAACATAACCCTTTTTCTCTTTTCTCCTTAATTTTTTGTGGAGTGAACCTAGTAGGTTGGTGTAGTGAATGTGTAGGAGATCTATTTTCACTAAAATTTATATTACCTTGTCTCTTACTAGCCAGAAAATTCTCCTCCACTTGTCTTGACATTACTATTGCTTGCAATAAGGATTTTGGCTAGAAAAATCATACTTCATATTTTATGTGATCCTTTAAACCGCCTAGAAATAGTTCCTTCATATTTTCTTCAACCAAATTCTCTACTCTTAAAGAAAGGGTTTGAAATTGCTGAATATAATCCTTGAACATTCTCATTTGCTTATATTGGGTGAGTTGGCAAAAGTATCTATCCATAAAATTATCTCCATAATGAGTAGCAAGTTCCTCTTGAAAAATTGACCATGTGACCACACAAACCTTTCTTCTCTTCTCATCACATAACCAACGATACCAAATAATTGATATGTTTCTAGGTATAATTATGGGCATAGCCACCTTTTGCTGACTAGGAACATGATGAATATCAAAGAACTGCTCCATTTGGCATAACCAATTGGTTGGATCCTTGCCATCAAACTTTCTCATGTCCAACTTAGGTATGAATTGCCTTAGCGTACAATTATTAAATGAAGGATTTTAAATGAAACCCAAGTCAAGTCCAAGGAATTCATTTCCAAAAAAAGCATTGTCTTACACCTAGTGAGGTGAATCTTCACCCTTACACCACATACCTTGAATAAATGATTTCAATTCACCCATTTCGTCCATAATATTCTTCTCAAAAATTCTGAAAACTAAAACAATAAACTAAAAATAATAGAATAGAGTGTAGAAACAGAGATTTTAATGCCCAAAAATGTAGGAGAAAGCCCTAATTAGGGACTCATTTGCCCATGGGAAAATAGGTCCTAGTTTAAGGTTTAAAAAAATGAATTTACAGATTTTTGAGTTGATTCTAATGGTTTTTAGATTATGGACTGAGATAGGTGGTTATAGTTTCATTTTCTATAAAATTAAGTCTAAATGCAAATACAAAATAGTGCTAAATGACAAGCAAACAAACCTAATTTGAGATGCAATTTTGATTTAATTTTGTAATGTAAATGAATCATGATGCAATGCTATGTAAATAGTTTGTAAAAAGACTAATATTTTTGAATTTTGTAGATTTTAAAGAATGAAAAAATGTAAACCTAAAACCCTAAATGAGATGCAAACTAATACAAGTTAAGATTCCTAAATGAGATGAAAATCAATGAAATGCAATGCAAATGAATGCAACACCTAGATCTAGGGATGAAAACGAACTCTAAATCAGAAAGCTATGATGCTCAAAAGTTAGGTTCACCAAAATGAAACGTAGGAAAATAGGTTTGATTTGTAATGAAAAGGTTGGGTGAGCCACAATAAACCTATCTTTCTTTATTTCATTAGGAAATGAGATCCACACAATGAATCAATTATCAACCCTTGGGCGAATCAAGTCAAATCAGGAATGTTTAGACTTCCTTATGATTGAAGGACGGGGGTCAAGGTCAAACAACACTTTGGGGAGAAAAACTAAAAATAGCAAATCAACACCAAAATGCAATCTAAAACTTGAAACAAAAATATTAAACTCAATATTGAAGGAACCATAAATCAAATTGTCAATCAAAGAAGTGCAAAAAAATGTGTACTAGTCACCAAAAGGGTCAGTGTAGGATCATGGGGGTCAAAACTAGGCCCCTAAGTGGCAGTGAAAATTTAGAAAAATAGAGTTAGGCAACTTGACATAAAAATTTGAATAAGTTATTAACATAATTTGAAAAATACGTAAGAAAAAACTTTGTAGAAAATTGAGTTTAGTTTCTAAGATACTATTCCTTTTTCGGAAAAAGGTAACCTATTTGGTGAAAATTTAAAATTTCAATGCAGTAGTATTAAATTTTCAAGAAAAAATAAAAAGTGGGTGTACGTCTGACCAACCTAAGTACAAGAAAAAAATAATATTTTTATTTGAAACTTTTCAATATAAGTAGAGGAAACATGCTTGGATGTGCTGCATATTTTTTTGGAAATTCATTGTTTTCAAAAATTTCTTCTCGTTTCGCTCTTCCCGAGGGTTTTCCTGGCCCTTCTAGGCTTCCTCGGTTTGGATTTGGCATTGATAATGTTGTCTTTTCCAACATAGATCATAACGTTTCTTCCAAACCTAGGTTTTTCTTGGGTAGGCAGAGTTCTTCTACCAGTTTTCATCATTTTAAGGGTTCTCTTGGTTCTATATTTCATAATGGGAAATGGGTTCCTAACAATCACGATGTTAAGCCTTTTCACTGCAATCCTCATTCTAAGAAAAATATTCTCAAAGGTAAGCAACTTGTTTTTGACATTTGTGAATCCCCTTCATCATCTTCGTCCTCATCCCGTTTGTGGGCTGATGTGACTATTGGGCATCATTCGATTCACAAGTGCACACCTTTTGGGGCTCCCTTCATTCCAAAGCAGGATTTTGTTCCGACCACTTTTCCTAATACTATCCCTCTTGTTTGCCCTAAGTTTTCGGCCCCTAATCCTCTTACGTTCCCTAATTCCATTGCTCTTTCTTCTTCGGAAGTCTTTCCTAAGAAAATAGCTTCAAACCCTAAGGTTCCTAACCTAGTTGAATCTGGTCACAGTCAGGTCAATAGTAAAAATAAATCTTCAGTTCATGGAGATCTTCATAACCCTAGCAATTTAGGCTTGGCGGATTTTGTTCGTAATTAGTTCAATCAGAAAGAAAAATCTTTTGCTCATGGAGACATTGGTAAGAAATGGATACCAAAGGTTTAAAACGTACATTTTTCTCCTCATCAAGTTGAAGTTACGTTGCCTCATTCCATGATTCAGCCACAGATTGTGGATTTAAAGGATGTTTCCTTGCTTGGTAAGTTTTGGAATTTTCTCCTAGATCTCGAGTTTTTAAAATCTTGGGTTTTCAACACCTGGGATGGCTCTAATCAAGTTTTTTTCTTAAATAAAGGTGAAGGTTATTTTGTTGTTATTTTTTCTGATAAAGATTCTAGAAATGTTGTCTTCCAGGAAAAAATCTTGGATGTGTGAGGGAAATGGTCTTTTTATGACTTTGTGGACTTCGAATTTTAGCCCTAATAGTGTCAAGGTTAAATTTATTCCTTTTTGGGTTCAGTTACAGGGTTTTCATATGGAATATAGAGAGTCGTGCATTATTGAGATTCTTGGTAACAAATTGGGTATTTTTTAAAATCAAGATATGGAGTTCTTCTCTAATCCCTCTTTACTAGTCAGGCTCTGTGTTTTAATGGATGTTTCAAAACCCATTCCAAAAAGTGTCAAAATTAAAACAGTGCATGGCATTTGGGATTAGCTGGTAGTTCTGGAGGATCCTAAGCAAATTTTCTATCTATGCCATTTACCTCTGCATCCTTTCAAAAAATGTCAGAAGCTTGATTGTGGAAAAGAAGGTTTTAATCCTAATTCTGATAATTCATCTGAAGTTCTATTACCGGTAGTGTCGTCTGTCATTTTATCTTCTTGTATGAATGATAAGATTTTGATTCATTTCTCATTACTTGGAAAGATTATTGACTTCTGTCTCAATTGGTACCATTATTTTATTGGTTTAAAAAGGCCTCATAAGCTTGTATTAAATGGGGTTCTTTCAATCTATTCTCATAGAGGTTGTCACATTACCCTCTTCAAAGAGGAGGGTGAGGTTGTTCAATCTTCTTCATCTTCCAAAGGCATTGTTTTGTTTGATCAGACATCTTACAATAGTAAAATTTTATCTTCTTCTAGATTTGTCCTTGGTAAGAAAGTCACAAATCGGTCTTTTCAGGAGCCTGTTGTTGTTACTCTTGCTTCGGGTTGGGAACTATCTCTATTCTCACCAATAAAGATTTTTTTTATTCGTTAAATATTTTCTCACCTCAAATTAAATTTGTTAGTTACCTCCAAGAAAATCAATGTGCCTCTATGTTAACCCTTGGTGTGACAAATAGTTGTGATGAGAGATTATTTTTTATGAACAAAGTTTATTTGATAACTCTCAACCTCTTCCAGCTTTAGATGTTTTAATTAATGATTATGTTGGCCTGCCTTCAGAGGAAGATCTTGTCAAATTCGTTGATCAATCATTAGTATTAGTAGGTGAGAAATTGATAGATGATATTGCATCTAAGGTCTTTAGTGAAGGAGATTATTTAGATGATTTTTTCTCAATCTCTCAGTCTGTGCTATCTCCTTCCTCAAGTAAAAAATCTCCTAGAAAAAGAGGAAGAAAATCTTTATCTTCAAAGCTGCAAGAAGAAATATCAGCAGGTTTACAATCGACACTAGATGCCAATTTAGGCTTTTCCACAAAACAAAAAAGACCAAGGAGAGCTTGCTTCTCTCCTAAGTCACAATGAAACTAATATCTTGGAATGTTAGAGGCTTAAACGCCTCTCAAAAAAAGTCCCATGTTAAGCATCAACTTGATGCTTCAGGGGCAGATATTGTTGTTTTACAAGAAAGTAAAACTTCAGAGGATTCTTTTCAAGAAATTAAAATTTTTTGGCACAAATGGGAAGCTTCTCATTCACCTTCCCGTGGAGCTTCAGGAGGTCCGATAAATTTTTGGAATGCTAAAACAATTAGCATCTCTGACATTTATTTTGATCAAAATTGGCAATTATTGCAGGTCACTCACTTTGATTTATCTTTTTGGCTTCTGAATGTTTATGGTCCAACTAGCACCTTTGCTAAAATGATGTTGTGGTATACTCTCAAGCTTAAAATTGATGTGTTAGGTCAAGATAAATTTGTTTTCGCTAGTGAATTTAATGCCATCATAAATGACATGGAAAAAAAATAAGGAATTAGTCCTCCTAAAGCAGTAATGGTTGATTTTGCTTCATTTATTCATGATAATGCTTTGGTGGATTTAATGCCATTAAATGGTATTTTTACCTAGACAAATAGAAGAAAAAACTTCATGCAAATTGCAAAAAGATTGGATAGATTCTTAACCTCTCCAAACTGGCTTCATTCAGATTATGCTCTTACTTCTAAAATTCTACCTTTGGTAGCCTATGATCATTTTGCTATTTCACTTCTTATCATGGGTAAGAAAATCAAATCAAAATTTCAATCTTCATTTAAGTTTGAGGAAATGTGTCTTAGGCATCCCGATCTTATCTATCTAATAAAATAATGGTGGCCGAGTGCTCCTTTTGTTAATGGATCAAAGATGTTTCAATTAAGTAAGAAATTGGACCATATTAAGAATAATTTAAAAGCTTGGAACCTTTTAGTCTTTAAGAATGTTTTTACCCAAAAATACTTGGTGTACAAAAGGTTAGTCGAGATCAATGAAAAGATCATTGTAAATGGTCATGATAATTCTTCATATGAAGAGCAAAGGAAGTTGAAATTGGAATGGAAAGAATTATTATTCCGTGAGGACGTTTACTGGAGACAAAAGTCTAGGGAACTTTGGTTGAAAGATGGTGATAAGAATACTAAATTTTTCCATATCTCAACTCAAACTAAAAAATCAAAATCTTCAATCTTCTCAATTCAAGATAGTGTATCAGGATCTTGTTGTTTGGTGTTTTCTGCACAACAACAACTCAGACAGAATAAATGTTATCCTATCTCTCTTGAAAGGTTGATCTCTATGAACAAAGAGATAACCCAAAGGTCTCTCGGGTGTCAGGTCTTGACAATGTAGTGGAACAAACTCATTGATAAATTTGAAAATGCTGGTAATCATAAAGGGACCTTACGAACAAATACTGTAAGCTTTAAACTCATCAAATTTTAAGATATGGTGATGCTTAAATTTCTAGTTCTAACCAAATAACAAAACAAATAGAAAAATATGAGGGTTTCAGAAGTCTTAAGATTAACACTACCTCTAAAATCAATAATGCAAATGAAGAAATACTTGGAATGAGCCAATAACTTAAACTAATTCTTGTTCGACCCAGGCTATACTTGCAATCTCATAGAGAATAGTGAAATCTTCTAAGGCATTAGAGATTTTCAGACTATGGGCATTCATTCAATGGAACTGAATAAATGTTTATAGTTGAACTAAGCACATAAGTATCAGGTACAGGTTGACCTTACACAACATTCCCATAATCAAGAGGCTGCCCAAATTATGAACCAGAGATTGCTACAACATTCCAAGCATTAAATCACAAGCATTATTAACTAAACCTAAGATACATTCAAACGTTTCCAAACAATTTAACAGATAAAACAAGAACCATGCAAGATTATTCAATCTAAAAGAAGGCACCAATTATAGCACAATGTCTTCACTGTGTATTAAATCACCACATTAGCAACAATTCTGGTCTGTTACAACACTTGCTTGAAATGTAAAACTAACTTCTAATCCGCCAACCTGCTATTCTACTGCTAAATCTACTCTTACAAGTCTTCTGACTTAATCAACCAATGGAAGAACCTTTACAAACGAGGCAGAATGCCCCTCTTATAGAATTTATGTTCAGTGCAAACCCCAGGTTAGGGTTATGAAGAAAGTTGGTCGCCAATCAGATCGACCCAGACAACCAACAATAACTCGCCACCCTACATTGAATGCATGAAGTGCCTCTTCAGATCGGTTTGGGATTAGAAAAAGTCAGGATACAGTCCCTCAAGCCATGCCCACCATTAATGGTCCATCTTCCTGAAGCAAAAGGATGAAACGACACAAGCGAGCCCAACTTGCCTTCAATCGCAAAGTGTACCGAGGTGAATCTTGCAAATCTCGCTACATCCTCAAAGAATGCACATTCTTCCCTTTTCATTCATGACAGCATGGACCTGCTCAATTTAACCTGCAAACAAAGAGCCATAATTAGCAGCCACTATAGCACAAGAAATCAGTTCATTATGTCATGAAAATCACATCAAATAATCAAGGAAATCCAAATAATCAATCAGACTCCCTTAAACCATTATTAAAACATCATCTTTCAAAGTTCAGGATTTTCACCCCTTCGCGGATTTTAGCTCAGGAAAGAATTTTGGAAAATTCTGAGCCAAGCGGACTGCAACGAGCCAAGCACAAAATGGATCAAAATCCAATCATTCATAGATTAAACATTCATGAAAATCCTGCATGTAACATTAGATCATCCTTATTCATCATAAAATGTAGAGCCATTAACAATTGGGCCATGAATTCCCTCAATTCTCGACAAACAATAGATCTTCGAAAAAATACGACCGGGCAGGAAATCCCCGAGCTCGCCGCAGCCTCACTGAGCTCCTCGACACGACCCCCACACTACCTCGAGCTCACCGAGATGACCTTGTGGTAACACGATTAACCGCAGCACCGAGGGCCAACCGACCAACCGCCATGGTATCGAGGTGAATGACAACGTCGCCCGACAAGCCACCACTGCGCCATCGCAGTTCGGTTAACTAACTACCACTGTAGCAAGGTGAACGATGGGACCAAAGGCAAGCTAACTATCACTGTGCCATCGCGGTCAACCAGTCAGACCCCCACGGTATGGCGGTATCACCGCACAACCGCGCCTGAGGCAAAGCTTCCCCGCGGGACTGAGGTAAACTAACACAGGCAACCCAAGAAAATGAATAAGGCAAGGAAAGATCGAAAGAATCCGGGAAGGAAGGAAAATCCGCAGGGAAGACAAATTCCAGAAGGTGATGAAATTTCTGAAGGCAATGAAGAATGAGGTCGGTAGATTTTTCCAGGAGGCCAGGGAAATCAAGAAACAACGGACAATTCAGAAAAGTCTGGGGAGGCAAAAATTCTGTGAGACCCCGAAATCTCCAAATGCAGTGTAAAAGAAAACTCATCGGGAAAATCAAGTGGTCGGGGAAATCTGGTAGGGACGAAAAAATCTCATAATCAGTTAAAAACCTAAAATTGACCCCCCAAACATAGAATTTTCAAAGTGTTAGCATAATAGGGACATTTTGCCAATAAAGAACATGGCAAAGAGGCACAAATGCAAGGCCAAGGATAAAAAAGGACCAAGGATGAAACACTCAAGATTTTCAAAGACAAGCACAAGGAAGGCCACAAAAAAAGCCAGAAGACCAGGGAAAAAGAGAGGGCCCCCTACTTTCAATGGGGTGGGTGTGAAAAATTGCACAAGAGATCTATTCTTTTAAAAGAGGATGATATTCATAAGGAACCAATTAAGTTCTTTTCTAATATTTTAACATCTAATGTTAATAATAATGGGAATTTAGTAGTAGAAAAAGAGGAGCTACTGCAACACATTCCTTCTTTGGTGTCTCGTGAAGATAATATTAGGTTGCTCGCTCCGTTTTCTCTTAAAGAGTTAAAAGAGGTTGCATTTTCAATGTCTCCTGATAAGGCACCAGGTCTAGATAGCTTTACAGCTATTTTTTTTTCAAAAATGTTGGGATTTCATTGGGTTTGATATTTTAAGTGCCCTGGAGGAGTCAAGAAAATTTGGGGGAATGTTAAAAAGATTTAATGTTACAAAATATTGCTATCATTCCTAAAATTCAAGCTCCTAAATCTTTCTCAGATTTTAGACCTAGCTCGTTATGTAATACAATATACAAAATCTTTACCAAAGGTATTTATCTTCACCTTCATTCTCTGATTTCTTCACTTATTTCAGAAGAACAAGGTGGATTTTTTCCTGGTAGAGAAAATTCAGAAGGAGCAGTTGTGGCTCATGATTCAACTTTGCATTCTATAGCTTCAAATAAATTATCATCAATGATAATTAAACTTGACATGCAAAAAGCATATGATAGGGTTGATTGGTGCTTTTTAAGACAAGTTCTTTTGAAGTTCAATTTTTCTTTGAAATGGTGTAAATGGGTAATGGCATGTATATCAGATGCAAGGTTCTCTATATTATTAAATGGGTCTTTTGTGGGGTTTTTTAACTCCTCACAAGGTGTTCGTCAAGGAGATCATTTGTCTCCTTTTTTATTTATCATTTTAGCAGAAGCTTTGAGCAGATCCTTCCTCTCAACTAATGTTCAAGGTAAAATCAAGGGAGATTTGATTCCTAATACAAATATTTTAGTCACTCATTCCTTATCTGCTAATGACACATTTCTTTTTGGTAAAGTTGTTTTCTTTGAAGCTTTAAATATAAAAAATCTATTGGATAAATATACTAGAGTTTTAGGGAAAAAGTAAATGAAGAAAAGTAAAAAATTTACTTGTCCACACAAAGTCTCCAATTGAGAAGTGTATAGTTAAATTATTTGCCTTCAAACAAGATCAATTGCCAAGCAAATATCTAGGAATCCCATTTTTTGAGGTCAAAACAAGGTTTCTTATTGGAATAAAATCATTCATAGTATTCAATCCAAATTAATTTCTTGGAAAGGGAGATGGATATCGCTAGCAGGGAAAATTTTATTGGTTAAAATAGTTGTATCAACAATACCCAATTATTTTATGTGTGTTCTGAAAGCTCCTAAATCTATTATTATACAAATTCAAAAAATTATTAGAAATTTTTTGTGGTTTGGAAATGTTGATAGCAAAAGAAAAATTCCTCTCATTTCTATTGAAACAATGTATCTTGAAAAACTAAAAGGTGGGGCAGGTCTTCACAATCTTCATGAAAGGAATTTGGTGCTAGGGGCCAAAATGGCTTGGCGTATGTATTCAAAAACTTCTCTTAAATGGTGTCATCTAATGGAAAATAAATACTTGGATAGTCAGTGCTCTTCAAGAATTTTCACTGTTTCTAATCCTCCTTCGGGTTCTGCAATGTGGAATTTTCTTCTATCTTGTAGAAAGTTAATCCTACCACATTTAACTTGGGAAATAAATGATGGAAAATAAGCTCTTTTTTGGGAAGATCCATGGAACGGGCATAAAAATTTTAAAAGCTATAACTTTGGAAACACAATGTCTTTTTTGATACAAAATTGGGGTATAAAAGTTAAAGATTATTTTGATCATGTGGATTCTTTAACCGAAAAGGTCAAATGGAAAGATCTTTCTAATGGATCAATTGATGAAAATCACAAAGATCTCATTTCATCAATTCTAGGTGAGAGGATAGTCTATGTCTCATCTTCTCTAGATAGGCTAATTTAGTCAAAATCCCAAAATGGTTGCTATTCTGTTAAAGAGGGATATATTTCACTTACTCAAAAAGTTTCTCAATTACTAGTCCAAAGAGCTTATAAATTTTGTTGGAATTCAAAAGTTTTGCCTAAGGGAGGATGCTTTGCCTGGCTTGCAATACAGAATAAAATTCTAACAAGTGACAAACTAGCAAAATTGAAAATATCAGCACCTTTTAAATGTGTACTTTGTGAGCAAGTGTCAGAAGATATCAACCATCTCTTTCTTTTGTGTCCAATAGCACAAATTTGTTGGTTATTTGTCATGGAAAAAATGAATATTCAGTTAGCTTTTCCAAATTCAATATGGGATTTATTCACAAGTTGGCCTCAGTTATATTCCTAATCCTTTTTTGCTAGCATCTAGGTTGTGATCCCTTCCTCTGTCTTGTGGTCTATTTGGTGGGCAAGAAACAAATGCATTTTTAGGAAAGAAAAATTGTGTACTGATCATATGTTAGTATCTCTAGAAAACTCAATTTCAGAATCAGTTAATGCTTTTGTGGCTAAAAACAAACATATTGGCTCAATCTTTCCTGATTGGGATTCAAAAATTCTATCATCATGGCCTCTTTTTACTCTTCCTTTCAAAGGTAGCCTTCATCAAGTAATTAAAAGAGACAAATCAAATATTGTCTGGTCATCACCTCCCTTGGGGTTTTTTAAGCTAAATTTTGATGGAGCCTCCAGAGGTAATCCAGGCATTTCAGGGGTAGGGGTGGTCATAAGGGATCATAAAGGACTAGTTTTATGTGCTAAATCTTACAAGTTGGAAAGAGGAACAAACAATGTAGCTGAAGCACAAGCATTGTTACAAGGATTAAGTTTAGCACTTAATTTACAAATTCCAAAACTTCAGATTGAAGGGGATTCACTTATTTTAATTAATGCTTGCCAGGATCGAAAAATCAAAAACTGGAGGCTGGAATACATAGTCAAGCTAATTTGGAATTTTCTTGACAAATTAGCTCATTTTCAAATATTACACACTTACAAAGAAGGAAATATGGTAGCAGATTATTTAGCTAACTTTGGATGTGTTCAGTCAGAAAAGGAAGTGATTCATATAATCAAAATTGGAAAAATAGATCTTGCTTTGGAAACTATTATTTCTAAAGAAGAAAATGCTCTTCGACTTGAATCAATCCATTTGAATCCCATATTCAATATGCAAAAAATAATATTTACAGATGTGATTGTCAAGTATTGAGGTGCAAGTTTAAAATTACTTTATTTAAATATGTTTAATACTATTTAAAATTTTAATCAACTTGTACGTTTCTATTTGGAAATTACATAGGTAAGTTTTATTTGCAAGGTCTATGAATCATGAATAGGATAATGAAGTTATATCTGTTGTCATAGTCAAAGGATTGGAAAGTGACGCCCATATGTGACTTCATGTGGTATGCAACATGTCAAATATTTTGAGATTTATTCACTCATTTTATATCAAGGGATTGGGCTCAGAAAGCATGGAAAAGAATGCAAGGAGTACTTCAAAGCATATAATGTCATATTTTCTCGAATAGCATGATGTAATATGAGTTTTTCTTTCAGATTAAGGTAATTACTATTACTAACGTGTATTATTTACATGTAATGGCGGGTAATTGAATTTATTTTTAGAAATCTAAAATATCAGTGGAACGTATAAGTTATTCTGCATCTCAGGATTAACATCATATGTTAATTTTGGTGAGTAACATGTGGCTAGCTATGAAGAAAGGAGAGTATGTTTTCTTTCACATTTTGATAAATAAATTTAAAGGAAATAAATCTAGCATGATAAGGAATGTGCTAGAAATCATTTCAAAGGTAAATGAAATGATAGAAAGGAGTGTTTTATTGGAAGAAAAAATTATTTCATCTATTTATCTGGGCATTTCACAAGGCTTTGTTCATCAAATTTTTTATTATCTGGTGCAGAGCTGTTGGTCGAATTTGTCTATTTTAGTATTTTTGTTCTAATCAAAGTTTGTGCATTTGTGTGGAGTTGGAGGTCTTGCTCAGGAACAGGCATAACAATGGATTATCGAACACAAAATTTAAGAATGGGGATTCCTCTACAAAGTTGGGAAAATCCGATCACAGGTAAGATTGAAGTGGAGCATTTACAAATTGTCTTTAAATTTTGCTCTCCATGTGATTACAGATGCCTCAAATGCATTATTGGAAGTGGATTTCTTCAGCCGAAAACTAGGAGGCTGATTTTTCTGTCAAATTTTTTCTCAAAATTTATATCTAACCTCATGAATATGCTCCAATGTTTGGACTCTATGAATGTCATAGCAGAAAAAATGGTCAATGAAATTTTTCTGCAAAATGAGGCTCTACTTACCAATGCACATAAATATGTTTTCTCAAGAGGAGAAGGATATGTGGGTGGTATATTTCCTCCACACTTCTTACCTCACAACAAAGCATATGTCAATGTGTATGATCCTTTAAAACAGTCTTTAGAATTCTTAGATCCCAGTCATTTGAATAGAGATTTAGCAAGATATTCTCATCATTTAGGTAGGGATATATCTAAAATCTTCAGGGAATAATATCATTATACTGCTTTTCTACTTCATCATAACTGTTATCATGTAGCTCCTTTATTGCAGTGAAATTCAGGTATTCTTCAAACAAGTGCTCAAGGTCTAGCTCAGATTGTGTACCATAATGTGACACAACCACAACCTTAAGGAGGAAATAGCAAGAGAGTTGACATGGTACCTGTTCCAGATATGGACATAGCAATAAATTCACAAATTGAAGAAGAGTGAAATGAAGAGCAGGGTGATAATTTGTTGGATTTCATGCAGATGGAGGAGTGATTGGTTCTGACAATAATGTTGGTTTTTTGAAGGTTTTTCATTATGCATCCAAATTTTTTTTGGCCAGATGCAAAAGGATACAAATGAAGAGGAAAATTCAGGTTTTTTGTAGAACAAATCATATATGCCATGTTTATTGATGTAAGTGGCATTTTTGTACATACCAACTATATAAGTTCAGGATGATAAACTTAGTGGATTTAACACAGTTGAAACAATGTAAACTGATCAATTATTTGATCATAGGTTAGTTTTTTATGCATTTTATGAGCTACAACCAAAGGTTTTTTCACTGGATCTTTCCTCTTGGTATGCTCTTTGAGCCAATTTTTTGTACAAAATATATATTTATAATATAATAATATAGAGTGGTTCGCCACTCTTGTTGAAAAAAAATAAAATAATTAGTTATGATTTTTTATTAAAACGTTTTAAAAATATTAAAACTTGCTTGTCTGACAACCATAACTTGGTCAAAATTTTATGAAATTTATTTTTTCTATTTTTAATCCTATAGTATGGGAAGCATATAATGTGCTACATCTTTCATATTTAAAAAATGCGAAATTGTTTAAGAATTATAGATGTTTTTCAATCAGCCTATCAATCAGGACTTTAGTTAGAATGTATGTATAAAATTAGTAATAATTATCTGTTTAATTCAAAATAAGACATATCTTATATTTTTGGAAATATGACAATTTTCTAAACAAACCCTTTGTGTTTCATCAAATTTGGATAAAAAAGTCATCAACCACTTTTTTGTCATATCACCACTTTTTGGACCTTCATGATCCTGCACTCACCCAAAAGTGTCTTTTCATAAGCATATTTGGGACTCATTCACCCATGGGCGAATGGGTCCAAGTGTAGGGTTTTTCTATAGCATTCAGGAGCCTTTTATGCATACATGAATCTTCCAATATGCCCAAGTTTCACAGTCGGAATGTTTGAAATGGCTTCAAGATCTTAGTTTTCATGAGCAGACAACATTTTTGACAACTTTGTAAATCTTGCACTTCAAAAGGTCTTCAAGTCTTCTTCAACCTAAGGCTACAATCACACATACAAGAGGGAAAAATATTTGTCTTGGGGTGAATGGGGGTTTTCCTTGGTCAAACCCCATTTTGGTAATCAAACCTTGAATTGAAATGAAACATGAAAGTGGGAATGAAGAATAAAAAAAGCTATGTTACCACTCAACAAACCCTTGAATGAAACCATGATAAATGGAGATATTAGGAAGTCTAAAACCTACTTGAAATGGCTAAATTATATGTGGATCTTGACACTTAAATCTTTCTTGAAATGATGCTTTCAATGCTTGAATTGATCATGAAACCTACATCACAATGTTAGCTCCAAAAACATGCATGATGCAAGAAGACTTTGACGTGATGAATGGATCTTGAATGTTGCAATAAAAATTTGATATATCTACTCTTGATTGCCTTTAATTTTTCTTGAAATTCTCCAATAATTCTCATAAAATTCTAGGTGAAACTTAGTGAAATAACCTTGTATGTATAGGTATGTATCCTTAATTTCTCAAAATTCAAATATCACAAGTGAACATTGAATTTTGGATTTGAATATGTTAAAATTCTGCCAAAAACAATATTTAAATTTAGGTCCTAAGGTTTAGGGAGGACCCATTCGCCCATGGGTAAATGGGTCCCAGGTCCATAAACCTAGGACACACAATGCTCAATGTGAAGTGTTATTTTTAGGCATTAATTATTGCCAGGTTTCCCTTTTGAAAAATTAATTAATTAGGCTTGGAAAATGAATTAAAGGGCCAATTAAGGCATAATTAAGCTCAATTAATTAAGAGATCCCAAATAAGTGTGTAAATGTAAATAGGTACATTTAACAACACTTAATTAAGGAATTATTAAGTCCAATTCAAATAAAGGGGTCCCAAAAAAGTGTGAAAATGTAAAGGGTTACATTTTTCTACACTAAATTTGGTAACCTCTAGAGGTCTAAAAGTTTACACATTCAATTAGACAAGATGTTGTCTAAACTCATCAACCTAGCTACACTTATGTATAATGAATAGATTAATTATTCACACTAACAAAACCTTTTCCATAATACCCAAGTCCATGAGGAAAATGCTCAACATAGCCTAGACCTCTTTACACTCCTAGGATTTCTTTTTTTTCTCTTGTCTCATTTGAGTCTAAAGGAAAGAATTTGTGTGTGTGAAAACCTCCTTTTCCTCTTGTCTCCTAGCATTTGATGGTTCCTTATATTCCTCCTCTTATAAAAGAAGAAAAGGAATTGAAATTAGGAAACACCCAGGTCACCCTACACAAACTCTTAGTTGTACATAATAAAATCAAAATGTGAAATAATGCAAGAGACAATGTCATGTTATGGATTAACTTCTTATTGAAGGAGATATATTTTTGCCTAATAATCCTTCTCCCATGCAATTAGATCATGATGAGGTTCTTCTCCCTCAGTAAGTGCACCAATCTGTGACACAATTTTGATGCCAAATTGCAAAAAATACTCGTAATAGGCCATATTGCGCTCACGAAATTTGAAAAGTGCCACATTTGGTGAATGTCAAATGGCTTGAATTTTTCAATTAGTGAACAAGTGTGAGTTCTCTTTCTTTTTCCAATGAAGTTTGGAATGCATTTTTCTAAACTCTTTTATTTTTGCTTTCTCTTCCAAGGAAACTATATACATGAAATGAACATTTAAGTATAAGTTTACATTTACATATGGAAATTTAATTTCTTATACTTTAAGTTATATTACATGTATATAGGCAGGATGTTTGAGAGTGGTTTCAGATCTCTAGGAATTATAATGCAAATTCTAGTTTTTGGAAGATCTTAAAAATTTCAGTCTTAGTCAAATTTCAGTAATCAGCAATTCAAATTTCAGTAATCAGGAGGTCAAATTTTAGTAGTCAACAAATTGTATCAAATTTCTCTCCTTCTGTCTACTCTCTATCTCTCCACTCCCTCTCTCTCTCTTTCTCTCTCTCTCTCACACCCCTCTATCTACTCCCTACATCTGCCTCCCCCTCCCCTCTCTCTCTCTCTTTACCTACCTCTCCCTCCATCATTTTGTATCTCACTTATGTCTCCCTCCCTACCTCTTTCCCTCTCTACTCTCTATCTCTCCTCTCCCTCCCTCTACCTAAATCTCTCTCTCACTCTTTATCCCTCTCTTCCCCCACTTTCTCTCTAACTCTCTCCTCTCTATCTCATAATTCTCTCTCCCTCCCTCTCACTCTCCCCTCTCTATCTCACCACTCTCTCTATCTCTCTCTCTCTCACACACAAACCTCTATCTCCCTCGCTAACACTCCCTCCCTCCATCCTTCCCTCTCTACTTCTCTCTATCTCTCCTCTCCCTCCCTCTCTCAACCTCACCCTCCCTCCACTTATTTTTGTCTCTCCTCCCAATCTCTCTCACTATTGTCCCTCCCTCCCTCCCCCTCTTTCTCTCTCTCAATCAATATTTTTCTCTATCTCACCATTCTCTCTCTCTCACTCACACACACACCTCTATCTCCCTACCTATCCCTCCCCTCTGTACTCTTTATCTCTCCTCTCGCTTTCCCTCTCTATACATACCTCTCCCTCCATCACTCTCTCTCTCCATCCCTCTCTATCTCACTTATGCCTCCTTCCCTACCTCTTTCCCTCTCTACTCTCTATCTCTCCTCTCCCTTCCTCTACCTACCTCTCTCTCTATCTCTCCATCCCTCTCTTTCTCTCTCACTCTCTCCTCTCTATCTCACCATTATCTCTATCTCTACCTATCACCCCCTCCTCTCTAAATCACCATTCCCTCTCTCCCAGTTTCCCTCCTTCCCTCTCACTCCCTCCTCTCTAAATCACCATTCTCTCTCTATCCCACTTTCCCTCATTCCCTCTCTATGTCTCACTTATCCCTTTCTACCTCTCCCTCCCTCCAACCTCCCTCTCTCTCTTTATCTCTATTTCTCATTCTCTCCTTACCTCTCTACTCTCTATCTCACCACTCTCTCCATCTCACTCTCCCTCCTTCCCTCCTCTCTCCCTCCTATCCATCCCTCTCTCCTTCCCTCTCTACCTACCTCTCACTCCACTACCTACCACTCTCTCCCTCACCCATCTTTCTCTCTTACTCTCTCCTTCCCTCTCTACTCTATATCTCTCCCCCCTTCCCTCTCTAATCTATTTCTCTCTCTCCCCCTTCCTCTGTCCCCTCATTTTTCTCCTCTAACTCTCTCTCCCTCTCACACACACTCACCTCTATCTCCTCCTTTCCTCTCCCACCATCCCTCCACTCTCCACTTCTCTCTATCTATCATCTCTCTCTACATCTCCTTCCCTCTATATTTATCTTTATCTCCCCTCTTTCTCTCTTTACCCACTTCTCCCTCCATCACTCTATATCTCAATCGTGTCTCCTCTCTCTCTCTCTCTCACACACACACACACACCTCTATCTCCTCCCTACTTGTCCCTCCCTCCCCTCTCCAATTCTCTCTATCTCTCCTCTCTCTACATCTCCTACCCTCTCTACCTATATTTATCTCCCCTATCCCTTTTTTTACCTACCTCTCCCTTCATCACTCTATATCTCACCTATGTTCGCCTACCTACCTAGGGTTGAGGGTTTAATTTATAGGGTAGAGGGT